>OY757919.1:24638634-24733634 GCA_963585895.1 Sepioteuthis lessoniana | reverse complement strand
ATTTTTATACTAATCATTTTTCGTTAATTATATTTTATCATTCAAGACTTTTAAGAATTGTGTCTCTCTCTTAGTGTCGATGAACCGAAGTCAAGGGATTAATAAACCTTTCGTATCTGAAACAACAGAGTCTGCCAACATTTGTATCCGGCTGTGTTCTTTTTTGTGTCTGTATGATTATTAGTGGCATCAGCAAACTATGGCTACGAGTAGTATGCAACAATAACATTAAACTACATCCTTTATTGATGCTTCTATTCTGGAGTCCAAGGGAGTATGGAGTCGCCCTTTCATTGCTATTACTCCTTGCTCCTCTCCAAACCAGAGTGGTAGTACCTTTTAGAGTCACATCTATGGGTCAAATAGATGAGTTTGAAAATTATATATATTATATAGGAGTAATTGATACGACATGACTGTGTATAAATTATTTGTATTCAGAAAAGTGACTTGAAAATAGGAATATTAAAAACCATATAACAAAGCGCAAACAAATGATTTATTAAAAAGGATTAGTTACTTTATAATCATGTTTAAATTGTTTGAATTAGATTGGAATATTTGATATCATTTGACTTTGCGAATTAGTGATTAATATTATTCACTCATTTGAGGGCTCCACACCACCGTTAGCTGATGGCCTTCAACTGGAGTCTGAGTGATAGCAAGTCTCCTCGAGTCTCCAAGACTCTTCTTAATATTCTGGCTGATCTCAACAATTCTTTTTGATGATCTCCACTCATCCTCTTATTTCTAAGTCCTCCAGTCTCAGTATCAATTCAATGGTGACTGCACCGAGTGAACCAAAAACAATTGGTATCACCGTTGCTGTCATGTTCCATAGTTTTTCGGTTCTCGAACAAGGTCTAGGTACTTTTTTCTTTTCGTTTACTTTCATTTTTACGCTGTGATCAACCGGAACAGCGAAATTCACTATTCGGCAGGTTCTCTTTTTTTTTTGTGACTATCACTTGATCTGGTCGTCTGACCGAGATTAGATGATCTGTTTGTATTGAAAAATCCCAAAGAATTTTCTGCATCTCATTTTCTAAGACACATTCTAGGTTGTGCATATACCATTAGTTCATATGGTCATTATTATTATTATTATTATTATTATTGTTATTGTAAAAAAGACTTAGAAAAATATTATTTCGATATAATGTGGAAACAAATTGTTATGACTGTTATGAAACATTTTTAAATGAATGAAATTTTGGTCTAAAAATAACCCATAACTATTTAATATGCTCGGTCAAGAAAAAACTTAAACCAAAAAGTGATATTGCTAAAAATTAAATAAATTCTACAATTTTCTTAATTAAAAAAAAAACTTCCGAAGAAATACCTGTATTTTATAATTTATACTGGAGGCCAATCTAAATCAGGAATATTCTAGTATAATAATAAACAAATTTGTTATTAAAAAAGAAGATTACTTTGATTAAAAAAAAAACAACAAAACGAGAAGACTGACAGTAAATTTACTCAATGTGGTCGCCATTTTTTCAGCATTATATCAACATGCCTTCAAAACAATTTGCATGTCTTCAAAATACACTTTTCCGACATTTTGTTCTATTCCTCCACAACAGTAGTCATAAGAGAACCAATATTTCGATGGAAAGTTGCATTTGTTTTATTTTTAAAACGCCCAACAAGGAGGTTAAAGTCGAGGCTTGATAGTGGTTATAAAGAAAGTAATTGAATTATAATAGAGCTACTCATAAAAATTTAGATTTTCGCGTTTTTTCTTTCAAAAATTGGACTAATCAGACTTTTGAAAAACTATTCCATATTTTGCGTCAGCGCTTTGTAGTAAACATTTTACAGTCGAAACAGATATTATTAAGTGTCTACAGAACTTAATTGAAACTATATAAATAAAAATACAATGACAACATCTCTTAAACGAAAATTGAATATGCACATATGTATTCATAAGTGGTTTACTTACTTTTGTCCAATTACATATTTATGTTTGGCAACAGATTGCAATACATACTAAGTCTGAGAAGTACATCATAAACACTGCAGATTAATAAGGAAAAAATGCCCTTTTTTACACCATAAAAAATAAAAACGTTTCTTACGCATTATATAGATAATTTAAGATAAATTCAAATTTAAATTTCACTAAATGATTGAGTTCAAGTAGGTTCATTTTTATCTACCAGTTTATTCTAATTGATGCAACTGTGTGTAATAAAAGATTTGGTTTTGAATTTGATATCAAGTTTAAATAAAATTTCAGAAATATTATTGAAATATTTTTGTATATCTGCTTGTCACCTGATAGAATATCTAAAATTATACACATACGGGATTTCGTTTCCTCGACCCACCAAAAACGTTCTTCATGTCACAAAGATATTTTCTTGCTCATATTTTACAAGTGAATTTTTCTATTTATGAAAGAGATAAAAAAAATTCTAATTTAAACTCAAGAACCCCCGGATGGGACATCCCTGGTCGTTAAAACAGACGAACCCAAAACATTTATAAATAAACTCAGTTAGAAAGCAGTTGTCAAGAATAAAAATGGAATTTTATAGATAAAAACGAAAACATTGTTACTGGAATAAAATAAGTGTGTACATACATCTTGTCAGGACCTGAAACGAAACAAGATGACATCGGAAAAAAGGTCACCTTAACTTAGATTGTTGACCAAGAAATTCTCTCTTCTAACAGCTCACCCGTGGATTTTTCGTTAAGAATCATATGACCTAATATTTGGTTGGTTTGGTTTGGTTTGGTTTTGTGGCATATCAACCATCGTAGGTTATTTAATGTCAAGTCCTGTTTATTCATGTATATTAAATATATGATTTATAAAAACATTTGTTGATAACATTTTTAAACGAGCCTGAGCTCATATCTTGTACACAGTTTAATGGTTTTATGTATTTCGTTCTAACTCAAATATTTGTATTTACAATTTATTTGTTTGTATACATTTAAATGGTTTCAAGTATTAATATGAAAGAGGAACAATTTAGCATCGGTCATTTGTTTGTACATCTTTAAATGTAAGTATTTATATGATTTGCGAATTAATAGTCTGTATGTAATTTCATTTTTTAAATGAGTTAGAAGTATTCTCTTCGCTCAATATTATTGTAATTTTTCTACAAAGTTGCATCTTTTCTATTATTGCTATCTAACACTAAAATTCTATTCAATATCAATTGTTTTCAGATAATGAAGTGGTTACAAATATTGCTATTTAACACTAATGATTCTATTCAATACAATTCCTTCATTCCTTTGCACGCTGTCAAATGGAATATTGCTACGTAATGCTGATTATTCTATTTAGGCGCGCAGTTAAAAAGTTTTAAGCATTGCTATTTAACACGAATAATTGTGTTTAACATTATGAACTTTTGGCACATAGTTAAATTGTTTCAAGTAATGCTATGTATCGCAGAGAATTCAATTAAACCTCAGTTACTAGTTAACACACATTTAAATAGCTAAATAATTATATTTCTATCAATATGATTCAACAGAAGTTAATATCTTGAACATAATTTAAATTTCCAACAGTTCTATTTGATCCATAGAAAGGATCTTTTCAGGTACTAGTATCCCGGGTTTGGGTGGTCCTGAGTGCAACTACAATGAACAGGTTCACATTCTCCAAAGCAATAAGGCTAGAGCCTGCCCATCAGATTGCTTAGTGTCATATCAAGGTCACTCGTTGGGGTTGGTTATCTCTCTGCAGGGGTGCAGTCGATTTATTCTACAGCTCCAGCTGACAGGGCTATATTTGGTTTGTTTGATTTTGTTACTTAATTGCATATAAACCTTCATAGGAAATTTAAAGCCTAAACTGTCCTTGTAGAACAGCAGTGGTTGTATTCAACACATATTGGGGGGGAATAAGAGGACCTGAAACGAAACAAGATGACATCGGAAAAAAGGTCGCCTTAACTTAGATTGTTAACCAAGAAATTCTCTCTTATAACAACGCACCCGTGGATTTTTCGTTAAGAATCATATGGCCTTTCCGAAGGGCATTCGTCCAAAAGTGAACGTATAGCGTGACTGGAGTTCGAACTCACGTTCTATGGTTTTGCAGTCTACCACGTTAGCTACTACGACATGGGAACCCCGCACCAAGTTGTGGATGAAATAATAATATATAAAAAATATTTCTTCTTTCATTTTTATCAGCTAGTTCTAATTTTTTTAAAAATATCTCTATTTTTTAAAACTTTTCTTTGCTCTTTCTCTAATAATTACTTTTCATGAAATATTACGACTTTCATCATCTTTGCAGTGGGACTAAGAATACGCCCAATGTATCCCCTTTACTATGATAAGTTCCTACCCTTAAAAATAGTTGTCCAGGGTATGACAGTAGACTGAATTTAATGGGGTGGCTTCAGTTCTAGATCCCTGGGAAGTATGGTTTCACCTCTGAAGTGCACCTGGTATAATGTATTTGTCAAATGGTTTTGTTAAAAAATTATTAGTATTGAATAGAAATACTTGATGCCACATAAATTATAACCATCATTAAAACAATTTTTACTTGAAACTATTAAATTATGAAAGATTATTTGTATAGAATGGAATACTTGAAACCATATGATCGTGTGAACATTATTCGTATTTGATTAATATGTTATATTTCTAAGGGATATGCTAAGGGATTTCGGTTCAAGCCTTTGAGTTTAGTTAGGCTGAGAACCTTTCGGCTCAGCACATGGGTTGGTTGGGTGCAACATTGAGGCAGGTGTTAAAGCGGGCGCACACGAGCGGATGGAGGTGTCACTCAGATGTCACAATAGTCAAAGACGAAACGGGGTGACAGGGTGCGGGTGACGTCACGCACCGGAAGCGCGCGGAGGTTTGTGTGAGAATCTGAAGGAAGTTAGAGAGTTGAGAATTAGACGCTAAACGAGAAGGATCAACTTTTGGAGTTCGCAGACGCGAGGCGAACTTGCGCCCTATGAGGGCCGCTCGAGTTGGGGGCCAAATGAATAAGACAGCATAGAAGATTGTGTCTCTTCTCCTTACGTCGAAACCTTTAACTCAAAGTTAATAAAAAGGTTTCGTACCTGAACAAGAAGTCGTTACTGTGTTTCCGAATTCCGAGATTCCTATGTTCTTTATATGTTCAATCGTGATCAACATTCGATGTCCATTTCACCCATTTTGCACATGGCCATATTCTTGTATATGGCTATGTAACAAATAGATATGGTTATAATTAAAAATTTTACGAATGAATCAAATTTGTGCATTAAATGACAAATAGTTGGTGGATCGACCGTTTAAAGAATAAAGCAAAACAAATCAAACCACTATCGTTCCTTGCATATCACAAGCGAATAGAATAATTGTTTTTTGGGTGGATGAGGTGTCATTACCAAATATAAACTGCCTGCAGGTAGATTCGGATGCATTTGTTTATTTGCAAATCGAAATCTATGATAAAAAGATTTCCTTCTAGAGTGCTATCACTCGGCAAATCGTTCAAGTATTTACAAACATGCACAGAGCTCTCTCTCTCTCTCTCTCTCTCTCTCTCTCTCTCTATCTATCTATCTATCTATCTATCTATCTATCTATCACAGACACTTCCTATCTATCTATCTATCTATCTATCTATCACAGACACTTACTATCTGTCTATCATAGACACTTCCTATCTATCTATCTATCTATCACAGACACTTACTATCTATCTATCTATCATAGACACTTACTATCTATCTATCTATCTATCTATCAGACACTTACTATCTATCTATCATAGACACTTCCTATCTATCTATCTATCTATCTATCTATCTATCTATCTCATTGCATAAGTCTGCCATTCTATACATCTATCTCTATCTCACAGTTTATTAGACACTCTCCTCTTTCTGTCTTTCTCTCTGTCTTTCTCTCTCTCAATCCCAGATAGGCAATCACTTACTATCTGTCTATCACAGACACTCCTATCTATCTATCTATCTATCTATCTATCTATCTCCCAGCTGATGGCACTTATAATACGCCAACTGCATCCACAGCTGGCCTGCAAATAGTTTGGTTTCTTTATTTAATGGCATATCACATTTTGTGGGTTATTTAATACAAAAGTCATCCTTACGGAAGAACAGTTGCCACAGTAGATAACCCGTAGCTGGGGGCATAAAAGGTACATACATTTCCATTGGTTATTAGTCCGGAAGTTATAATGTAACTGGAGTTTGAACTCATTTACTTCAAGGCTGCAATCCACCATTTTTGCAATACGCCATCCGGAATCCTTCCCCTGCGTATGACACGAAATTCACTTTCCTTGGGAGACTCCACTTTCTTCGTTTACATTACTTCCAGGTTCACTCGGAGGGATAATATCTGTCAGTGTCTCATATATGAGTCCAATAGATATTTGAGAATTATTAGTATTATATAAAAATACTTGAAACCATATAGCTGTATACAAATTATTTATTTTAATAATAGTTAACTTAAGCCATAGCGATTTACAAAGGATTATTATTGTTATTATTCTTTTACTCACTTGAGAGTTCTTCGCACCAGCGTTAGTTGATGGTTTTCCACAGGAGTCTGAGTGACGGTAAGTCTCCAGTACTCTTCTCAGTATTCTGACCGATCTCAATAATATAGTAATTTGTAGTGCTGTAGTTTGGTCTCCTCTCTTCCTCTTATTTCAAAGTTCTCCAATCTATGTACCAATCTTTTGCTGACTAAACCAAGTGCGTCAATTACAACTGGTATCACTGTCACCTTCTTGTTACATAGTTTTTCAATTCTCTAGTGAGGTCATGGTATTTATCTCTTTTTTGTTTTCTTTCAGTTTTACCCTGTGGTGAACCAGAATCGCAAAGTCATCTATTCAGCAGGTTCTATTTATTGTTGACTATCACTAAGTCTGGTCATCTGGCTGAGATTAAGTGATCCGTCTGAATCTCAAAATCCTAGAGAAATTTGTGTATCTAATTTTCTGGGATGGATTCTGTGTCGTGCATATACCATTTGTTGTTATGGGGAAATTTAAACTTCTTGCACAGTTCCCAGTAGATCACCTTCCCCATTCAGTTATATCTAGTTTTATACTCTTTTTGCGCTAATATACTGCATTCGATTATTACGTGAGTGATTGTTTCGTCTCTCTCACCTAATAATCTATATTTGCTATTTTATTAGGTATTGTATATTTTTGCTTTGACATCGTCAATATGGCGTTGTTTTGTGCTGAATTATAAGAGATTCGGTTTCTCTCAAGGATTCTTTTTGGCCAAGTTTTCCCGTGAGAGATTTCACTTGTTTGTGGCTTGAATTATACACTTGTTTTTCTTTCTATTTGTTTTCCAGTTATTTTTGTTCTGTTGATGCTTGTCTGTATTGTTTCTGGTCGCTGGGAGCAGTCTACGACAGCATTTTTATGTAGTCTCCAAGTCGTTGTATCGACGCCATCTTCAGTGTTGGCAAGTCCTCTAACTCCTTCTCTCTTTGGCGCGTACAGTCTGTCTACGTCAGTTCTGGAATGTAAGGCCTTGAGTTTTCTTGTTGGAGTTCTTCTCTCGTCCACTTTAGCAGATAGACAGCTCTTTTGATGAAATTTCTGCTATTTAGTTTGGTTTCGAGTAGTTTTTCTCGTTCTCGTGAGATACTTTTTTTCTTTCCTTTCCGCATGTTTAAGGATGTCCTCTTCCAATCTTCCCTAGTATTTCTTGGTTTCCATTTTTCCGAGCGTTCGGATTTTATTTTGATTTAGTTGTTCTATTCATTCTATTCTATGTCGTTTTAAGATTTTCATAATTAGCATTGCACATTTTTCTATGGCAAATTCCATCCCTATATACCGAGTGTAAATCCTCACTGCTTGTATTCGGGTTTCCGATTCTTTTTACTTTTGGCAATCAGTTCTTTGATGTTGTCCCTGCACATTAGGTGGTTGATTTTTTCTTGTGTTTTATAAAGTTTGTATCCACCTCAGTATTAGCTAATGATCTTCCATTGTCGTTTGAGTGACAGCAAGTCTGTTCAAGTTTCCAGGACTCTCCCCTCTACACTGGCCGCTCTTGGCAATGCTGTAGTCTGGAGAGTCTCCACTTGTTCTCCTTTTAAATAATTTTTCTTGTAATTTTTTTGATCTCTGGCAAGGTCGAGGTACTTGTCTTTCTTTCACTTCTTTTTATTTTTACTCTGTGGTCCATCGGTACGACAAAGGTACGAAAAAGGTTTGATCGTCTGACCGAGGTTAGGGGATCTGACCCTATCTCAAAATCGCAGATTAAATTTGTGCATTGCATTCTCCGGGAGGAATTCCAGATTGTACACATACCACTTATTCGTATGATCAAATTTAAATTTCTTGCACAGTTTCCTGTGCATTGCCTTTCCTACACAGTTACGTCTAGTCTTATACTCTTTCTTGGGCTAATTTGCTGCATTCGATTTGTATGTGATTAATTTTTTATGTCTACTACTACATATCCTACATTTATTGCATTTTTCTATTTTGCTCTGACGTCGTTTGTCCTTATTGCGTTATTTTGTGCAGCAATTAGAAGAGATTTTGTTTCTCTCTTAAGGTTTCATTATTATTATTATCATCACTATTAAAGATATTTGCTTTGGTTTTGTATATTTATTTAGTAACATATCACAAGTCTTGGAGTGTTATTTAATGCCAAAGCCATCCTTTTTACAAACAGTCCTGGTAATATTTAACCCATAGCTAGGTATTATTGAATTCTATGATTCACATGACTGCAAGAAATACGTGAAATTAAATAATTGTTCGCAAAGATATTAGAATTACATTGAAATACTTGAAATCATATAACTGTGAAAATTATTATCATTAGATACGAATACTTTTAATTAAATAGCTGTGAGCCAACACATTCTTCTTCTTCTTCTTCTTCTTCTTCTTCTTCTTCTTCTTCTTCTTCTTCTTCTTCTTCTTCACCAGCGTTAGTTAATGGTTTTCTACAGGAATATGAGTGTCAATAAGTGTTCTCAAGTCTCCAGAACTCTTCTTAAGATTCTGGTCTCTCTTAACGAAGTTGTCCCCTTATTTCCAAGTCCTCTTGTCCCTAAATGAATCATTTGCTGATTGTACAGAGTGTACGACTCCCTGGAAGTTTTTTTAGACCAATGTTAGCTGATGGTCTTTCACTGAAGTTTGAGTGACAGCAAGTCTCCTCAAGTCTCTAGGACTCTTCTCAGTATTCTGGCCGTTCTCAATAATGCCGAAGTTTGGATGGTCTCCACTCGGCCGCTAACTTCCAAGTCCTCCAGTCCCTTTAGTAAACCTTTGTCACTGTTCCAAATTACAACTGGTATAGTCACCTGCATGTTCCATTTTTTTTTCAATCCCCAAGCAAAGTCGAAGTACTATATTATTATTATTATTATACTCCTTGCAAGTTTTGCACATTATTATCTATTATTTACTCCTTTAGAGTTTTTCACATCAGTGTTAGCTGATGGTTTTTCACTGGAGTTTGAGTGACAGCAAGTCTCCTCAAGTCTACAGGACTCAACTCAGTATTCGGGCTGTTCTTAGCAATGCTGTCGTTTTGATAGTCTCTACCTCTCCGCCAACTTCCAAGTCTTCCAGGCCTTTTAATAATCCTTTAGTTATTGTGCCTAACGCACCAATAACAATTGGCACAATAGTAACTTTCATATTCCACAGCTTTTTCAATTCTCTAGCAAGGTCGAGGTACTTATCTTTCTTTTCACTTTCCTTCAGATTTATTCTGTGGTCAACCGGACAGCAAAGTCGACAATTTTACAATCTTTTTTTTTTTTTGTTGATTATTATGAGGTCTTGTCTTCTGGCCGGGATTAAATGATCCGTTTGTATGATAAAGTCCAATAGGAGTTTATGCAAGTCATTTATTATAATTATTATTATTATTATAATTATTATAATTATTGTTGTTGTTATTGTTGTTGTTATCATTATTAAATGTTAATCTTTACAGGAAACCATATATTTGCTTGGAAAAATTTGGCTTTAAATTACCCCACAAGAGTTGACATACCATAAAACCAACCAACCAACCAACCACCCCACTTGATTTTTTATGAATTTCTTTCCTCATTTTATGCATACACATGAAAAGTATGGGTCTCGCTTTCAACCTTTCTTTTATTTTCCTCACAAAAACCGCTGAGTCTATCTCTGACTATATATGTATGTATGCATGTATATATGGATGCATATATATATATATATATATATATATATATATATATATATATGTTCATGTGTGAGGGTGTGTATGCATGCCTATATGTTTTTTCGCAATCAAATTGTCCCCGCTCTGTCCTCCCATCCATTTATAACCACTTCATGCGATTACCCAGCATAACCTCGGCAAATCCCTCATTCTTTCCTTCTCTTGTCATCATTATCTCTTACGCCCCTCCACTCTCCTAGCTGTTACCTCCTCCTCTTCTACTCCAACATATCTCTCTTTTTCGCGCTTCTATCTTTGTCATGCCCACTGCAATCTCTCACCGCGATTACATTCTCCATTAGAGTAACGAAGCTTCCCGCAAATTACATCCCACTCTACGCGCAAAATCGCTGCGCGCTTCCGACGAGTTGCTTATCGCTTCTTCTATGTCTCCTTTTATTTCGCTTTCCTCTTCTTCCTACCGAACCTTTTCCAACCTTATCCGTAAATGATACTAATTGATTCAATATCAGAAGCAGGTGCTGCTCAGAAGAGAACGAAGCTAAACCGACGAAGAGGAGCTAATGTCAACGAAGAGGTAAGTGTATCTGGAGAGAAAATACAAGAGACAGAATAAAAGACAAGGAAGAGTTGGACTGATTCAATCCTGAACAAATGAGGAACAGTAAACGTAAGATGAGTTTAGGAAATGCGAATGACAATAATGTTATATTTTTAGTGCGCATGCGCGCACGGAGAGTAAAAGTAATGCGGTTATATTTTATTTTGATCACCTTTTCTCTTTATTTTCTGAGGCCCAGTATAATTTATCGGCTGTAATTAATTCATTCACTATTTTCGCGCTTTTATTCTTTCCTTTTCGGTAACATCAACAGGTCTCATCATTCTAGAATTACAGTAAGGCCTACAAGAAAGATGGTTTCATGCCTCTTATTTTAACAATGATGGTTATTTTCAAACTTTATTTGAGAAAGAATATTATTGCTTTACAAATACTTTAAAGATGAATTACTTACACTATTGTTTATATCTTATATATGTCAGAGGGGATGAGAAAATTATGGCTTTATCATATTTACCCACGTGCACCTCGAAAATTATTGCTTTATACCCTGTAGAAGAGTCCGCCCTCACATTCGAAGGCAGGTCCTAGGCATGTCACTAAACTGCAGATAATGAGACAGTTTTGGATGCATGGAGAATGTGGATAATTTATCATATTTACCAACCCCTCCGCTCGGGCAGGATGTGACACAAGGTCAATTTTTAAGCGGAGTTTACAGGTTTGAATTCAGAATTTTCCTTCTCCTAGACTAGTTGCCTCACCAAGGCTAAATAACCCAGTCTGCCTTACTATTTACCCATAGCTGGTGGGAGAATAAGAGTGTTAGTGCTATGTGAAATGCAATCAGTCTCGTCCAGGATTTGAACTCGTGTCTCAGTGTCCATTTCCTACGACAATAACCATTACACCAGGGGCACCTCCACAGAATGTGGATAATTCATAAGTAGCAATATTTCTCCTCCCATACAACATTAACATTTTCAGATCATTCCTTATATAATGTATTATGCACAACTGGAAGGTTTTTCATTTTCCACTTTTGAAAGTTTCGTACTGTGGAATTTCTATATACATTGTCATGTACTGTAACTGTAACGTTCTACAATATTTGTCTTTGCAAAAACTTAATGTTTTTTTGGCTTTCACATAGCACTAATACCCTTGGGAAAGGTATGAATCCAATTATTCTCCATCCAGCTATGGGTAAATAGTAGGGCAGACTGGTTTCTTTAGCCTAAGTGAGGCAGCTAGTCTAGAAGGAAAACTCTGAATTCAAACCTGTAAATTCCACTTAAAAATTGACCTTGTGTCATATCCTGCCCGAGCGGAGGGGTGGGTAAATATGGTTATATATAACTCATTATTTATTTTGGGAAGTTTTACAACTTAGATATGAAATATATTTATATAATATAATGGCCGAGGGATTTCATTTTATGCCTTTAGGTTTAGTTAGGCTGAGAACCTTTCGGCTCAGCATATGGTTTGGTTAGGTGCAAACTTGAGCACTGGTGTTGACGCGCGTGCGGGGAGGATGTGTCGTTCAGATATGTCGAAATAAAAATCCGATTGAAAGGATAACCAGTGGATGTGAATGATGTCATGCACCGGAAGCGCTCGCGTGGAGGATTTTGAAAAGGTCAGTGAGTTGGGTTGAGAACTGGACACCGAACGAGAAGGGTCGACTTTTGCTTGCTGGCCGAGGCCTTGGGCCGGTGTCGCAAGAGGGGGGTGCAGATGAAAAAGCCAGAATAGAAAGAATGTGTATCTCTCTCCTTATGTCGAAGAACCTTTAAACTCAAAGGTAATAAAAGGTTTCGTACCTGAACTGAGAAGTCGTTACGTGTTTTTCGAATTTCGAGATTCCTGTGTTCTATCTTTATGGACATTCGATGCACGTTTCACAAATAGCCATATCATGGCTATGGTACACCTGGATTTGCGATAGGGACTTTTTTTACTGACTTTATTGTTTACTGACTTATTAACAGAAAAAATATCTTTAAAAAAGTCATTTCGGTTAATTTACCGAGTAGATTTCGTAGATTACCTAGTTAAGATGATTTACGTTGACTTGTTTTCGACTAGTCCTGATTGAACTCTATTTTTTGCGATTAGAACATATACATATAAACATCTGAGAATGCATAAGATGAAAAGACGAGGGAAATCTGAATGTATTTAATAAATACTGGTTTAATTTTAAAAGGTTTTTAGGAAAAAGGCATTTCAGTGTCTCTATAAATATTCCCTTTTCGCATGAGATTTGACTCAGGTCATTAAGGTGAGGTATAAAATATACACGGAAGCCGTGAATGTCCGTATTTGTCGTTTTCTTTTGACTCGCTTCGGTTTCTTTATTTAATGGCATATCAATCTTCTTGGGTAATTCAATGCTGAAGCATTCTTGTACTACAGAAGTGTTACTATTTAACTGACAACTGGAGGAAAAGGGAATGTATAACTTTTCTATGGCTATTTGTGCGAAATTGAATGAAAAAGCGCGGGTGGAGTTCGAGTCGTTTACGACGATGACTCAGTATGTTATGTTAGCCACTACATTACGAGCACTCCCGTTTTTTCTTTTGATATTGGGCGTGAGTTTGATCAAAATCGAGCTCTTTGGATTTGAATCCTTTTTATCTGGTTGAAGAAAAAGAGATGTACAAAGACTTGATTCCAGTTTTCTTGGGTGTTGTCTTTGTAATATAATGGCTAAAGGATTTCGTTTTATATATCTTGCCTTTCGGTTTAGTTTGGCTGAGAACCTTTCGCTTAGCTCATGGGTTAGTTAGGTGCAAACATGGGAGGAGATGTTCACGCACGCGCGGAGCGGACGTGTCATTCAGAGATAATCCCAGATAGTGGATGTGACCAGGGATGTGAGGGACGTCACGCACCGGAAGCGTGGGCTGAGATTTAAGAAAAGTCAGTTTGTTGAGATTTTGTCACGGAAGAAGACGTTTGACTTTCGGGGCTCGCCGAAGCCAGGCCAGTGGCTTTGCGGCAGGTGTCGCATGTGGTTTGGGGCAGATGGAAAAGTCAGCACAGAAAGATGGTATCTCTTTCCTTATGTCGAAAAACCATTTAACTCAAAGGTAATAAAAAGTTTCGTACCTGAACTAAGAAGTCGTAAGTGTTTTTGTGTTTAGGGATTCCTAAGTTATCTATGTGAGTTATGAACATTCTATGTACATTTCACATATTCATGTATGGCTATGTAACATCTTTCCTCAAATGTATGTGTTCACTGGGCTTTAAAGAGCCAAACTTCAATAAAACGTAAAAATTATATGCCTTTTTAAGAACTAAAAAACTGATTTATTTCCTTGACGTCACATTAATATGAATTTTCGGAGAGTTCTACTGGCAAGGGAGGTAATGGCATTTTATATCGTTTTCTCTTATTCTGTTCTCTTGCATGATATTTTTGACTATTTGCCACTGATACTTGTCACTTGAATCTATGTGTAAAACTTTTAATTGAATGGATGAACATTGGTGTAAAAGTAGTTTGAAGTGAAAATAAAGACATAGTTATTTAGTTGTATAATATTAAACAACTTGTCATCGAAATGACGAAAATCAAGATTATTTTGATTGTGATTTTTCCGACTGTTATCCTCATCTTCATTTTGTTTTGTTGAAACATAACTTTTCAAACGCTGTATCCTGCGGCCTCCCCCAGGTGTCCTTTTTTATCTGGTTATCGAAAGGATTCAACCAGGGAAATCATTTCCAGACAAATTATAGATATGGACACAATTTGGGAACCAATATTTGAAAAGGCGAAATAAAATTGTTTTTAAAGTAAATTACTTTTAAAAAATTAGAAAAATTGATGCCACTGAATTTTATGTTTTGGATTCATCTCTTGACGCTACTCGAGAAACTTCTCGTGACGTCATTATTTGAATACGCTCTTTATAGTTCTTGAGCCCATTTTGGATCAACAGTCAAACATTAAAAATTATTTCCCATGGTGAATCTTACTCAGTCGACTGTAGGGGCTGTAGAATACTACGATTCCTTCTCTGTAGAGAGATACGACTTCCAACGAGTGTCCTGGTCATGACACGAAGCAATTTGATCCTGGGGGTTCAGCAATGCTGGAGCTTTGGGGAATGGGAAGTACCCCTTCATTGCCATCGCTCTCAGGTCCATTCTGGCCCGTAGTGGTAACACCTGATAGAACTAAACTGTATACTTATGCTAGATTGAATTATTTGAAATAGGACTGTTCTTGTACGCTAAACTGAATTATTTGAAATAGAAATGTTTTTGACATAGAAACTGTGTGTAAACCAAAAAAGCAAGCAAAGTAGGCGACCGTAGCTTCTACACCAAGCCGTACAGGAGGGCGCTACTCTTTTCCCTGGATTGTTCCTTTTTACCCTTGATCCCTACTTTATATTGCCGAGTGTTAAGCAAGGATGCATCAAGTACCATTGTTTGAGTCTTTGGTATGACTCGACCTGGAATATGACACCCAGGCCATTGGCGAACACTCTAACCATCATGCCAATGTCCGGTGTGTAAAGAAAAACTATACATACTAAACTGAATTGGTTGAAATAGAACTGTTTTTGACATGTAAACTGTGCACTTAAACTAAACTCAATTGCTTGAAGTAGAACTGTTTATATGTATCAAATGGATTTGACATTAATGACAAAGTTTGCTGATGTGCCATACAACCAAACCAAACCAAACCAAAAACTAGGTTGAATCATATACCCAGATAAACAAGAGACACCTGTGGAGGATACAGTAGCCGATACGTTGTTTCAACTTACCAAAATAAAGATGAGGACAATAGTCAGAAAAACCACAACCAAAATAATTCACATGAAACCTCATCTAAAAAGTTCTGATTTATAAAACCCAGGAGCAGATGAAACATATTGTATAAAAGACTAAATATATACAACAATGCCATGACCCAACTGGTTTTTATTTGGACAGGAGACACGCTAAGTATGACGAAGGAAATGGACCTGATAACCCGAATTCAACTGGACAGCGTTGAATTTCACATTGCTCAACTACCTTTCTAGAATATATGAATTCTATTATTCTCTTGTCAGTGACAGTTAAATAGAAAGGCAAAATGGGCTCTTTAGCCTGAGTATGACTCCTGGTCAAGAAAAAGGAAAACTTTAAAATCAAAAACAGTTGTACTCCGCTTAAAAATTGACCTTGCATTTCTGCCTGCTCGTAGCGTAGAGCTTGTGTTTATACTTACTTCGGATAAAAGTTTTGGAGGCACGCTTAGCATAATGGTATCATCGTACTTTATACAACCACTGACTCGAGTTAAAAAGCTGGACATTTGAGAGGCATGTCAGTTAGAGATTTCTTGAACCGGATGTGCACCTGCAAAAACAAGGGGATAGTGTAAATAAATCACGAACCGGAAAGATAACGCGTAAGAGTTATGAATATTATATAAGCACACTATTTCAACCCCCTCAAGACAGGCGGTCAGTCAGGAGAAGCGGTCAATCAGAGCAGAAACCACTTTGGGTGTGGCCCTTGTGGCCATTGGCATCTCGTTGAGAACCTCCCCTCAAAGAAGCAAAGAAATACATCTCTGAATATGTGTCTCCACATCGTTTAAATGATAGCAGTCGGTCGTCAGTCTTCGTCTCTAAGTTTATCTCTATCTCTACCTCTCTCGCTTGCAGCATTTCGACCCTTTCGAGTAATAAAGAAGAGAGTCTACATTTTTATAAACAAGTATTGTTGTCTCTTCCTCATTCTGGTTATAGAACAGTTTCCCTTTGCGCTAATCCCCATGAGAAAGCAATAATTCATCTGTTCTCCTCCTGTTATTTATTAGATAGACTGGGTTCTTTAACCTAAGTTGCGCAAACAGTGAAGGAGAAATAGAATTCCGAATTCAAACCATTATCCCACATAAAAATTTACGTCGTGTCACATCCTGTCAGCTGTAGAAGGTTTAGATAAATACATACTTCAAATCTGAAAAAAAAAACCTCTTGTAAAAGGTTTCCAGTTTATTCTAGTCAAGAAGACTCGTTCGTATAATATTTGAAGTGAAACCTGTGCCATTTAAAAAGTGTTGCTTCTGTCAGTAAATTGAATTTGCCGGTTGCACTTAGAGCTGATCTAATCTGAAGTATGGTCAGTAATCTGTGTCTGTAATTCAACGTCATGTGGTGTACTTAGTCTTACATACAGGATTTTAAAGTTAACTGTCAACCCAGTCAAGATGGTAGTGGTAGTGGTGATGGCTGCATTGTCGGAAAATGCCTTTGTTTGGTTGACAGCAACAATTCAAACTTAGCAGAAATATTTGATCTTTTGAAGTTTTGCTTGTGCGCTTGGGGGTTAATTAGAAAGTAAGAACATACCCATGAAGAGGAAAGCGAAAACGTATTATTAAGTATATATATATATATATATATATATATATATATATATATATATATATATATATATATTAGTGGAGACTATGGGGCATTATTGTTGCTTGGGCTCCTATTTTAACATTATTTGCTATATGTAAAAATTAGTATTTCAAAATGAATAGGTTCACTAAGTGATTTAGAATTTTTTTAGAATTATTTATTTCGTTCGTGCATATGTGCATGTTTCCAGCTTGTTGCTTTCGTCTATGAACATTTAGTAATTAACTACGCTTTTGCTTAGATGTGGCACAAGGCTATGTAAATGGGGCACTAAATGAGACTTAAATATATATCATTATGTATTAGCTCATCGTGTAGGTTTGCCAGTCGACACACCTTAGTAAAAAACCAAGTAAATTACTAAATGTTCTGCAACAAGCTGGAAACATACTCGAATGTAAGAACGAAATGAATAATTCTTTACATATATATATATATATATATATATATATATATATATATATATATATATTGGCTGCATTTCTTCATTAATACATATTTGATTGAATATAATAGACATTTTTGTCTACACAATTTTTCTTATTAATCCTTTTGAATTGCCGTATTGATCTAGATATTCAGCTGGAATAGGTTGATAAATCTTCCATAAATAAAAAAAATTCTTGCCCAGCAAAAGAAGAACGGAAAATTCTTACCGAAAACACAACACTATTAGAACAT
Organism: Sepioteuthis lessoniana; assembly: GCA_963585895.1. Lineage (NCBI taxonomy): Eukaryota > Metazoa > Mollusca > Cephalopoda > Myopsida > Loliginidae > Sepioteuthis > Sepioteuthis lessoniana. The sequence continues at coordinate 24,715,761 of OY757919.1, read as the reverse complement.
CAAAATAACGAACAAAAACTACAGATTCTCGAGGCACTACTTATTCAGAACATACAACCCAAACTTAACAGAATTAATTTTAAAACCAGAACTAATGTACTTAAATGTCTTTAGCTACTAACGTTATTTATAGTATAGATAAAAAAAAAAAAAAAAAAAGTAAACGCTACACATTACAACAGTACGGACGTTCTTCTTCTTACAAAGTAGTAATTTACATACAAAAGTTACAACACTTTTGTAATACATCCTTCCCAAAGTCGTGCAGAAAGTACACGGGAAATAACTAATCATGGAAGATTTATCGAGGATTTCCTGCCAAATATCATAAAATCAATACGGCAATTCGAAAGGCTTAACAAAAAATATGTAGACAAAAAATGTCTGAATTGGCGTTTGAGTCAACCGGGTTTCGATCCCAGCTACGGGAAGCTAGTATGTCTAGCCACACTGATGAGTTCTCATAGAACGAAACAGATCTGTCTGTGGGTATATATATATATATATATATATTAGTAGACCTATTCATTTTGAAATATCTACCTTATTCTTTCTTTTGACCCCACTCAAAAAAAAAGTTAAAAATACATATGAATTATTATATAAAAATTATTGTAGCATCCATTTACGTGTATTTGGTGAATACAATTTATCACGTCTCTGCGCATGTGCAGATGATGTAGTTTTTTTTCTTCTTTTCAGTTTTCATAAAATTCATTTTTTCATGGGAAGACGTATCCCTCGAGGTGACCTTGTCCTCTGGATGAGTACAGATGTAAGTTACAAGACACATCAGGTTAAATGGCGTGCAATTGCCATGACGAGTTGATTTGGCATCGCTTGTCTGCGATGAGGACCAGTAGCTCAGTAGTAGAGTTTCGATTCTGTGGTCGCTGGTTCGATCTCCATTACACTGCTGATTATACCTAATAAGGTCGAAACAGCTGTCCAGTGGTTCCATATGGCACGCACAAGTATTTACCTGATTTCTGGTCATAGTAATTCAATTTATAATACACAACAGATATTCGAAAATTAAACATCATGAAAAATTGAAAATGTTTAATCTATTGCTCTTAGTCATGGTAATAGAAGGATTTGATTTGATTTTTAGGGCTGATTTTAGTCATATGGAAGTCAGACCTGACCAATAAAATAAAACTCAATTTTTTCCAAGTAGCGGTTGTGGCGATACTGCTAAATGGATGCACCGGGTGGATGATAACTAAACGTATGGAGAAAAAGTTTGACAGCAATTACACAAGAATGGCGCAAGCAATATTGAACAAGTCCTGGAGGCAACACCCAACAAAGTAGCAGCTGTACTGCCGTCTACTACCCATCAGGAAAACTATCCAAGTTAGACGAACAATACATGCAGGGCACTGCTGTAGAAGTAAGGAAAACTCATAAGCGATGTACTCCTCCAGACCCCTTCACAAAGGTCTGACGACCAGCTAGATCCTACACACAACTGCTCCATACCGATACAGGAGAAGTAAGGACGAACTCATAAGAGATATACTTCTGTGAACCCCTTTATATGGACGAGCAAAGGCAGGAAAATCAGCTAGGACTTTTATGACATAGCTCTGTGCCGATACAGGAATTAGCCTTGACAACCTCCTGGGTGCGATGGACAATAGAGACGGGTGGTAAAAGAGGTTCAGGGAGATCCGTGCTGGTAGCGAGACATGATGATGATGATGATGATTGTTTAATGATATATATATATATATATATATAGGATTTGGCATAAAATAACCTACAAGCATTGTTACGCCTTGAAATAGAACCAACTAACCAAACTTAATATACAGGATTTGAAAACGAATTGTTTGCTTATAAAAGTTTTTAAACAAGCCAGGACTTATTCATTTGCTCACAGTTAAATCGTATAAAATATTGTTATATCACACTAATAGTTTTGTTTTGTTTTGTTTTTGCATTAAATGCTTTCGAATATTGCTATTTAACACTATTAATTCCAGTCAATATTATTTGTACGTTTACACACAGTTAAATCATTCCAAGTAGATCAAATGGTTAAATAGTTTTATTTGACATATAAATTGGACACTAACAGGTACTAAAACTCTAGGTCAGAGTTGACCGGAGAGTAATGGTAACGAAGGGGTATTCCACATCCCCCACAGCTCCACAACTAGAGTCTCACCATCACAGGGTTTAATGTCATATACAGCATACTTAGTAGCAGATGGTTCTTACTTCTCTGCAGAGATGCAGTCGGAGTATTTTACAGCCCAATCTGACTGGGCGTTTTGATCGTTCAAAGATTAACGATAAGTAATTCATTCTGAGAGAACTTTCGTTGCTTCGAAAGATATTTTAGAAAATACCGATTCAAGCTGAGTCAGACAAGTCCTACCCCAAGAAGACACTTAATGTCAAATCATTTTTTATACATATAAACAGTTCTTTTTCAAACAATTCAGTTTAGCATAAGTACATAGTTTAGTTCTTTCTGACCAATTGATAGGACCTGGAAGTGATGGCAATAAAGGTATACTCCAATTCCTCAAAGCTCCAGCATTACTGGAAGTTCACCGTTAGATTGTTAGTGTCAAATCAGGACACTTGTTAGAGGAGTCTTACCCCTCGGCAGTGAAGCAGTTGGTGTATTCTGCAGCCCCAGCCGGTTAGACCACTCAAGAAGTAATCTCTGATATATATATATATATATATATATATATATATATATATATATATTACAGTTATGGGCTCTATAAATCCACAACTTAAGTTTCATGTGTTTTACACAATCTTCAGATGGGAGTGTGATAAAAGTAGCCAGTCATACGTCCCTATAGCGTAACACGAAAGAATAGAGGGATTAGTTGTTTGTACATGTGATATTCAAACTAGAAAATAAGTCAATTTTCCTTGTTGAAGATATTCCAACATTTTTATGTGGAAAAAAAAACTAAGTCTATAAAGGTGTCAGTAACACTGCAGATTGTATCAGAACGAAAAATGATGTATTCTAGAACATGCTGGAAATCATTTGCTAAACAAAAGATGCAATTAATATCTTTGAGTAAATATATCATCAAATTCATACCGTGTCATCTAAAACCTGAGCCTAATTAACATCATTATTTATTCTTCTCTACTTCGGACGGCTAGGGGAAAATGTAACGTATAAATTTTAGTTGTCCAACCGTAGTCCAAGGCGACCCAATGGTTCCTTTCTCAATAGCTACATCATTTGGATGTAGAGGAGAGTGCAAATCCTTTCCTTGGATTTCTCTTCTTACCCTTGATCCATACCTTATAATTATAAGTATTAAGCAAGGAGGCATCAAAGTAACATTTTTTGAGTCTTTGATATGTCTCAGCCTTGGATTGAACTCCAGTCTCCCGGACCACTGGTGAAGATTCTGACAATTATGCCAATGGGCAATCCTGGGCATAGAGTAGTGCCCTCCCTTACATTTTGGGCGACCGTAGTTGAGAGCAACCAGAAGGCTACCTTTTCAGTAGGTACCACACCGAGGTGTAGGAGATGTCACAACTCCTTTCCCTGGATTACTGTACTTTACCCTTGATACGTACCTTATATTGCTGAGTATTGAGCAAGGAGGCATCAAGTACTATTTTAAGGTCTTTGATATGAAGCGAGCTGGAATTTAACCCAGGTCTCCCGGACCCTTGGCGAACACTCTACCCACTAGACCAATGAACCGTGGTGTAGTAGCTATTAAAAAGGTAACCGTCGGGCCGCTCTCCACAATCTAGTAACGTATACCAACAAAGATCAGCTTCTTTCGTGTAAATGTCTCACAAACTAATATCTCATCACATGACTTCGCTTCATGCTATATAGATGTTTGACTGGCTACACTTTCATCTGAAGGTCGTGTAAAATACATGAACCTTAAAATGTCGGATATAATCTCTGTATTTCTACAATTTATAAGTTTTACACTTGCTCTACTATAATACCGAGCCATTTGCCTAATGAGTAGCATGTTCGTCAATAATCCGGGAGACCGAGGTTCAATTCCTGGTCGAGTCATACAAAAGACTCAAAAATTGGTACTTGATGCCGCCTTGCTTAACACACAGCATTATAAGGTCAGGGTAAAGTGGACCAATCCAATGAATGGATTAGTACTTACCCCTACACCTAGTAGAGTAGATATTGAAAAAAGAGCTTTCGGGTCACCCTCGACTAATGTCGCCAATTTTACTTACTTTTTATTATAATACAATTGCGCATGCTTTTCATACCAAACATTTATCTTATTTTCCATTCTTCAAGCATTATATATGTGTGTGTGGGTCCGTGTATGAACGGGTATTAATTTTTTGGTTACTTGAGAAGGTAACATTTTATACCTCCAGTTCTATTGTTCGTCTTACTTGATATGACATTCGAAACAGGTTTATAGAATTCTTAAGCAACAGAACAATTTAGTGATCACCCTTCCAACAATTAAATCAGTTTATAATTCGATGTTTCCTGAACTGTATGAATTAATATTAACGGAGCAATACGTATATGCTTAGTTTATATATATATATATATATATATATATATATATATATATATATATATACAAAATTTGTAAGTAAAAAAGGGACGCTGTAAGGAAAATAAAAATGAAATATTTTGCTAAAATATTCATCTTCATCAGAAATGACATTTCATTTTCGCAAATCAAGCTTACTCTGTCCAAAGGAAGAGTGAAAGTCGTCCTTTTTTAAAATCAATTAATTTTTATCTTTATTTCAATTCCCTTAAATTATTTCATATATTTTAATATCTACGAGGTGCCTTCAGTTGCACTTTTGAAAATCACCAGCAGTGACAATAAGGCTTTATTAGGGTGTATTTCAATTGCTACTGTAACTGTTCATTTGAACTTGAAATCATAAAAATTGTTCAGTCATCTCATTAGATGTCTAGCAATAACATACTGAATTATCAAGAGTCTACGACAATTTTAAATACCTGTACAAAAAAGTCTGGAAACTTATTAAAAGCACTACGTATATCCTTTATTTGAATCATTTATTATCATAGGACATTTTTTCCTTTTTTTCTTCTTTGTACATGTCTTTCATCATCTCATATACCTTAAGCTTTCATTTGAAAAGACTAGGAATATATCGTAGAGATCTGGCTGTAAATTGTTCTTAGTAATCTTATATATATGTGTATGGTCTTTCCATGAATCTCCGCTGAAACAGATTTTCTTCCTTCTTTTTAAAAGTTAAAGATACGTCAATTAAATCAATGCAGAGGTTTTATATACATTTCTATAGAGTACCATAGCATTGTGTTCATTTTAAACAACCCTATCATCTGTGACTGTTTGTTTTAACTTCTGAAAATTTCGCCAATGTGCTTGTTTTTACATTTCCTTCGGGATATTTTGTAAGTTACTGCTTCGCATTTGTAGTCATTTTTTTTTGGGGGGGGGTTGATAATACTTTTGGTTGTTTTGGAGGCGTTTGCAGCTATCTTTTGGTTTGGTTACTTTGTTTCATGGCATATCAACATTAGTGGGTTATTTCGTACCAAAATCTTCCTTGTAGAAAAACAGTAGTGGTACTATTAAACCTACGGTTACGGAAAATAGAGGGTTCAGGTCTTTTCCAAGTATATTACTCACAAAGGAGAACGACTTGGGTTCAAATTCGTTTACTTCGAGGCCGTAGTCCATCACATTATCCATGACACTCCTCTGTTTTTGCTCAGTCGGCTAGGGCTGTAGAATACACAGACTGCACCTCTGCTGAGAGGTAAGACCCCTCCCCAATGAGTGCTCTGCATATGGCATTAAACAATCTGATGGTGAGGTTCCAGTGATGCTGGGACTTTAGGGAATACACAGCACCCCTTTATTGCCATTGCTTCCAGGTCAACTCAGGCCCGGAATGGTAGCACCAAATTGGGCCCTATCTATGGGTTAAATAGAACTAAACAGCATACTTATGCTAAACGGAATTGTTTGACGTAGAACAGTTTGAATAGCTTGAAATAGAAATGTTTTTGATTCTTAAACTGTGTAGTTACTTTTAATCTGCGTACTAATATTAAACTGAACTGTTTGAAATGGAACTGTTTTTGACAATGAAACTCTACTTATGCTAAACTGAATTGTTTAATATAGAACTGTTTTGACATTTAACAGTGTGTAAACAAAAGTTATTCTTATACTAAACTGAATTAGATGAATTAGAACTGTTTCACTAAACTGAAAAGCTTGAATAGAAATGTTTTGACAATTAAACAGTGCAATCATGCTAACCTGAATGGATTTAAATAGAACTGATTATTTATAAATAAAAATAGATTTGGCATTAAATAACCTTCAAAGGTTGATTTGCCATGAAACCCGAACAAACAATCAACTACTCTGTTTATGTTAAGATGTTTTAGTTATTTTGCAAAGTTTAGTTCATGGTATTTGTGGATACTACATTTGTTTTTGTGTTTTCTATCATGATTCATTCATTTTTTGATTCGTATATTTGCATGCTTTTTTTTTGTATTGTATATTTAGTGATTGGGTTAATGTGAGGCTTTATCATAAAGTCTTTTTTTATTTTTTTGCTTTTGAAAATAAGAGTGATCTTATTCTTTTATTCACATCTCCCCCGTTTTTCTTCTACCTCATGTTTCGTTCGTCACCGAGTCAGTCAGTCGCCATTTTTTAGTTTGTCGCCTCCAGTCCGATATCCGAGTTTCTCTCGCGATCTTTTTGTAGCTATTCCCCCAGCACACTTCTTCTCTGCTGGGATAACAAAAACGTGGACACCATTATTATGTACACATTTAAACAACATTTAACCCGCACGATTTTTACTGGGATTTAAGATAACTGGTAGAATTTAATCCGTTTGTTTGAACATTCTTCCGTAACTAATGTAATTAATCAACAATTTTTCTTGTGTGGTCTGATCCCATGACGTCTTGACCAAACATCAGCGTGGATTCAAACTGATCTGCTTTCACTGTGTTTCACTCAGAATAATGCAATATTTATACCTCGTTTACTAGTTTATAGCTTATTTAAAATGCTACATTACCAGTCAATAACTGATACCACCAATGTATTAAATACCATTTTCAATGTATTTTCAATTTACTTTTTTCATTGAAAGTGTGCGAGGCTGACACTCTTAAGGGCTTTAGAGAAAATTTTACTACATAAAATGTTAATGATGACATAATATATTGCGGGAAAAAACAGGATACTTAAGGACAAATCGATGACCCAGGGTGGGAAGTTTAGTCTGAATGTTGGTTTAATCGTGATAAGAACGTTTCACTGCGTATGATGTATTGTAAAGACACTTTTTTTTTTATTAAGAATTGCTTAAATAATTCTATCTTCGAAGCATAATTATCAAAGAGTAGTTTCTTATTCATAAGTAAAAAGTAAAGTTGGCGACCATAGTCGAGGGTAACCCGAAGGCTCCCTTTTCGATAGCTACTACAACAATGTGTAGGGGGGGCGCTACTCCTTCCCTGGATTGCTCTACTTTACCCTTGATCCGTACCTTATAATGCTGAGTGTTAAGCAAGGAGGCATCAAGTACCATTTTTTGAGTCTTTGGTATGACTCGACCTGGGATTGAACCCAAGTCTCCCGGCCATTGGCGAACACTCTAACCCCTAGGCAATGTCCGGTTATAAATTGTGTAGTAATTGGCTGATTATTTTTTTAATAAAAAGAAGGAAATATCTGTCTGATATGCCAACAAGTATTATGAATTAATTTATGAGAGAGTTCAAGATTATAAGGTGACATAATTCATTTGTACCGTTAAAAATACAAAAAATTAAAAGAAAACAGTTCAATATTATGCTTACAGAAGCTGAAAAGTGGAAGTTAACTCATATACCTCTATTATACCTACAATATATATATATATATATATATATATATATATATATATATATATATATATATATATATATATATATATATAATTATATATATATATATATATATATATATATATATATATATATATATATATATATAGGGTATTATTCGGTCCAGTTAAACCAGAGTTGGGATTAATTCCTTCAGGACAAGAAAATCATTCAGGAGCTGAACATTTAAATTTTCCTGGTGGAGAGCTCAATGTAATTTTTTTTTACAGAGCAATATTTCTTTAAGAAATTGGATCTGAAGACGTCTCTTATATTTTTCTTCGTGTGTTTGGTTTACATCAGAACTGAAAAAACAGCGCCCTCCCCTACACCACAGGGTAGTAGCTATTGAAAAGGGAGCCTTTTGGTCGCTCTCCACTACGGGCTCCAACATTACTTTATATAGATATGTTTGTTTGTTTGTGTGTGTGTGTGTGTGTGAATTGGTTAAAGAAATAAAAGGTTTCTTACACACACACCTGAGATATTTTACATGGATAAATATAGAATTAAACGAAAATATTGAATAATTCAGACTTATCAAGTCGAAGGCAAAAATTTAACAAATTGAAGAAAAAATATTTAAAAGAGATATTCTGAAGTTTTTATTTAATTCAGTCCTCTTAGATGAAAACTAAACAGAACCGGGTGAGCGATAAGGGATTAGGACCATTTTGAAAATCAGTGATTGCGAAGAAAAGGGATCAAAGAGTCTTGTGTTCTGTAACTTTTCATCAGTTAGAACTAAAATCACATCCAAAACAATCCTGTGCGGTATTCAGTGTTCATGAAACGGGCTTTGCGAATATAACTATTCAATAACCACGAACTCTTCACGACTGTGAAAGAAAAATAAAAGTTTGATAAACTTTTCAAAAGGATCCTGTTTTCTTTTCACTTCTTTCACAAGACGATCATACCGATGATTTGTTTGGCCAGTGAGGACCACTCAATAAATTCGTTTATTGCAGATTGCAGGGCAAAACGTAAGAAATAGATGAGAGATATAATATCAAGACTTTGCAAGAGAACTGAAAAAACTATGAAACATAAAAGTGACGGTGATACCAAATATAATTGGTGTGCTAGCTACAGTGACCAAAGATTGTTATGCTGTCAATAAAAGATGATGAGGTTGTACTTGTTTGCGATTTTTCGTAACTTTTGAATTTCCACTCTAACAAAAATGGCATGTTTTTTGTTTCAACTTGATAATTGGACGCTACGTGGTATATTTGAGGGTACGTTATCTGTATATCAAAAATATTTTGAAGTTTTGGGTTAAATTATTTAGAATGGATCGGATTCCAAGCATTCAATAACGAGGCAGGTTAAAACACCTTTCAAATGATTAAATGTTTGTTCGAATTAATTTTAAATGTTTTATTTCATAGGAAACACAAAAACGAAGCAAAATCCTTTATTTGAATAAAGAATACATCTTTGAAATATATATATATATCTATATATATATATATATATATATATATATATATATATATATATTTGTATTTATATATATAAATATATATATATATGTATATATTCATAAATGCATATAAATATATATATGTAAATATATATATATATATATAAATATAAACATATAGATATATATATATATATGTGTGTGTGTGTGTGTGTGTGTGTGTGTGTGTGTGTGTGTGTGTGTGTGTGAAATCATAATCTCATCGTGTAAAATTCCTGTCGAAAATTACATCACATCGAGATACTTCTTAGATATAAAGAAAGATGACTGAGAGAGAAATAGTGAGATTGAAAGAGAAACAGAGAAAGAGGCGAATGAGAAGGCGGAAGAGACAGATAGTAAAAGCGAGGGAATATATATATATATATATATATATATATATATATATATATATATATATATATATAAAGAGAATTAAAATACGAGAGACAAAGAATGATAGGGAGTGAGAGAAAGAAGAGAGGATGCATTAAAATTGAAAAAAATACGTAAAAGATTTGGAGATTATTTTTACTTTCAGTATACTCACAAATGTTGAATTTTTCAAATATGAATCTATTAATATGATGATTTTAATAAAATTCTGTGATGAAGTAATTTCCATTCTAAATGCATTGAAATGATTTTTAATCGATTTTTTGAATTTAGATGGGGTCTTACAGACACATATACACAAGAACATATATATATATATATATATAGGCAGCATTTCTTCATCGATGCATATTTGATTGAACATAATAGATATTTTTTGTTTACATCATTTTTTTGTTAAACCTTTCGAATTGCCGTATTGATCTTATGATATTCGGCGGGAATTGGTTGATAAACCTTCCATAATAAGCTATTTCCCAAGTAATCTCTGCTAAATTTGGGCCATCATCAGGCGAGGATGTATCACAAAAATGATGTAACTTTTGTATGTATATACTACTTTGTAAAGTAAAGTAAAGTTGGCGACCATAGTCGAGGGTGACCCGAAGGCTCTTTTCGATAGCTACTACACCAAGGTGTAGGGAAGGGCGCTACTCCTTTCCCAGGATTGCTCCACTTTACCCTTGATCCATACCTTATAATGCTGAGTGTTAAGCAAGGAGACATCAAGTACAATTTTTTGAGTCTTTGGTATGACTCGACCTGGGATTGAACCCAGGTCTCCCGGGCCATTGGCGAACACTCTAACCGCTAGGCCAATTTGTACTGTTGTATATGTATTAAAAGTAAACGCTACATAATGATAAAAGAGATTTGTATATTTATTTATTTATTTAATTTGTTTTCACATACGTGTATGTTTCCAGCTAACTGCTTTCGTCAAAGGACATAAATGGCACAAGGCCTTGTTAATAGGATAGTCAATGAGACTTGGACTCACTCGTGTTTGCAGATTAAATGGGTTTCATTTGGTTATGGTTTTATATAGAAGTCACTCCTATTTTTTCTAAGAGTGTGTTTATCTTATTACCCCATTAACAAGTTTTTTGCCATATGTGTTCTCTGACGAAAGCCACGGGCTGGAAAAACGCATATGTAAGAATAAAATGAATAAACAAATCCTCAAAAATGTATAAATCTCTTCGTTGATCTACTCATTTACTATATATATATATATATATATATATATATATATATATATATAAAAACAGGACTGGGCATTAAATTACCATCAGGAGCTGATATGCCAATTAGCCAAGAAAACTAATCAAACCCATTGAAACAGAATTTTTTTTAAATTTTAAAAGAGAATTATGAAACTAAAACAACAATTAGGTATCAGTTACCAAACTTTGCAACACACAGAAATATAATCACAACTCCTCTGGCTTCTTAGTTTAATGACATGTCAACCTTCATGGGTTATTTAATGCCAAAGCCCTCCTTACAGATAAAAGGTTGTAGTACTACTTAATCCATATTTGGAGAGTAAAAGAGTTCATACTAAGTTCAACGAGATGAGTCCGAAAAGGTATGCTTTGGTGTGACTTCGAACTCACCTACATAAATATTGCTGTCCAGCGTATTAACCGTTACATCACAAGGACATCAATAATAAAAAATCAATTTTCCATAGCTATTTGAACCGTTGTATGTTCATAATTTTGGCTCGAGTATTTCAAAGCTTACGAGTTTTACTTGATAATATCAATGTAACATATTGACCCTCGACTGAACCGTCAATTAAGAGATGCACCAGTGTAAATAAGCGGAAGAAACAGATGCATCCGGTCGAAGATATCACCTTGACCTGTGGACGGGCTGAATTCAGTGCAGATGCGTCGACCACAAGAAGTAGGGGGACATAAAACAATTATATAACCAGGTGCCACAGACTGCTTCATTTAGTTGGAGTTCGAGTTGCAGTTCAGTTCCAGTCGCAGTTGCTCGCGGAGTGAGAACCAGCTCCAGGCAGAGGCCTTGGGCCCTCAGGACCCCGGTTGAGCAGCCCAGCAGAATGACAAAGAAGTGCTGCTATAGTCAGAGAAACTTGGGGTCAATATGTGGCAGTCTCTTCCGACTTCAACTTACCTCACACACATAACCAATATCAACCCTTTCGGGAATAAAGTGTGGGAGGTATATTTTTCTAAAGAAGTGTATTCGTTTGTAATTATTGTTGATTATGTTTCCGCATGTATATGTATACGTATAGTTGTATCATGGCTATACAACATCAACTCTAATTTTATAATGATCAAGTGTAAATAGTATAATCCTGGTTTAGAAGAAAATCAATTTGAAGACCGTAGAAGTCCTATAATGTGTCCTGAAAAAGAATAAATTGTATCAGAAAGCTTTTTTTATTAGAACTTGTCTGTTTGATGCAGAGACTTGGACTGTTACAATATACGTATATGTAACTTTGACAGCTTTCGTTTTAACTGTCACATGCAAGATTGCAGAATATCCTGGCTTGATGAACACAAAGATTTAGCTTATCTTTATATAAACGATCCTTAGTATTGAATTTCTCCTCATAAAAACATGATTAAGACAAAAAACTCACCTGCTTTGCATGGAAAATGACCTCACTCTGTAACAAAATTTCTAGGGCCATATTCCTGGTAGGTCACACCCTGGAGAAAAGAGAGTTTCAACAACAAATATGGATAAGATCTGCATTTTCTTTTTTTTGAAGAAGAGAAATTACATTGTGAATTGAATTACCATGACTGGAAAATCCGGCGAACACTTACGCATGACATACGGAAACACTGGACAGCTATTTCGACCTTATTAGGTCTCATCAGCACTGGAGATCGAACCAGTGACCACAGAGCCGATGCTCTACAACTGAGCCAACATTCAACACAAGTGACGCCAAATTAACCACTCATGGTAATTGCGAAGCCAATTAACCTGAATATGTCTTTCATGTTACATCTGTTCTCTTTACAGAGGTCATGGTCATCTTCAGGGCTACGTCTTCTCAAGAGGATTGGAAATACGCATCTGCGTAATTATTATGACCTCAAGGACAAGGGCATAGATCGACATTTTCTTTTTTTAAGTAGAGGAATTACATTGTGAATTGAATTGTGAATAGGGAAGAAACAGCTGTCCAGGGTTTTCGTATGTCGTGCGTAAGTGTTCGCCGGATTTTCTGGTCATGGTAATTCAATTCACTTCTATGGATAAGTTCATCATAAACACTTCAGTATTCCGAAGTGTTTATGATGAACTTATTCATATTGTAACATAGGTAACTTATGTTTAAAGATGCCATAAGTCTGTGAGACAGGTGTTCATAGTTGATAAGAAATTCGTGAAACTGCATCACAGCGAAAGTTTGGGCTAAATGTTTTTAGAAACGATTAAAAAAACGATTTTTCCATGGTCCAGATATGGCTACACACACACACACACACACACACCCACACATACTATCTCTCTCTCTCTCTCTTTCTCTCTCTCTCTTTGTTTCTTTCTTTCTATCTATTTATTTCTCTCATATTTCTCTTTACAAATCATTATTTCCTCTCTCACTCTCTATCTATCTGTCTATCTATCAATGTATCTATTGCATATGCACACACTCACACACATACACATTCTCTCTCTCTCGCACACACACACACACACACACACACACACACACACACACACACACACACACACACACACACACACAGACGTTTAACATCCTATAGGTGGGCTAAGGATACATCGATAGTATCGATTGCAGAGGGATATGACATCAACAAAAATGATTATCTTGGGCGTGACACAAAGCTGCATCCTATACAGAGGATGTAGGTCTGGATAGAGGAATATTCTTTCATTGCCATTACAACCAGGTTCACTCTGTGTAGCATTGTTACAAAAGTCTACTGGGGGGGGCGTTTTTTTTTACATCTGTTCGACTGAGTCATCTGTAACACACGATATGCTCAATCTAGCAAACCGAGATCAATCTTGAAAAATACACTTTTTTAAGTTTCAAACTCTCGTGACATAAGGGCAGATTTTCACTGAACACCAGTGAATATATATATATATATATATATATATATATATATATATATAAGTGTGTGTGTGTGTGTGTGTGTGTGGTGCGTGTGTGTATGTGTGTGTGTAGTTACGCAGTGGTCGTTCAATTAAGCATGTTTCATTAAATAACAAAGAAAAAATTTGATCGTATAATTCATTTAAGATCCTTTCAATTTTCTTGATAAGTGTCTTTGTTTCAGGTTGGAATTGGTAGATGAATTTACCAAAATTACCCCGAGCGCTTTCACACCCTTCATAAAATACTATCAAAGGAATACGAGAAAAAATAGAACCATTCTATTCCTAAATCCAAGTTTCGAAAAAATTTAGTTGAAGACACTACTATAATCGCCTCGAAATAGATGAGCTACGACTTACAAATACTTGAAGCCCTACATATAAAAGTTAAACAAACTTAAAATCAATAGAATTAGTTCTGAAAATAGCGAGAATGTTTTGAAATGTTTTGAGTATTTTTTTTCGTATTCCTTTGATAGTATTCTATTTCCGTTCATAACGTTCCATTTTTAAATAGCGTTTCCTTTTTAAATAGCGCTCCCTTTTTCAAATACATCAGTTACCCTGTTTTTATCCAACTCTGCGTTCATATATTTTTACTTTGTTTTAAAAAAATTTCAAAAACTTTCAAAACTCATTTTTAAAAAAACAACACACTTTACACAAGCAAGCAACCCCTGATGACGGACTATGAAGGGTTCGAAAGCCGTCGGGACAATTTTGGCAAATTCATCTACCAATTCCGACCTGAAACTAAGATACTTCTCAGAAAACTTTAAAGGGTCATAAATAAATTATACTGACAAAATTCGTCTTTATTATTTAATTAAACATATATATATATATATATATATATATATATATATATATATATATATATATCAGTTTAAATGATTATTCGGAAAATTCATCTACGACAATAAAAAAACGTAAGTTACACGATAAAATTATCAAGGAGGTTCAATGTACACATTTCAGAATCTATCCTCACATGTCAACATTTCAAAAAACATAATTGTCTTAATGCAACATATAGAAATATTTTTGTTAATTATTGAAAAATACTCCATACAGACAATAATGTCAAAAAATTAAAAATCCTAGATGCTTTATATGTTAGATGAAAAATATTCAAATATATATATATATATATCCCCTACAGGCAATTGTTTTATACTCATTTGCCGTATCATAACGACTCAATAATAATAATAAAGACAGACGCACGCAGAAAGATAGACGCAGGAACAAACGACGCAAGAAGACTTCTTTAGAAAAATATTTACCTCTCTCTTTATTGCAAGGGTTCGAAAGGGTTGTTCAAGGTTTGCAAGTGAGAGGGTGCTGGAGACCGAACATAAACTTCATATTTTGACCCCACTGTTATGACCGTCACGTTGTGTTTTTCTTGTTCTCTTAGATGCTTGGGGTCCACTGCTGGATGCTGGCTTTCTTTACTGCATCTTATCAGCATCTTCTCTGGACCCCAATTCATCCGGGCTTCAGGACCCATCGGCCTGGTGTGGCTTTCCTTACCACATCTCGTCTCTAGCTCTCTGGAATTCTACTGGCAACTGCTTTGGCACCCAACTCAACTCAATTATATAATAATTCAACGCCCACACGATCGCCCTCTGGATCTTTGAAATCGAATGTTTAATCGTCATCAAGTGGAAACAACTGTCATGCAGTTCAGAGGTCACTCTCTTCCGGTGCATCACTGTACTGGCAGCGTGGGACCTTCACCTTGTCCCATATCATAAGCCTTAATCTGCCCACGCGATCTCTTTCGATTACTGGCCATTGGAATGTGTCACTTCCTTCCGGTGTATCACCTTGGAATAGTATTTTTGGACCTGGGCGAGGGTCAAAATATTACACAATGATAATAAAATAAGATTTATAATTTACTAGAACAAATTTAAAACATTGAAGTTAGTTGTTAATAATAATTCTTTTCCACCCACAAAGGTAACGGAGGAAAATAATAATTCTTTCCTTCGAACAAAAATGGGAAAAAAACCGATGTTATTTATCAATTTAAATGTCCATTGGGAGAATGCATTCCAAGCAATAAAAAAAAAAACATGAGTTACATTGGTTATACCGCGACAAAATTATTAAATAGTTTCACACAACATCTTTCAGATTGTAGCTCCATATGTAAATATTTAAAAAAACATAATATATATATATATATATATATATATATATATATATATGTGTGTGTGTGTGTGTGTGTGTGTGTGTGTGTGTGTGTGTGTGTGCCTTAATTATTCTTGTTAGATAAGAATATTTGGAACTGTGTAACTGTATGAAAAGTATTTGTAATTAGAATACTAAGTTGAAACTATATTTTACTTAGGATTGGTAGTATTGATGGCTTGAATCTTTGGAAATTATCGACGTTTGATTAAAAATACTTGAAACAATATGAATGTGTGAAGAAATGAGAAATAATTGATGATGACAATGATGAAATTGGAATAGTAACTTGAAACATAATTTTGCATGAATTATCTTTATTATAGGAATATTTTAAACCATATGATTATGTGTAAATTACATATATATCATATAAAAATACGTGATATCATATTATTGTGTATTAATGAACTATTTTCGGAAAATAAGAGTTCAACTTGGAAATATAGCTATGATTCCAATCAAAGATTTACAAATGAATAAAAAGTCAAATTACATGACCCATGCGATGTTGATAACCTAGATTCGACTTTATTCTTTTTCTACAGAGATTTGTTTTATTTTCCCATGAAATATTTAATTATGTACTCTCCCTTTAACATAAGGAAATCGATGGGGATATTTGCAAAAGTTTATCACGTACATTTTTATATATTTTGTCACGAGACATACATGGTTGCAGTTTGTATATATGTAGAAATATATTGTCTGTTCGTACAATCGATGATAGTGCTTAGGTCCATATAAGTCAAGATAGCGGAGATAGTCAACGCCTAGTGGTCATTATGTTTCCCGCCTATGCAATTACCTGATATTTTAGTTTGAAATGAGGCTTGCTTCAATGATTTTTAAGCGTTTTTTTTTTATTATGTATATGTTGTGAGACCGAAACTTGCCTGCATCATGGACTCTTCCAACACTATATTACTAGAGAGCTGTATCCTAATGCAGTCGTATTAGCAGGAGTACTAATAGTACGACATCAATATTGGACACCACCGGATAGTAAGCTCCGCTTACCCTTACACTATCCTTTGAAATTTTTTGTTAATATATCTTTCTCACCTCTAACCTGTTTTCCGTGTTTTCCTTCCGTGGTACGAACCTTGGGTCCACATCAGTGGCGACGAAAGAATTCGAGAAACGCACTCACACCGAAAACCTCAATGAGTTACCAGTCCCACATCAATAGAAACAGAAAGATTCGAGAATTTCGTCCTCACCACATCAAGGATCGACAGAGGGCCCGCACAATTACACAGCAGTGTTGAACGAGAAATTAAGCTGGCATAATACATCAACTTTCTAAAAGCAACACCCGGGGACTACATACAAAATAATATTCCGGTTACCAACATCAGTGACGAACTAGCGATTTGACTCCTACGGAATATTTAAGATTATTAAAGTCTGTCCAAACAATATAACGGTCAACCAAGTATCGAGAACGAATATTTTCATAAAAAAATCCTGTTTGTTCGCAAAACAAACTGACAAACTGAAGCTTTCGAAAAAAGTATTCACCAAAAACTGAGAAGGCAACAAAGTGATTTTTAAAAACATTATGGAACTATGTTAAATTTCAACAAATTTTTCTCCCCTCAAATTCACCGAGGCGAGCCTTTTTTCTTTAAAAAAAAAAAAGAGAGCAAGTTTTCACACACACACAAAAAATCCCAAGCATTTTTTTGTGTGCTTTGGTCTGAAGGATAATTCTTTTTTCTCCTCTCCCCACATTTTCGAAAAAAAGTTTGTCTACAATTATAAAAATCCCCATGCGAAGAACAGAACAAAAAACCTGCTTACTTACAAACACTTATGCAAATGAACCTGTGGACACCATTTATTCCTTGCTGAAACTTTTTTTTTTACAAAAAAATAATAATAATACGGAAGAAATTTAAATGATTACCTTAAATTTAAAGGAACAACGGTATCTCGAAAAAGCTAAACCAGTAATTAGTTCATTTTAATTAATTGTCTGTCCATTCCTTTTTTCTTTCTTTTTTTTGCAAACAAAAAAACTGTCTAGATTTCTTGTGTACCCTTGGGTACACGGGTTTTCAAAGCAACAGTAATTGCTGTCATTTTTTTTTTTTGCCTTGTTTACCCCCTTTAGTCTTTATATCATAAATCTTGATCTAAATATGGAAGAACTCCAAAAAATGATCGTCCAAATGCTAAAAGCCAACGTGGATCAGCAACAAAAATTCGAAGAAAAACTGAAAAAATTGGTCATGGAGTTACATAAACAACAATTAGAATTCCAACAACTTACACTGTATAAAACCGAACTACAGCAAAAACAACTTAAGGAATTACTCGCAAATTCCTTAGATGACTCAAAAAATTCTGAAAAAGACACGATATTTTCCCAAAGTACAATCTATAACTCAATTGAAACATTTGAATACGTGCCAGAAAATGACAAAACGTTCGAGGCCTTTTACAGGCGCTATGAAGATATTTTCAATGTAGACTGTGAACAATGGTCCAGTGAAAAAAAAGTACGTCTACTATTACGAAAACTAGGAACAACCGAACGTAATAGGTTAGTACATTTCAGACTTGGATTTTTCAGAGACTATTAAGCTCCAATCGGAACTATTCGGGCCTAACACAACCTTGTTTCCCAAATTTTGGAGATGCCTGAACACAGTCAAGGGACAACCAGCAAGATTTCCTAACGTTTGCAGCATCGGTGAACAAGCTCTGTAATGACTTCAAACTAGCCAAGCTGACTGCCGATGATTTCAAGTGCTTAATGTTTGCACAGAGTCTAGTATCAGCAGAAAACGCCGAAGTCAGACGGTGGGGACTGACCAAGCTTGAAAACGAACAAGGGTTGACTCTCCGAAAATTGGCAGAGGACAGTCAAAGAGTAATTTCTGTCAAGTGTGACTCAAAAATGATCGAGGAATCAGGTGAGGCTCAGATTAGAAAAATCAGAAGCAAGTCAACCGCCTATTCCCCTCAAAAAGACAAAAGGCAAACCTCATGTTCTAAATTCCGCAATAAACAAAACAGCTATAAGTTTAAGAAAACTGCCTGGACCATGTTACCATTGTGGTAAATGGTATTGGATGAAATTCTGTCCAGTCAAGAAGAAAAAAATATTGCAAAAATTGCAATAAAAATGGTCATAACTTAACCCAGTGCTGGTACGCCAACATAACGAGAAAACACAAAAGTAAAATTAGGCAAGCTCAATCAGACAACATAGTCAATAAGAATTTAAGGAAATATGTGACTGTTGATATTTTCAATAACTCCATAAAATTCCAGCTTGACTCGGGTTCTGATATCTCAATCATCAATTGGCGTACTTGGCGAAAATTAAACAAGCCGACACTTATAAAGACGGATAAAACAGCAAAATCCGTAACTGGCGAGGTAACCTCTTTGGCGAGGTAACCCATATAGTAACACTAAATGGAGTTACCAAAAAGCTGAAAATCTACGAACTAAAAAAATCAGACAACTTGTTCGGAACAGATTGGATAGAAAATTTCAGTCAATGGGATTGCCCAATGAGTAACTTTTGTCGCAAAATAGAAAGTACAACGTCCAATTCGGTAAATCTCAAAAAGGAACTCAAACAACGATTTCCCCAGGTTTGTTTTTTTTTTTTTTTTTTTGGCGCCCTTGGGAAATGCTCTAAATTAAAAGCTAAGCTCAAGGTGAAGGACGGTGCACAACCGATATTCAAAAAGAAACGGAATATCACTTTTGCTGCTCTAGAGCAGATCAACAAAGAATTAGATAGACTTGAACAAGCAGGTATTCAGTCAACAGATTTTAACGAAAGGGCAGCACCTACGACCCACGTAAAAAAGAAGTCCAACCAAGTAGAAATATCCGCTGATTTTTCCACAGGGTTAAACGATGACTTGCAGAATCACCATTATCCTCTCCCAAGCCCTGAATAAATTTTCAACAAATTAAATGGTGGAAAAATCTTCTCCAACATTGACCTCTCAAACGCATACCTTCAGATAGTGGTAAATGAAGAAAGTTCCAAATTGCTCTGTATCGACACCCATAGAGGATTGTACAAAAAAAACAGACTAGCTTTTGGGGTCAAAGTTGCGCCTGCAATTTTCCAGCAGGTCATGCTGGGCGACCTTGACTACGCTACAGCCAATTTGGATGATATACTGGTGACCAGTAAAACTACGGCAGAGCACCGGAATCATTTAATAAACGTATTCGAGAAGAATACAGGTTTTAGGTTAAGGAGTCAAAGTGTGACTTTTTCTTACCAGGTATCAAATACTTAGGTCACATCATAAATAGAGACGGTCGTCGGCAGGATTCAGAAAGAGCCAGTGCGATCAGAAACATGCCGGCCCCAGATAACGTTCAAGCCTTACAAAGCTTCCTCGACCTAGTTAACTTTTGACAAGGTTTCATTAAGAACTTGCAGAATTTGAGACTCTCAATGAAATTTTAAAAAAGGACAAACCACGTTTATGGACCCCTGAATACCAAAAATCCTTTGAAACGATCAAGAAAATCCTTACTTCGGATCTCTCCCTCACCCACTACGACCCTAGCCTCGACCTCATAGTCGCAAGTGATGTAAGTTATTACGGCATCGGTACTTGCACTTTCCATAAACTGCCAGATGGTTCGCGAAAAGCACACTCATCTAGATCCCTGCTACCAGCTGAGAAGCAATATTCCCAAATAGAGAAATAGGTCCTAGGGATAATATTGCTGTCATAAAGTTCCACAGATACCTTCATGGAAGACGGTTCATTGCAAGGGATGGGCGCTTGCAGCAAAATCTCCAACTACGACGAGCAAAGCATGGCCAAACAGAGACCGTCCATTGCAGAGAATTCATGAAGATTTTGCCGGGTCTGTAGACAACATGTACTGCCTCATTGTTGTGGATAGCCACTAAAAATGGCTGGAGGTCCTGCAACCACCAATTGCACGATCGGATTTTTACCCGAGCTATTCGTACGTTTTGGCGTGGCAGATTGTGTGGTGACACACAACGGCGCTCAATTCACCTCAACTAAATTCAGAGACCTTTGAAAGAGGTATCAAGTGGACCACATTAGAACGCCTCAGTATCACCCCAGGTCGAATTGTCAGGGCGAGAGGTTTGTGGACACCCTAAAAAGGGCTTTAAAAAAGGCACTTGGTACACAGACGGATAAAGCATTGCAACAATTTCTGCAGGTAATCCCTAATTTCTGCAGATAATCCCTAATCCTAACACGCCAATGAGACGCTCGCCTGCAGAAACTATGTTCGCAAGAAAAGTCAAGTCTGTCTTCGATAAACTCATTCCACGGAAAGCAAAGTTCATGAAAACTGTCTCGCCCCATAAGAAACATTTCTATCCTGGCGATAAAGTCCTTTTCAAGGCCTACAAAAACAACAATACATTCTGGGAAGTGGACACCATCAAACAAAGGATTGGCCAACTGGTCTATATTTTCAAGGGACCAAAAAACACCCACAAACATCATATGAACCAGCTCAGGAAATGCCGTTTGTATGAATCTGAGGAATCACCACAAAATACCTGCGAAGAGCCGATCGACGCAATATTCAATCGCTTCGATCTCGACACGCCCCAAGTCTCTCCGGAAGTACGACGCTCGGGAAGAAAAAGAAAATTTACGCAACCAGTCGACGTAAATCCCAAGAAGCAGAAGTATTAATAGTTTTACTTTTTTTGTCTTTTTTCTAAAAAAAAAAAAGAAAACTCTTGTAAGGTGGGTTTTATGAGACCAAAACTTACCTGCATCATGGACTCTTTCAGCACTATACTACTAGAGAGCTGTGTCCTAACACAGTGGTATTAGAAGTACTAGTAGTACGACTGCCAATATTGGACACCACCGGATAGTAAGCTCTGCTTACCTTTACACTATACTTTGCAACTTTTTGTTAATATATCTTTCTTACCTCTAATCTGTGTTCCGTGTTTTCCTCCCCTGGTACCAACTTTGGGTCCACATCAGTAAAACTAGTAGAAAATTGTATCATGGAACCTTTAAAATCAAAGTTGTGATTAGTTTTTAAATTATGATTGATTCAAACGTTACTTATGTTAACTCTTTTAAAATCTTTTATTGGCTCATAAATGAATTCATCACTTTTTTGAGAATTTTCAACAGCATATTAATTACGACCCTACTCTGGGTTTAATGAAGGTATTGTTATTTTTAATATTGATTAAATTCCTAATTGTCTTTAAAGAATTAGGCTTTTTCATTATTTTTTTTATGTTTGTGGTTGGATTTTTTTGTAAAATGCTATATATTTGTATTTTATTATTATTTGAAAAATTATTGTTTTGAATTTCAGGAAAACATTTCCGTTTAAGAGTGTTTTATCAACGGATATAGAATGTTTTAAAACTTCCTCGTGCTTTTCAATTCATTTAAAAACTTACAAGTCCTGATGAAAGTCTACAAAGCAAAACATTTAAAGTTGGCAAACCTCATTTCGATAGATAAAATCATTCTCTGAAGACCTTGTATTTTTTACTTTCATTACATTTCCTTTTATATATATATATATATATATATATATATATATATAATCTAAATTTACCGCTAAAACTGACAAAATAAGTCAAATAAAGTATTCTATGCACAAAAATGTTGGACAAATTATGATATAAAAACAAAGAAATAAACAACTTCATATGTGAGGATACATGATCAGCTGCAGATAGGTTATCTCAAACACAAAGTCTTCAGCAATTTCATTCTTAGATTCTTCTTATATATATATATATATATATATATAGTGACACACATACGTATTGGACACATGTTATTTTCTGTTATAACTCTAGCTTATGTTCGCAATGTTGCCTGATATTTGGTAAGTAATATCTCGTAAAGTTGTTTTAGTTGTATGTGGAAGGAAAATTAAAAACTCTTGGTTGAATTTCAAAATTAACCTATGCAAAAGTATTGGATACATCAATTTAATATTTTGTTGCGTAGCCTCTGTTTTGTTACATTGCTTCCAGTCGCTTTTTATAGTTAGCCATAGGTTTTCCACACTGATCCAGCTTTTCTTTACCCCATTCTTCCTTGCATTCTTCCTCTAATTGCTTGATATTTTGTGGGTTCCGCTTATGAACTTCAAAGTATTCCACAAATTCTCTATTGGATTCAAGTCAGGAGACTGACTTGGCCAGTCGAGAATCCTAATGCAATTATTTCCAAACCATTCCTTTGCTATTTTTGTGTTATGTTTGGGATCATTGTCATGTTGAAGCACGAAATTCCGACCATGTCCTAAAGAAATTGCAGATTTCTGAAGGTTCTTCTCTAGAATCTCCCTTTACATGCTACCATTCATTCTACCATGGATAACTTGTAACTCACCAATGCCTTTGGATGAAAAGTATCCCCATATTATAATGGAACCACCCCCAAACTTAACTGCGGGGATGGTATTGTGCTTCTTGAAGGCAGTACCATTTTTTCACCAAACACTTGTCGCTGTGTTCCTTCCGAATAGTTCGACTTTCGTTTCATCCGACCAGATTACCTTTTCCCAAAACTGCATACCTTTCTTTTCATAAGTTTCGACACACTTTAATCGGTCTTTGACATGTTTGGCTTTCCGTAAAGGCACTTTTCTTGGTGATCTTGAATGAAAACCTGTACGATATAGAGCTCTGCTAATGGTCTCCTTACTTACATTAATTCCAGCACTCAAGATCCCTCAAGATCAGTTTTAATTTTAGAACGAGTAATGAAGGGGTTTATTCCCACATTTCTGCTGATTCACCTTGAAGTACGCTCATTTATTTTTCTCGGTCTTCCATTTCTTGGAAGATTTGCTGTACCGTCGCCGTACTTCTAATAATTTCTGATGATATTTCCTACAGTACTTAGTGCTTGATTCATTTCTTTGCTAATTTTTCGGTAACCTTGTCCTGCATTGTGACATTCAATGATTCTATCTCGCATATCTCTGGATAATTCTTTAGTCTTTGCCATTTAAAACCCTTGAATTGCAAAATGCACATCAAAGAGTCAGATGATTAGTAGCACTATTTTGTAAAAAATTGAGTGCTTCTTTGATTGATCAGAGATAACATTCCAGTACTATCAAAAATTCGAATATTTAAAGTCTTTTAAAATACAAATTTTTGATTATAAATTTGAATAGAGTGTCATGTATCCAATACTTTTGCATAGGGTAATTTTGAGGTTGGCTGGTTGTTTGGTTGGTTGGTTGGTTGGTTTTACGGCATATCAACCTTTGTAGGTTATTTAACGCCAAATCCTTTTTTTATGTAAATAATCAGTTCTATTTCAAACAGTTTAGCATGAGTACACACTTTCAAAAACATTTCTATTTCAAACTATTCAGTTTATTCAAACAGTTATATATAACAATTCAGTTTAGTGTAAGTATAGTTCCAATGTCAAAAACAGTTAAATTTCAAACAATTCAGTTTAGCATAAGCATGCAGTTAAAATGTAATTACGGTTTAATTGTCAAAAACATTTCTATTTCAAGCTATTCAGTTAAATCAAACAATTCAGTTTAGCATAAGCATGCCGTTAGTTCTATTTAACCCATAGATAAGACCCTAATCAGGTGCTACCACTCCGGGCCAGAGTGGGGTAATTTTGGACTGATAAAAAAAATGGAGTCAACCATGAATTTTTAATTTTCCTTGCACACACAACTAAAGCAACTTTACGAGACATTACTTACCAAATATCAGGCTAAACGGCGAACATAAACTAGAGTTATAACAGAAAATAACATGCATCCAATACTTATGAATGTCACTATATATATATATATAAATATATATATATATATATATATAAATATATATATATATATATATATATATATATATATAATTGGCTCAACACTTGAATTTCACGGAAATTCCATTCTTGTTCAGTGGATTGATGTGTTTAGTAGTTGAAGCTTTACGTCGCTGAATTAATGCTTTGAAGTTAGTAAGTCGTAGCCACTACATATATTTTCGTTAAGAGGCAGTACCTTGAGCTGGCATCGCTTCAATGTGATGGAAAGCCAAAAAATGTCTTGTGGTATTGTGATACACTGCTGGAGCACACTGAGTAAATTGTAATTATGTTTTGTCTCGGAAAACATGCCTGACACCGGAGTTATCATCTAAAGAAGATTCTATTGTTAGCACGGCCATTGTACTTGTTCAGTATATGTATGAATAATAATAATAATAATAATAATAATAATAATAATAATAATAAATACAAACGGATAACATAACCCCGATCAGATGACCAAACCTTAAGA
Source organism: Sepioteuthis lessoniana (assembly GCA_963585895.1). Taxonomy (NCBI): domain Eukaryota; kingdom Metazoa; phylum Mollusca; class Cephalopoda; order Myopsida; family Loliginidae; genus Sepioteuthis; species Sepioteuthis lessoniana. The sequence continues at coordinate 24,690,352 of OY757919.1, read as the reverse complement.
TAGTCAACAACAAAAAAAAAGTGAATCTACCGAATAGTGAACTTTTCCGTTCCGGCTTACCACAGACCTTGCATAAGAGAGGAAAAAATTATGGACCATAAAAGTGACAGTGATACCAATTATAATTGATCCACTTGGTACGGCCTCCAAAGGATTGGTACAAGGACTCGGGAACATGGAAATAAGAGGGCAAATGGAAGCCATCCAAATCACAGCATTATTAAAATTGGCCAGAATACTGAGAAGAGTACGGAAGACTTGGGGAGACTTGGTGTAACTTAAACCCCAGTTCGGTTGTGAAAACCCTTAAAAATGTAAAATAATGATAATATATATATATATATATATATATATATATATATATAAAATAATATCTATAATATATTATATATATTATATATATATATTATATATATATATGAAATAATATATACTATGAATACCCCGTAAAACAACAGTTGCATAGTCACTTACCTCCCATCACTAAAATCATCCAAGTGAGACGAACAAAGTATGCGAGATACTGCTGGAGAAGCTGTTGTATAACCGTATAATACATATACAACTATACACATATACATGCGGAAGCATAGTCAACCCAATAATGACGAACGAACACACTTTTTGGAAAAATATACATCTCACACTTTATTCGAAATGGTTGTGAAAAAGGTTGCGAAAGGGTTATGTGTGAGAGGTGAGTTGGAGACTGAACAAACTGCAACATATTGACCCCCAGTTCCTTTGTTTTTAGCAACATTTTTTTTTCGTTCTGCTCGGCTACTCAAACCCGGGTCCTGAGGGCCCATAGCCATCAGCTTGGTGCTGGTTCTCTCTACAGCTTCTTATCTCCAACTAACTTACTCCAACTAACTGGAACTTTCTGTCGCACCGGGTTATGTAATTGTTTTACGTCCACCTGCTTCTTGTGGGCGTTACTTCTGCACCCAATTAAACCCATCCACAGTCAAGGTTATACCCTGATATTCTTGACCGGATGCCCCTGTTCCTGGATTGACAGGTGGGTCGAAGGTTACAAAGCAAGGATGAACTCATGTCTTATTCTCCTATGAAACCCTTCGAATGTATGTGCTAGTGTTGGCCGACCTACAAGAACCTACATACAACAGCTTGGTGTAGACACAGGATGGAGTTTAGAAGAAATGCGTGACTGGATGATCCTATTTACCAACCCCTCCGCTCGGGCAGGATATGACACAATGTCAATTTTTAAGCGGAGTTTAACAGGTTTGAATTCAGAGTTTTCCTTCTCCTAGACTAGTTGCCTAACCAAGGCTGAAGAACCTAGTCTGTCCTACGATTTACCCAAGGGTGTTAGTGCTATGTGAAATGCAATCAGTCTCGTCCAGGATCTGAACTCGAGTAGCCGTGTTCATTTCCTACGACGATAACAATTACCCCACGGGCACCACCGACTGGATGATGATTTGTAAATATTTGCCAACGACTGCGTCTTTTCTATGGGAAGTTATGAAGAGGTACTTTTTATTTGTACGTAATAATTGCAACTGGTTGCTCGTGAATTCAATTGAGAGTAGTCCTCTTTTTATAATCACTATTAAAAGACGAAAATAGTAGAATGAATGAAGCTGAAAGACTATGTTACGTCAATTTTTATTTTTGTTATACCTCGTCTTGTTTGTTAGCTAAGAAACGCAGAAATATGCAGTGCACTCTTCTTTAAATATAATTCACTTCGTTTGAAAGGCAGCACATGATAAAACTTTTCGAACATCTTTTACTTCAAGGAATTCATTTTAGGTGGTAGGGAGGCTTGTATCTCCAATACATTTGCCGGAAGTAAGATTCGTGAAGAGGGTAGTTGAGATGTGTCTGAAATTTTAGATTAACTTGACTCAGAAGATTTAATTTACCCAGAAAGCAAATAGAGTAAGCATCCAGTTGAATGGCCTTAAAATCTGGAAGTTTTGAGAGAAAAATTAATCAACCGTGAATCATTCTACAAAGAGACTCTTCTAATGAGCAAATCATGATGAAATTCGGGATGTGAATCCCATTGACGTCAAGAAATAATTTTCTAATTTGTTGGAGGAAGAACTCACCAAAGTTTAGTAGAGACCCCTTCCAAAGATGCCTGAAACATTTTAACAAAATCAATCCTTTAATCTTTAAAGATCTCTATACACACGCATTGGTATTTTGAAATTTATCATGAAACAATTTTTTTTTAATCCAGGTCTTTAATATCTCCAAGAAAATTCTACTTATTTACGAAAATATGCTTGACAGATTTTAGAGAAGAAACCCCGTACCATTATGATGACCTTAAAAGTAACCAACCACATTGCAAATCATTCAGAGTGAAATGATTGGACTTTTTTGTATGAAACTGACCAACATTTAAAGAATATTAAATCCAAATCGAAAAAAAGTGTCTTATCCCTAAAAGAAAATGGAGCTTACATTGAATAAATCTATATTTGTATGAATTTACAGATGCCCGTGATTATATAAACACACACATACACACAAAGAAACACACGTGCGCGCGCGTGCACACACACACACAAATATATATATATATATATCATCATCATCATCATGTCGTGCTGGTGGCACGGATATCCCTGGCCCTCTCCCGCCACTTTTCTCTATCGTTCATCGCCTCAGGCAGGTCTTCTGGACAACATATATATATATATATATATATATATATATATATATATATATGTGTGTGTGTGTGCGTGTGTGTGTGTGTGTGTGTGTGTCTACCAATCCTTCATCACGAGTGGTTTGAATTCGGAATTTTCCTTCTCTCTGACTGGTTTTCCATACCAATGTTAAAAATCCCAATCCAACCTTCTAGTTATCAATATCTGGATGCAGAATAATTGCTTACATACCTTTCTGAAGGCTATCAATGTTGTGTTAAATGCAAAGACTTTCGTCCAGAATTTGAACTCAGTTGACAGCATTAATTTCCCAGATCGATAACCGTTACACTACTTTCACCTCTACACTCCCCATATATATATATATATATATATATATATATAGTGGTATGTGTGTATATGCATATATTGTCCATGAATATTTCAGCGTAGGAAATATTAATAGGTGTGTAGTTAGTTTGCCAAGATTTCTTCGAGGAAATGGTGATAATGGTTGGCAAGCTGTCTCGTTTCTCCTGGACTCTTAACTGAATATGAACGCCACACACAGCCAATTATACCTTGTGTAACTCAAATGAAATGTTTGTAGTTGCACAATGACCATCTCTACGCTGCGAAAATCGCAAGAAATTGATCAAACCTTTCTTGAAACGAAGTCTTGGAGGGGAATCCTTTCGGCTGGGTGTGGATTGGAGCTTACATTGAAAAGCATTCGGGAAGGACAGACGGCGTGAATCGAACTGACACGGCGCGATTTTAGCCGTCAGCCATTATGATACGCTCAGATGGTAAAATCCACACCTGATTGTATTCCCCGAATGACTCTAATGTCATCAAATCGCGTCTGCCATGTTCTTAGCTTCATTGTTTATGTTGTTTGACATTTAGAAGATAAGACTGACTGGCTGTCAGACAAAGTGGGCGAGATTCAAACATATTGAGGTATATTAATTGCTTGATCACAGAATAAAATGGAGACAAGTTGAGAGCAATAATCATGCCATTTGTGATATAAATTGATAGATAGTGAGTTAACGAAAATGATAGATAGATAGATAGATAGATAGATAGATGAAAGCAATAACCATGTCATTTTTGAGATAGATAAATTGATGGATAGATAGGGAGTGAGTCATACACGTACACACATATGTATACGTAGGCATGAAGACCAGCTGAATGCAATAACCGAGCCATTTGTGGTATAAATTGATAGATAGTTAGTGAAAGAAAATAATAGATAGATAGATAGATAGATAGATAGATTGAAAACAATAATTCTGTCATTGGTGAGATTGATAAATTGATGGATAGATAGTGAGTGACATACTTACACAAATGCATATTTATGTATGAAGACTAACTGAAAGAAATAATGATGTCATTTGTAATAGATAGATAGATAGATAGATAGATAGATGAAAGCAATAACACTGTCATTTGTGAGATAGATAAATTGATGTGTAGATAGTGAGTGATTGAGTCACACACATACAGACATATGTATATGTATGTATAAAGACCAGCTAAAATCAATAACCTAGTCATTTGTGATTTAAATTGATAGTAAATGAAAGAAAATAGATAGATAGATAGATAGATAGATAGATTGTGAGTGAGTGAGACACACACATAGGTAGATGTATGTTTAAAGACCATCTAAAAGCAATAGCCGTGTCAATTGTAATATAGACATATAAATTTAGTAAGAAAAAAAGTGAAGGACAGAAAGAGAGAAAGACAGTGGGTACATTTTATTATAGTAAGAACGACATTTTTCTTGAACGATCCTTCCACTTCAGGACGTAAATAAAACAGCAACATAAATCATATTCAAATTTTGATTTTCAAAAAAATAAAAAACAAAAAAAGTTCTTTTGTATCCTCATGGACACTAACTAAACGTTTGGAAAAAAGGGAATTACTCAAGAATGCTGCAAGCTGCCCTGAACAAGTCCAGGAGGCAACACCCCACAGAACAGCAGCTATACGGCCACCTACCACCCATGATAGAAACTATCAAAGTTAGACGAGCATGACGTGTAGGACTCTGCCGAAGAAGAAAGGACGAACTCATAAGTGATATACTCCTGTGGATCCCTTTATATGGACGAGCAAAGACAGGACGACCAGCTAGAACCTATATACAACAGTTCTGTGCCGATACAGGATTTAGCCTTGAAGACCTCCTGGGAACGATGAACGATAGAGACGGGTGGCAAGAGATCCGTGCTAGCAGCGTGATGATGATGATGATGATGATGATGATGATGATGATGATGATTATCGCGACTATATCTAAAAGACTATTGACGAAATGCTTGCCTTTTCGAACTATACACTCCAAAAGTCCAAACCAAAATGTTTGGAATGCGCGACCAGTATATCAACGATTTCGGTAAAATATTTGAATTGGATGCTTGTCTGCAGCTTATGTTAAGAGACCTGAGATTTCAGTTACCCCCAGAAGAAGTCATCATCAGGAAATATATTTAAGTGAGTCGGCTATGTGATGTTACTCCGTCGTGAGATTTGGCATCCTGAAATTTTGGATCACAATCGCAAAATGATCACCATTCCATGCCGTTATAAAACTGAGTGAAATCATCTGAAGGTTGCTGGTTCAATACCATCAACAGGTTAGAATAATAGGCAATACTTACTATAACCTAATACTTGTACCTGGTCATGGTAAACAGAATTGGAACAGTTTACTATATTTACCCGACCCCTCCGCTCGGGCAGGATATGACACAATGTTAATTTTTAAGCGGAGTTTAACAGGTTTGAATTTAGAGTTTTCCTTCTCCTAGACTAGTTGCCTAACCAAGGCTGAAGAACCTAGTCTGTCCTATTATTTACCCATAGCTGGAGGGAGAATAATTGGATTCATACCTTTCCCAAGGGTGTTAGTGCTATGTGAAATGCAATCAGACTCGTACAGGATTTGAACTTGTGTCGCCGTGTCCATTTCCTACGACGATAACCATTAAATCACGGACAGTTTACCCCTGTTTATAAAGGGTTCAGTTTGAGATGATCTGTGGATTTCCGAGTTCGACGTGAAATAGCTGATGAAGCCCTAAGGACATATCGGCCGAAACGTTGAGAGTATAGCAATAAAGATGAGGTTATTAATTCGAATAATCTATGTGATAACAATTGTCAAGCTTCATCTCAGAAATTTAGACAAAGAACCTTTATTCCTATAAAATTGACCCGTTTATTCCATAGAAGTGAATGGGTGTTCAAGTGAAGTAGGGTGTTCAACTGCAAAACAGTTTTTTCTGATAAATCTTTAGGAATTTCTTAAAAGTTCTAGTTCTGCGCTATACTTTAAGTTATTCTTCTATATCGGACAAGGAATTATTGTATTTTTGATTCATCTAGCCGTCCATGTTTTAAAAACATTGCTTCCAAAAAAAATCCCGTCTGACGATTGTTTGTTTTTTTTTAATAAAAGAAAATCAAAATAAGAATTTACTTGAACATTTGAGGAAGAAAATGTGACGTAAATAATCATTTTAGTTTGAAAAGATGAAAGCAGTATTCCATAAAATGTAACAAACGGACAACTGTTTTTCCTGTGGAGAAGGAAAAAGAACATTAATCTAAAAAATAAAAAAGGAAAAAATTGTCAAAAAAAATTTAGTTTTGTGTCTCAAAGAAAAGGTTGTCGGGTTTGGTTTGGTTTTGTTTGGTTTCACTTTATGGCATATCCACCAACGTAGGTAATCAAATGCCAAATTTCTTTTATACACATATATTAGATATATATGATTTGTAAACATATGTCAACTAAGTTAATTGTTCCAAGTATTGCTATGTATCACTAGTTATGCAATTAAACATCAGTCATTTGTTTACACATCGTTAAATGATCAAATAGTTCTAATTCAAATAATTCAGTTTAGTATAAGTCAACAAAGTTAAACGGTTTCAAGCATTGCTATGTATCACTAACAATTCAATTAAATATCATCAGAGTTAATTGATGAAACAGTTGATTTTCAAGTGATTCAATTTAGCATAAGTCACTCGTTTGTCAAACAGTTCTATTTGACTTACAGGACCCTTTCAGGTTCTACCACTGTGAGCAAGTGACAACCTGGTAGTGATGGCAATGAAAGGGCAGTCCGCAATCCTCAAAGCTCCAGCATTACTGGAGCCTAATCCACAGATCAATTAGTGTCATATCAGGACACTCGTTAGGGTGTTTTATCCTTCTGCAGAGATGGATTGAGTGTATTCAACTGCCCCAGCCGACTGGACTCAAAGGTTATCGGGAACCAAGACACACTGAGAAAAGAAGACGAAAAGTATGATATGATCTTGTTTAAAGAAAAAGGAAATCAATCAAGTATTTACAGAAAAAATTCCACACACTTTAATGCCGATGCCCCATTTTGCCTCTGGACTAGACTCAAAATTAAAAATATATGCAGTGATAATTTTAAGTCGGTCAAGAAAAAATCCATTCTTTCACAAATTTAGTTCATTACTAGTCGATTTCGCGGTAATTAACGGACAGCCCTTTTTTAAAATATTCCACGTCTAGTGTTTGAACGTCTCTCAGTGAGAGTTTTCATGATTGTCCTTTAGTTGTCAGCCACACAGAGATGAACGCCTGGATCACCGGTGGTGGGTGGTTGCCCTTACATTACAAATGAAAAGGTAGAAACAATACAGAACTTCCTAATTGAAATTTGGAATATTACTGAGGCTAAATATCATTACTAGGCTCTTTGTCAGGTTTATTAGGCATCTGATTTTATCTCATGCACGTCCAGTTTCAATTCATTTTTTGGTAAATACATACACGAAAATTATCTTACAAATTATTTATTGCATGTCCTTTTTTATGCAATGAAGTTTTCTTCGTATATTTCTTTGTAAATCCATTCATTAAAATTAGACAAAGAAATCACGTAAAATGTGGTATTTCTACAGGCACTGCTACTTATAAAGAATTTTGACAGAAGAGGACTTGAGTTCGAATCTCAGTTGGATATGTTTTTTTGCTATAATAATACGAAACATTTGAGTTAGTGGTCCGAACGAATCGCCTGACAGGGTGAAGGAAGAAGAAAGAGGCTAAATGATTGGCCAGAACCCTAAAGCCGGGAGCACCCTTTTCGTCAGCGGAAATAGGAATGAAGAAGGCAGTTTTAGGTCAGCAGTTGGCGTGACAAGATGTGTTGACACTGTCGCCAAAACTCCGAGTGAAGAAGCGAAATAGAGCTCTTGGACAAGAGATAGCAGACGCCTTCAAGCCGAGCTCCATAGAATCCCGCTAGCCCGTTAAAGATAATACTCTGCGAAGAAACCCGTCGAAAAAGATAAGTAAACCTTAAAACCGTTTTCTCCCTCCACTCTTCCTAAGTATTGCAATTGTACGCTCTCTTGCTCTCTCAATATAAAGAAAGACTAAAGAAAAGAAAAAGGAAGAAAGAAAGACATTTGTATTTAAGTCTTGTCTGCTGGTAATATAGCCGACGCCTAAACTATTTGCTTGTCCGCACGTATTAAAACCTTGTTATATTTTAGATATCCCCTCGTGTCGAAATTTATTCATTGTGTTGTCTGCCTATCGAATTTGCCTTCTTTTGCATGTTCATTTTCAGCTTCAAATCGCCTCAATTTACTCTCGCTAAATGTCCTATTCGCCTATAAAAATATTACTCGGGAAATTGGAATTGTCGACTACGATAAATAATATTATTATATCTAAATCTAGAGGCCCATATCTTCCATTATCCTTGGGGTAGGAAGACGAAGTGATCTGGTGGGTGTGTGTAACGTGAAAAATGGAAAACCTCTTGTCAGTGGCGGTCAGTCTAGCCCAAATTAACCCCCACATTATCTGCCAGTTCCCATGTGCCCGAAGAAGGAATAATAACTGGGACTTATTTTTGCGAGGGATCAAGTGCCAGACTGCCTCGACTTCACACGTGCGAAAAATAAACTCCCGTCCTGGGATAAATATTTTAATGGCACCGTCACAATACACTTAAATTTGGGAAGATCGAGGATAACAAGAATCAAAGTTATAAATAATGATAAGGGATTTTCCAGACTCAATCTAGAAAAAAATTCACCACATGAAACAAATTAGGATGTATCTTTGGATTTTAATTATTTTACAATTAAGTTAATGCTCTTTTTTAAAGCTTGGATGTTTCAAACCGCACGTCATCTTCTCCACACCTAGGGTTGGTAAAAAGCCTTGACTCGGCCTAACCATCAGGGATCTTTTTTTCATCATACAACGTGTGAAAGCACGTGCGATACCATGTCCTCATCAGCAGCCAACCAGGGGTGATAACACAGTTTCGGTAGCTCAAGGCGGTACTGCCACTCCTGGCGCTACCAAGCGGCTTTTGCCTCCGGACAGGGTATTAAGAGAATTATATATATATATATACCAGATCAATTAAATGCAGAGACTACATTGGACGTTAATCTTCACTTTCTGAGTGCAGCTTGTGATTCAAAAAACAAAAACCAAAAAAAGCGTTTACTATCGGCGATTAATGTTAATACGCGTTTACAGTAACCGTTTCTTACGTAATCACACAGGAAAGGTGGTTCCGCGTGTATTTCCTTCATGCTGAAAACTTTCTCAGCATATATATATATATATATATAGTCATCCACAGACAGATCTGTTTCGTTCTATCAGAACTCATCAGTGTGGCTAGATGTATTAGCTTCCCGCAGCTGGGATCGAAACCCGGTTGACTCAACCGCCAATCCAAGCTTCTAACCCTTCAGCCCCGAGGAGCCAGTAGCATCGAAGTAAATTTTAAACGGTCATGAATCACAATTAGTATTGTTTACATACATCCGTTTATATATATATATATATATATATATAAACGGATGTATGTAAACAATACTAATTGTGATTTATAAATATTACAATACTAACAATACTAACTGTGATTCATATATATATATATATATATATATATATATATATATATATATATATACGAACTATATCTCCTTCAAGGGAATAAACTGACACAAAAAGGATATCCTGATTATAACTTCAAATTGTATTCAGGGGATTCAATTCTGTCGCTTTATTATTAAGGAAATATCCCTTCAAACTTCGTTCTCCGATGTGAATGTTTATATTCTACTCATCTCTATTTCTCCTTCTCTTTCTATGTCTCTCTCTCTTTTGGCACTTAGAGATCGTAGATTTTAGAAGCCAGCGAAAATGAAGTAAACACTCGACAGCTCTCAGATTCATCGGAAAAGATTTTATTTAAGAATTGAAAAAAAAAAAAATAACAATATTGACTTGACAGAAGGCAAAATAGAAATTATTATTGAATGCACTAAAAGTGAAAGGAAGTATGAAACTTGCTAAATACAAAAATGAATAAATAAATCCATGAATTTGAATCATACTTTCATATAAAACAATGCAGGAAATTAGCCATGGTGTTTGTCTATTAAGGGCCGAAAATGAAACTGTTTGAGTTGCAAATTTTGGGGTCAGCCAACTATATTCACAGCTTGATAATATGGGAAAATACATTTTTGGGGTGGGGTAATTTTAAGGGAAATTGGTTTTGACTGACGTAATTGGTCGAGTAGGGGAGAGATCCCCCCCCCCATGGGAAATCATTTGATCATTTTTAGCTGGTTACATCGAATTACTTGGATTGGAATAATGTGTTTTCATATTAGACGAGATGTTAGATGAGGACACACATATTTTCCATAGCACAAATAATAGATTATAACATAGAAGGTAGAGACGCATTGATTGGCATAATGTGAATTTCTAATCAATAAGGCGATAGAAAGTAAAGAGATACGCAAATTTACATAAAGCAGATCTATGATAGACGAGAGGTAAAAGGTAGACACACACACTGATTTACAGAATCCAAATTTATCATAGACTAGACGATAGAAGGCGAGGGTACACCGAGATTTGTATAATGCAATTCTATAAAAGGTAGACACACACACTGATTTACATAACGTGAATTTATCGTAGACAAGACGATAGAAGGCGAGGAGACACCGAGATTTGCATTATAAAAATCTATGAGACTTGACAGTAGAAGAAAGACACACAGATAAATTTTCATAACGTAGATTTACAAGACAGAGGTTAAACAGTTGGAAGTATGTAATAATTTAAATCAAGCGAATTTATTACAGACAAGACGATAGAAGATGAGGACACACAAAGATTTAAATTGTGCAAATCAATAACAGACAAAACGATAGGAAATGGAGACACGCTCATACAGAGTGTTTCGAGTTCAAATCCTGGAGGAGACTATTTGCATTTCACATTGCACTAATACCTTGGAAAAGGTATTAATCCAATTATTCTCCCCCCAGCCATGGCTAAATAGTAGGGCTGGTTAGGTTCTTTAGCATTGGTTGGGCATCTAGTCGAGGAAAACTATGAATTAAATCTTTGTGTCACATCCTGTCTGAATGGTGGGTGTTGGTAAATAAATAGTGTTTCGCATTTGTTAAAACAAAGCAGTAGACCTAATTCTATTTTTCTTTTACGATTATTGCTTGGAAATAGTTAACATTTTATATACGTTGCCAAAGAAAGCGATATTATTCCTTGAACGATGGAGTAAAAGACTTTTGTGTGAACACATATTACGAAACGTTGTCTTTTTAGAATGTTAAAGCAAGATCCAGAAGGAAATTCAATTTTAAAACATTTCCAAACCGGAAGGAAAATCTCAAGTTGATCAAGAACTTTAAAGCTTAAAGCACTTGTGAAAATTGCAAGGCAACGGGTTTCTCATGTTCTGGGTCCTCAATCACCCAGGGAGAATGTACCCATATCAGTAACTTTCAACGCTGCATTCAACAGTGCTTTCAACTGGACCGCAGACATCTGGTGTATGAACTCTAGGACTTCTTTTGACATCTTTTGTTCAGGTTTGAGTCTAAATGATGGCAAATCCTAAAATTTATCCTTTCACATTCAATAAATCTAAGTTTCATCACTCTATTTTTATTGGTCCTTAAATTGTACTCGATCGTTTTATTTCCAAAAATGAGAAAAACCCTGTGGATTTACATTACGTAAATTTATATCAGAGTATTGATAGAAAATGAACACACACACACACACACACACACACATACATAGATTTGCATAAGCACGTTTATAGTTGATGTAATGTTAGGTCTAGACACATACAACTTGACATTTCAGAGATTTATAATGGAAAAGACGATAGAAGGTGAGGACGCATACAAATTTTCATAATGCAAATTTATTGAAGATAATTCTAGCCTTTAACTTTAACCAATTATATTCAGTGAATGACTTCTATTTATATTTGTAAGTTGATGATATTTGTGGTACCTATTATAAACAAATTATATGGACATGAATCATTGAAGATAAATTATGACCGAGGACAAATTTTACGTAGACATTTTTATAAATGCATTATAGATAATATCTCCAGAAAATAACGTGTAGACAACTTTGGAAGCCATTACACCTATAATAGAAAAGAAAAAAAATTGTCATGGTATCAGATTTTACGGCATTTATTTCTAAAGATGGTGAAAGAAAAATGAACAAAATAATCTGAATAACGAGAATTTCCACGTTCTATCTATGAGTTGATGCTTTAGTTTATTTAACAGAATATCAATCCCATATGGGATATTTAGAGCTCCATTTTGATTCATTTGTAAAGTTTTGGATGATAATAAGAACCATATGTTGAATGTATCCCTACACTCATTATTTTAATGCCCCCATTTTATTTTGGTATAATAATCTTTTGTTTGCACACAGTTATACGGTATCGAGTATCCCTATCTAATATAAATGATTTTCAAAATATAATATGATTTCAAATATTCCTGAACATGTGGTTTGAGAGACAAAATGCAATTCAGCAGTCATTTTCATTCTGCAGGGTGGAACGATAAAATTGTCGTCCTAAAGAAAACAACACTACAGCTTTATTTCAAAATTTTTATTGAAAAAATCAATTCAGGTAACTTGATTATGTAGTAGAGCTGACATCTATTCAATATAGCCGCCTTCAGTCTTAATCACCGCCTCGATACGGATCCGGAACTGGGAGCATGCCTTTTCCACAAGCGCCGGCAGGAGCTCGGTGAATACTTGGCAGATGGCAGCGATCAGGCTGGCTTTGGTGTTGTGGGAGGTCATGTTGGTGATGTTCTCGACGTATGACCAAACGAAGTAGTCCAGCTGGTTCAAGTCGGGGAAGGAGGGGGACAGTGAGAGAAGGGTACAAAGTCGTATCACTCCTTCTGAAACTAAGACTGGGTCTCTTTGGACTTGTGGGCCGGCGCTGAGTCCTGCTGCCTCGCCTAGGGTCTGCCACCGGCCACCTGATTGTACCAGGGGATCACCACACGCTTCAGCACATCCAGGTACACTTTGGTGTTGATTTTCAAGTCGACTTCGAAGATGTGAGGTGGGATGATGTGGCCCTTACTTGAAACCACACCAAAGACCATAACCGTAGCCGGAAACTTTGTTTTCATCACCCTGGGCACGTCCCTGTTATTCGTGGCAATCCAGTGATGGTCCTGTTGTCATAACATGGATTGGTAGAGAACATGAGTTTTACAGCAGCGCATCTTCGATCTCGCTCGTTGAACATTATGTCACTTTCAGACATGATAGAAGGCTTCTATCGCTCTTATGATTTGTACACAACTGGCTAACTATCAGATGGTCTGCAACAAAAAAAGAAAACCGGTTTTCATTAAACAGAAATCGAATCATGTCGTCTATTCTAGTGCGACAATTTTATCGTTCCACCCTGTACAATATAAATGCACCACCTGACTAAGCTTATTGAGAAAATGCTTGACGGCAACTGCACAAGAATGCTGCGAATTGTAATGAAGAAATCCTGGAAGCAACATCCCACAAAGCAGCAGCTATCCTATGTCTAAAACCATCCATGTCCGACGAACAAGATATGCTGGACACTGCTGGAGAAGTAAGGATGAACTCATGAGCGACATTCTTCCCTGGATCCCTTCCCACGGACAAACAAGTGTTGGACGACCCGCTAGAGCTTATTTACATCGGCTTTGTGCAGACACAGGATGTTGCCTAGAATATCTGCCGGAAGTGAGAAGCGAGGGAGAGTCTGGGAAGTTCGTGCTAGAGGCACGACATGATGATGATGATGATGAAGTATTCCGATCTAATACAAATAATTTTAACTGAGTTATATTTTATCAAGTATTCATATCTAATATGAATGATTTTGACTCTATGATATCAAGTATTTCTATTTAATACAGAAGAACTGTACACTGTTATATGATATCAAGTATTCCTTTCTAAAACAAATGATTTACACATATTTATATGGTATCAAGTATTCATATATATTAAAAATATGTTATACACAACTGCAAGGTTTCAAGTAAGTATTTTATTTAGTAATAATAATATGTTTGCACACAATTATATGATACTAAGTATTTATATTCTATAACAATAGTTTTTTACCGGCTCATTGGTCTAGTGGATCCGCCAATGGTCCGGGAGACGTAGGTTCTATCACAGGTCGCCTTATACCAAAGACTTTTAAAATAATGGTACTTGATACCTCCTTGCTTAACACTCAGCACTATAAGGTAAGGTTCAAGGGTAAAGTGGAACAATCCAGGGGAAGGAGTCGCGCCCTCCCCTACATGTCGGTGTAGTAGTTTTAGAAAAGTAAGCCTTCTGGTTGTCCTCGACTACGGTCGCCAACTTTACTTACATTACCAATAGATTGAACCGAGTCAGGGTTAATCTAGATATAATGACAAATAAGGGACACTCCACAATGTCTACAGTTTCAGAATTTTATCTATACCACTCGATTTAGGTTAGTGTCATAGCTAGGACAAGACTTTTTGAGGATGTCGTGCATATCTGCAGAGGATCTTGTTGGCTTATTCTGGGAACTACTAACAGGACGGTCAAAACTTTTTTTAAAAATAGGAAAGGAAATGTAAAGAAAAGCAAATAAATGAAAAAAGGCATATCAAAATTGAAATAAATTTTAATAGCTGCAAAAAAAGGAAAGGTGAACATATAGGAGGAAAAACTACGCAAACTGGTTCTGATGATCTATATATTTCAAAATAAATAGGTCCACAAAGAGATTGTGTCTTTCACTGAATTATCTATTCTATTTTTACATACATGTCTGTTTCCTGCTCGTTGCTTTCGTCAAAGAACATATATGGCACAAAGGCATGTAAATGAGACACCCAATGAGACTGGAATTAGGTGCCCCATTTACATGGCCTTGCGCCACATATGTTTTCTGATGAAAGTAAGAAGGTGGAAACATACAGGTATGTAAGAACGAAATCAATAATTCTTTAAAAATACAAATCTCTTAGTGGAACAATTCATTTTCTCTCTTTGGACGTACAACGAAATATATATATATATATATATATATATATATATATATATATATATATATATATATATATATATATATATATATATAATGAATTGGTCCTCAAAGAGATTTGTATTTTTAAAGAATTATTTATTTCGTTCTTACATACCTGTATGTTTCCACCTTCTTGCTTTCATCAGAAAACATGTGTGTGTGTGTGTGTGTGTGTGTGTGCTTTAACTCGGAGCAAAGTACCACTACTCTGCTATTCATGCTCTTTGCCTAACTTTAGTGTTTCCTAGATAAGTGTGTTGGGTTGTTTAAGCAGGATGCCGCTTCTTTGAGGAATTTTTACTTTCTTGTTGAACTTCAGGGTATTGAAGAGGAAATACAAAGAACAAAAAGCTCAAATCAAGGCTTAGTAAAAAGGATACAACAAGTTTGGCAAAAAACAGAAATGCTTTGTTTCTATTGAAATAAGAAAAGTGAACTAGGACAAAGAATAAGAAACAACTCAAAGAAAAGAAAAAAATCATAAAAATTAGAGTCGAATAAATTTTACAAGGATATAAACTATAGAAGTCAGAAAGAAACACCTTTACAAAGAATAAAGAAAATATTTTGATTTATGGATAGAAAGAAAGAAAAACGTCATGAAAGTTGATATAAAAAGATAAAATAGGAGAAAAAGTCGCAGGGTCAACAGGGAAATTAATGAAGAAACATTGTAAACAACTAAATTAAAAGGGAATATGAAAGAGGAAAAAAATGAAGTTGTAAGCAGAAATTTAGAAATAAATAGGATTCAGAAAATAATACAAACAACAAAATTATATTCATACAAGAAAAAAAAATTTCAAAGATGAATAAATGGACCCCCACCAAAAAAAAACAATGAAAAAAAGAAAAAAATCAAAGTTTTAAAATAAGTAAATAAATGAATAGATAATGAGAGATATGGAAGAAAATGAAATAAGTAAAATAATGAAAGATACAAAAAAGGAAAATAAAAAAATATGAAAAACTTATGAAAAAAAAGAAAAGAGAAAAAGAAATGATAAAAAACGAAAGAAAAAAACAATGAAAAAGCATAAAGGAAAAATGAAAGAAGATAAATTACGAACAGAAAAAAGACTAAATGAATATATATATATATATATATATATATATATATATATATATATATATATATATATATATAAGAATGTTTGACGCAAAGAATGAATAAATATATGAAAGAAATTATGTATGAAGAAAAATCGAAAAAAAACCCCAAAAAAACAACTAGTGACCGAATAAAAGAAATAGATAAAGAAAATGGCTGAAAGTAAGAAAGAGAGCCAAAATGTTAACGAATGAATAAAAAGAGAAAAAGAAGAAAGGAATAAAATAAAATAAAATTGACTACATATCATTTTCGGGGAAAATATACCAACTTATTTGAAAGAGAGAAAAAAACAAGAAAAAAATCCCTTGTTTGTGGACGCCACAAATCACTCAAGAAGGAAATAAATCTATAATGTTCCCATGAACCTTTATATTTATTTCCATGAGTGTTAACACGGAAGAACTTCAAAACACTTTTACCACAACAGTAAAAATAAAAGAAAAGAAATATAAAAAAAAAATGCAGCAAATACGGCGAGTATATTTTCAAGTATAAACAGAAACCATAAATGATTTCGAAATATTTTTCTGAAGAGCTCTGGGTTTAGATTGAGTATTTTTGTATTTCTAAAAAAAAAAAAAAAGGATTAAAAAAAAAGGGAAAAGAAAGAAAATCATTTGTAAGTCAGAGCCTCTTTACACGCATTATGCGTATTATCGTGTAACGGAAGTCTCGCGAGAGATCTCATGAAACGAGAATTTCAAAAAAAATCTAAAATCGATCACAATAAAAGGATTGAATATATAAACCAATGAAAGAATTAGACAGAGAATAGTTTTGTAAGGTAAAGAGAAATTTTAGAGATATTTTTCAAAGAGAAAAATAAACGGAATGCAATATTTATCAATTTAGAACAATACTGTTAACTAACTTGAACAACGTTTTTTGAAGAGTGTATTATCTCATAGTTATTATAATACTTTCAACCGGTTCATTGGTCTAGTTGGTAGAGTGTTCACCAAGGGTCCGGGAGACCGGGGTTCAATCCCTGGTCACGTCATAGCAAAGACTTTAAAAATGGTACTTGATAACTCCTTGCTTAACACACAGCAATATAAGGTACGTATCAAGGATAAAGTGTAGCAATCTAGGGAAAGGAGTAGCGCCCTCCCCTACACCTCCGTGTAGTAGGTATTGAAAAGGAAGCCTGCGGTCGCACTCGACAACGGTCCCCAACTTTTTCCTTTATTGTAATACTTGGTAGCAAAATAATTGCATTCGCAGGGTAAGACGACATTACTTAAAATCAATTTCCAAAAGAGAATGTGGGGTGTCACCGCGGCATAATTGCTAAAGTGTAAGACTGCAGCTTTGAATTTAACAGGTTCGAATTCCGGTCCTGCTATTACGTATACTTCTTGAATAATGCCCTTGGGAAATTATATAACCCCTATACTTTCAGAGACAGGTTAAATAGTATCACTGTCCTTCAACAAAGATGGCTTTGGTATTAGATAAACCGCAAAGGTTGATATGCCATTTAGCAAAGAAACGAAACGAAACCATTGGAAAGGTAAGAACTCTTTATCCTCTCGGCTATAGGTAAAATACTGTTCTTCTGCAGGGATGTCTCCGGCATTAAATAACCCGTAAAGGTTGTTGTCTTTTTGGGGAATCCTTTTTGAGATGAGGCTTCTTAATCTGAGAATTGATTTTTATTTATTGCAGACTTTTTGTCCTCATCTTGGTAGGTTTATTTTGTTGTTTCTTCTCACTATGTTTCGGCCAAATTTCACCTCTGGCCTTCTTCAGGTGATTAACCGCGACCTCGGATGATAATTGGATTTATAAGATCAATAAATCCATCCTTGATCGCCCTTCGGGGTCTGTGGCGCAGCGGATAGAGGCGTTGAGTCTCTACGGTTCCAGGTGAGAAGATAGCGGTTTCAATTCCTCAAAAGACGTGGTGCGATAGACAACAAATATGGAAGGCAGTAAGTACTGGGGATACGGTTACAAGACTCAGCATTCCTATCCGAGGTCGCGGTTAATCACCTGAAGAAGGCCAGAGGTGAAATTGGCCGAAACTACCAAGATGAGGACAAAAAGTCCGCAATAAATAAAAATTGATTCTCCATAAAAGTTGATATGGCATCAAGCACAGAGACCAAACCAAACTCATAATGAAGGTCAAATAAAATTATCAGAACAATTCAAACTTAAATTTCAGTGTTTATTCATAAAATATAATGCATATAAAGGTAAACAAGATGGATGCTTTAAAAATTAGATTATTCAATTCATCTTTATGGTGATTATAATTTATGAGGTATTATATGTAATTGTGACAAATCATCTATTTAGCTACTGGCCCTTCTTGTTAAAAACCTTATTTAAAATGGGATTTTAGCACAATTCGGTTGAACTTATAAGTATCTGTTACATAGCCAAATACACGAATATGGCCATGTGCGAAGTGGGTGAAATGGAATCGAATGTTGATTACGATAGAGTATAGGAATCTCGGAATTCGAAAACACGTAACGACTTCTTGTTCAGGTACGAAACCTTTTTATTAACTTTGAGTTAAAGGTTTCGACGTAAGGAGGAGAGACACAATCGTCTATGCTGTCTCGAGCGGCCCTCATAGGGCGCAAGTTCGCCTCGCGCCTGCGAGCTCCAAAAGTTGATCCTTCTCGTTTTGCGTCTAGTACCCGACTCTTACTTTCTTCAAATCTCACACGAACCTCCGCGCGCTTCCGGTGCGTGACGTCACCCGCACCCTGTCACCCAGTTTCGTCTCGGACTATTATGACATCTGAGTGACACCTCCATCCGCCCCCGCGCGCCTGCGTTAACACCTGCCTCAATGTTGCACCTAACTAACCCATGTGCTGAGCCGAAAGGTTCTCAGCCGAACTAAACTCAAAGGCATGAACCGAAATTCCTCGGCTATTATTTAACATATCTACGCGCGCGTATATGTGTGTGTGTCTGTGTGTGTGTTTATATATAATACTCCCTACATTTCAGTTCTTTTTTTAGTAAATTTTCTGAACGAAAAATACCAAGGTATTCTATGTTATGTATCTATCTATAACGGTAGTATTCGATATCATTTATTTCAAAACCGGAAACTGTAACACAAATGCGAAAAGTCCTTCACCCGCAAAAAAGCACAAGTTTTATATATATTCATGCAATTTGATTTTTACAGCGTCTAAATGTTGTAGAATTTGATAATAAATAGTATCTAATTATATTCGTTTAAAAGATAATTAACTGTGATAAAATAACTTTAGGTGTACTTTTATTTGAGGGTGTTTCTCAATATGTATATAAATGTGATTTTTTTAATTTTTTTTTTAAATACATTTTCGTGTATACATATATTTTTCAAAGGAAAACCATTTATGAGATGTATAAAGAATCAGTAAAGATGATCTGAAATTTTTACTGTATAATGTTTGGTCTTGCTACTTAATATTTGCCACAGAAAGAAAAACTTTGGTAAAAAAAGAGTTATATTCAAAAACGTATATTTCTAATATGAAATAAATGATTAATCTGCAGTTGTTTCTATGCAGTGGGGGTAATATCACCCCACAGAAAGAGATGTGTCCTAGGTATGCCACTCATCTGCATCTGATTGGGAGTGTCTACGCCTGGAGATGTGCATAGTATGGAGTAGCCATTCATTGCCGTCAAGTCCAGGTCCCCTCTAATTCAGACAGCACAGTCAGCTGGGACTTTAAAATACACCGTCAGCATCTCTGCAGGATTCTCCCACAACCAGAATCCTGGATATGACACAAAAGAATCTGATGGTGAGGCTCCAGTAATCATGGAGTTTTGGGCAATACGGAGTATCTCTTCATTGCACCTACAGCTACACTAATCTGGAGTGGTAACACCTGATTTTATCAATGGGTTAAATTAAACAATTTGACATTTAAATCGTGTGCAATCAAATGACTTTTGCTACATTGAATTGTTTGAAATAGAACTGTTTGCTCATTTAACTGTGTGTAAACAAATGACTGATGCTTAATAGTATTGTAAGTTTTACATAGCAATACTTGGAACCATTTCACTTTGTTGATTTATGTTAGATTGAAATGCTTGAAATAGAACTGTTTGATCATTTCAATGTGTGTAAACAAATGAATGATGCTTAATTGTATTGTAAGTTTTACATAGCAATACTTGGAACCATTTCACTTAGACACGTTTAAATGAATTGTTTGAAATAGAAGTGTTTCATCATTTAATGGCGTGTAAAAAATAACTGACGTTTAATTGAATTATAAGTAATTCACAGCAATACTTGGAACCATTTCACTTCCTTAATTTATATTGAATGGGAATGTTTGAAATAGAACTGTTTGATCATTTCAATGTGAGTAAACAAATGAATGATGCTTAATTGAATTGTTATCGATACATAGCAACACTTGGAACTAATTAACTTTGTTAACATATGTTACAAATCATATATATCTAATATATACGTATAAACCAGATCTAGCATTGAATAACCCACAATAGTTGATATACCATAAAACCAAAGCAAACCAAACCAATCTGACCTGGAATAATAGCACCTGTAAAGGTCCTGCCTATGGACCCGACAGGCCTGTTTTAGATTGTTGATATTCGATAAAAAAAAAAAAAACGTGTGCAAAAAAAACCTTAAGAAAAAACCTAGACAAAATGCGAATCGGAATAAACGAACAAATTTCCCTAAATTCTCGGCATGTCAACCATGCCTACAAGAGTTAAGATGTCGTTAAAATCAATTATTAGCCAACAAATATATTGCAGCACACACACGCACACACACACACATATATATATATATATATATACGCACACAAATTTTTGTCACAATGAATTTTCACTTAGTAAGATACCTTATCTTAATTCGAAAGAAATAGTCTTTACATCGAAAGGTGACTACTATGTGTCATATAACATCAACCTGACTCAATTCAATAAAGTCACAATGGAGGTATTTCAGCACCAGTTAAATGGGATTGTCTTTTTTTTTTCTTTTCGTTGACAACGCAATGAACATTTTGACATAACAATGGACTGATAGAATTGGAGATAGAGTCATGGGTTAAGTGCTTCTATGGTTTCTACAAATAGTGTTAAGAGAAGTACTGGGAAATCGATAATTGACATAACTGGCCTTTTACAAGCACGACGTATGAAGATGGATAATTCATTAGGGAATAGGGATTGATGTGTAGGTGTCTAGAAAACTATCTAAGCTTGAAGTTAACTATAATACTTTTAAATACGCACATATCAGTATCGACCACCGACAATGGTAACACCATCACCATCTTCAACTTTAACTCGTACAGATAGCACGGACTTCCTTTATTATCTTTCAACATTGTTATAGGGGCTGTTCCAAGTCCCCGCTGGTCAGCTGACTCTAGTGTATCCATGTGTAGGAGTTCATAAGACAAACAATTATGAATCCCCACACTCACGCCCCCCCATATATATATATATATATATATATATATATTACATTGTACTGTCTGTTAGTCTGGGTTTCATGCAATCAGCGATCTTTGGACAGTGAAGGTCTATACTGTCATCCACAGACAGACTGTTTCGTTGTATCATAACTCTTCAGAGTGCCTAGACACGCAGGGCGCTTCAAGCTGGGATCGAAACTCACCTAACTTTACGCTAGACTTGGTATCTAACCGTTCAGCCATTTCGATGACATACGTCAGCTCAGGAATTTTAACGCATTTGTATTAGCCTTCGTTTGTTTACATTCTGCGCTATCGGATTCCAGAGTGTGCAATTTGTTAGGAAAACTTTGCATTACGCGAGTGGCAGCCATTAATTCCTTCACCAGAATGCTCAACCTTCGGGAGGAGAGCGTATATATTGTCATTCACTGACTGTTTCGTTGTATCCCAACTCTTCAGTGAGAGTAAACACTGAGGACGTTTATACAGAAAAGTATTGGCAAGCCTTTGGGTCCCATATTTTCTGAATTTCTTTCCCACGTTGAAAACTTAGTTTTTAATAAGCTGCCAGAATTCACACGATGATAGTATAATTATTTTATCAAATAATCTAAATGCATTTAAGTCTTAACACTAACTATGAACATAATTTCAATTTACAAGTCACTTATTAACGTAATACTGACAATTGTTTCATTTCGCTATTGGCATAAATGAAATAGAAGCTTTCCTAATATCTTTAAATATAAGACTGCAAATGCGAATTCTTACTTTTAAAACTTTCAAAAACCTTTTTAACTTCACACAGATTGATGACCTTGCGCAAAGAGTATATTTTTTTGTAGTAAATTCCATTTCGTAGTCATTTTTATAGGTAGTTGAATAAAACCTTAAATATATCTTCGATTTTAATCCATTTATAGGGTCTCTCAATATATTTGGGACCCATGTGACGGCTAATAACTCTACTAATAATAATGTTGAGTTATTTTGTGTTTTTGATTTGGAATTAGTATACAATAACAACTATTAATCCTCGATCACAATGCTTTGAAGAAGAGAGGAGAACATTTGCATCACTATCTATTTGGTGACTAAATCATTCGAGACTGTCAAAATAGATGTAACCTATTAATACGATAATTATTTTTTTACTGAGGCAAGAAACTCAAGAAAAGATTGCATGTCCTGGAAGCTGATATAATGACGATTAAAAATGAACATTGATTTGATGTCTCTAAATCAAAGGATACATTTTTTTACAGGACGTGTTCCAAATGACAGCCAATCGCACTTGTCTCAGTAAAAAAAAAAATTATTATATCAATAGGTTGCATCTCTTTTGAGACAACCTGTACGAACAATTAACTGCCCTTCCTAGATGTCGTAGTCGACAATACGAAATCAGTCTCTAGTATATAAATATAAAGCCAGCAATTACTTTTTCAATTATCTTAGTAAATACTTTGATCACTCTACGATCGAGGTTATAAATAACTTTATCAATAGAGCACTAGTAATCGCCTCCTGACATACAATATTCCACCGAAAAAAAATAATCTAAAATTAAACAAACATAAATTACTAATATCTTCCCTAATTACTTAATACACAAAAGCCTTAAAAACCCATATCAGTGATATAGATATCTAAAAACACAACAATAAGAACATTAATCTTTTTAGGTTGGTTTGGTGTCTAGTTTCATGGCACATAAACCTTCGTGGGTTATATAAAATTTTTTTAGTGTAATAAGACACATGCTAACTTCAACGATGAAGTATATAGATTAAAACGTATTACACGTCTTTACACTTCGCCAATCGACTATAAAAACGTAGAAAAATAATTATTTATTATAAAAGTTTAAAGTCTGACATACTAGGCGAAGGAATACCGTGTATAAATTCATTTAATTTTCCGGAGAATATAGTTCCCCTCTTAAAAGCCATTGAGTTCCTCTTTTGGACATACTACAACTATCTTCGTAGTGAGATAGTTAAAACGCTGAATCTACGGAATCCCACTAAGCGAGTTCGAACTCCAGTCGTGCTATTACGATCACGTTCCGACAAATAAGCTTGGGAAAGGTATGGACCCCCTTATCCTCTCAGCTATGGGTTAAATAAAAGACAATCCTAGTAGAAGGATGGATTTGGCATTAAATGAGCCAAGAAGGTTGATATGCAATTAAAAACAAATCTTATTTCTCCAACTACTACTATTTTATTTAGATGCCTCATTTAAATCCTCTTCTATGAGAGTGTGTTTAAAAATCATTTCATCAAACACATACAACATGAAAGCCCAATACATAAAATGCTTGATGATATCATGTAACAAAAAAGACTCCAAATACTGAAAGCGTTAACAATAAAATGGTATTTGTTTGAAAGTGAATGTTGTAGAGGGATTTGAGTTCGAACTCATATAGTACGATCTTGTAGTCCAGCAGTTTAGCCATTAGACCCCAGAAAATCCTTGCCCAGTAAGCTGAGGCTGTAGAATACACCGACTGCACCTCTGCAAAGAGTAAGACCCCCACCCCAACGAGTCTCCCGGATATGACACTAAACAATCTGATGATAAGGTTCCAATAATACTGGGGCTTTGGGGAATGCAGAGCACAACTTTATTGCCATTACTCCCAGGTCCACTCTGGCCCAGCGTGGTAGCCCCTGATTGGGCCCTATCTATCGGTTAAATAGAACCAACGGCATACTTATGCAAAAGGGAATTGTTTAACTAAAATGAATAGCTTGAATTGAAATATTTTTGACAAAGCATTCTTACATTTAAACTGCGTGCTTATGCTAAACTTATTTGAAATAGAACTGTTTTTTGACATTGAAACTGTATTTACACTAAACTGAATTGTTTAATATAGAACTGTCGTGAAATTTAACTGTGTGTAAACAAAATCTGTTCTTATACTAAACTGAATCAGCTGAATTAGATCTGTTTGAATAAACTGAATAGTTTGAAATAGATATGTTTTCGACAATTAAACTGTGTACTTATTCTAAACTGAATTGTTTGAAATAGAACTAATTATTTACATAAAAATGGATTTGGTGTTAAATAACCTACGAAGGTTGATATGCTAAAAAACCTAACCAACCAACCAACCAACTAACCAACCAGCGGAAAATCCGTCTTCATTCAGACATCATAAAATTAATACAAGTTAATCATGGACTCTACGATTACAAGAGATGCTCTAAGTGGTAGCCATTAGTTTCCAGAAATAGATGTGGACGGTTAACAAATACTTGAGCAACGTTGGCCATAATGTAGAGTAAAATTGTCACATGTGCATTTTCAATTTTTGTCTTAGTTCCGCCTATGTAGTCTGTTTCCTCCGGTACATGACGTTTTTTTGGAACCATCATTTGAAATGTCTGTAGGCGTTGAATCAATAGAACATCTCTTCATCATAGTGAGTGTCTTGAATATTCTTACAGTGATAAGGTCACACATTTTGGTGCTAGAGTGACAGTGCGCCTCTTGTCGAAATAAAATTCATCATTTCCATAAAGTTCATATTCTGCAGAATTTTCCTTTTCTTAAACGTGAATAAATTTTCGGAGACTCTGTATTTTTGTGTGCATATATATATATATATATATATGTGTGTGTGTGTGTGTGTGTTTGTGTGTGTGCAGCATTCCCTCGTTCAAACAAGCTTGGTTAAATCATATAGACACATGTCAATACAATTTTATCAAGATTCTTTCTAACTTCCTGACAATTGCTCCAATTTCAGGCTTGAATTCGTTGATAATTTCACTTAATTTTTCTTTCAAAGCGCTTTCGGACTCTTCATACATATATATATATATATATATATATATATATATATATATATATATATATATAAAGTAAGTAAAGTGGGCGATCGTAATCGAGGGCGTCCGGAAGGCTTCCTTTTTAATAGCTACAAAACCGAAGTGTTGTAGTGGGCGCAATAACTTTCTCTTAATTACTCCTTTTCACCCTTAATCTGTACCTTACAATGCTGAGTGTTAGGCAAGGAAGTATCAAGTACCATTTCTTAATCTTTGTATCAAGTATCATTTCTTAATCTTTGTATCAAGTATCATTTCTTAATCTTTGTATCAAGTACCATTTCTTAATCTTTGTATCAAGTACCATTTCTTAATCTTTGTATCAAGTATCATTTCTTAATCTTTGTATCAAGTACCATTTCTTAATCTTTGTATCAAGTACCATTTCTTAATCTTTGTATCAAGTACCATTTCTTAATCTTTAATCATTTAATATATATATGACTCATTCTGAGATTGAACCCCGTCTTTGGTGCTATTGGCGAACAATCTACCCACAAGACCAATGGATCGGTCCACAGTGACTTTGCTAATAAGGATACCTTTCAGAAAAATGAATTTTTCCACCCTTTTCATGACTTCTTCCGTTCCTGCGCTGTGCAATGATTTGTTTCACTGTAACGAGTCAAGAACTTTTGGTCTTCATGATTCATTTTGTTCATTTCTTACAAGAAAAACATATGAAACCATCTGTAATGAAACGGAAACAAGAAGTTGAAAGTTAAATTATATAATCAGGTATATTTTGATATTTCATGTAAAATTTGTCACCAGGATTCATAGAAAGAATTCTGAATAGCAGATGGTACAAAAGTTTAATGGAATTGTTCTCAAGAACGAACAACGTTGTTACTTGTCGTTTATGGCATAAGCGATCAAAAAGTCGATAAATAAAATGTCTCTATTTTATATCATTATATTAGAAAACGCCGGCTCATTGGACTAGTGGGTATAGTATTCGCCAATGATCTGAGAGACCTGGGTTCAATCCCAGGTCACGTCACAACGAAAGACTTTAAATATGGTACTTGATACCTCCTTCCTTAACACTCAGCAATATAAGGTACGTATCGCGGGTAAAGTGGAGCGAGCAGGTATAGAAGCTATTGAAAAGGGAGTTTTCTGGTCGCTCTCAACTACGGTCACCAACTTTACTTTACAACTATATTATAAAACATAGTCTACATGAACATAAAAAGATAAAAAAATATCTAATTTGCAAATCAAATTTATTCAGATTTATATAATGGAAGGGCTGTTGAATACACCGAATGCATCTCGGCAGAAGGGTAAGTCCCCACCCAACGAGTGTCCTGCATATGAAACAAAGCAGTCTGGTGGTGGGCTTTGGGGAATGTGGAGTGCCTCTTCATTGCCATTGCTTCCTGGTGGCAGTACCAGATAGGTTCCTATCTATAGGTCAAATAGAAGTGTTTGATATTTAAACTCAGGGCAAACAAATGACTTGTCGAAAATTGAATTGTTTGAAATAGAACTGTTTGATTATTCAACTGTGTGTAAAAAATGGCTAATGTTTAATTGAATTGTTTGTGATACATAATACTTTGTATTGTATTAACTTTGATGACTTATTGAAAATGGAATTGTTTGAAAAAGCATTGTTTGAGTATTTAGTTCTGTATAAACAAATGACTGGTGTTTAATTGAATAATTAGTGATACATAGCAATACTTGCAATCAGCTAACTTTATCGACTTGTGTTTACAAATCATATATATTTAATATATATATGTATAAAATGAATTTGACATTACATAAACTACAGTGGTTGATATGCCATAAAACCAAACCAAACCAAACCAAACCAAAAATTTCGGCCCAAATTCGCAGTATTTTAATGAGTAAGAAATTTTAAATTAGTATTATCATTTTGTTTTCAGTTGTACTTCAATGGTCAACGAAAAATATGTTCAAATAGGGTAAAATAAGTTAGAAGCCTATTCACACCATTAATTTAAGGGATTGACATGAAACTGTAAGACGAGGATTTTTCGAACAATTTCTACATTCATTCGATCAGAATTTGTTCGTAAACAAAAAAAAAAAAAAAAAATGAAATGAAATGAAATGAAATATAATAAAATAAAAATAAAAGAATAAAAAATAAAAATAAATTATACATTCCTCTTTGGTTCTTTTTTATGTGCAAACATGCAATAACGTAAAACTTCTACACAGACGCTCGCACACACGCGTATATATATATATATATATATATATATATATATATTTAGAGAGAGGGAGAGAGAGAGAGAGAGAGAGATTAAAATAGATAAATATGCTGTTGGCTGAACGAATAAAAGAACGTGATAAATGGGAGAATATTAATATAACAATTCATAGCAAAAAAAAAAAAAAAAAAGTAACGAAAATATCGGAAAAGAAAACCCAGATTTTTTAATGCGTCACAACTCTAGTCATTAAGATTTTTGTGGTTTTATGAAAAAATACAAATGCTTTATTTAGAATTCTGAAGTCTTTGAGAGTTTCTTTTATTTCTGCCAAATCCTTCCGATTCCATCATTTTCTGTTCGCTATGTTCCTCGAATTGTGAAAAGCACAATGGCGAGAAATTGAATAAGAAAGATAAAAAAAAATGACGTTCGATGAAAGGAAAAAAAATCTCTTGTAGAGATATATAATTTATCTACCCTGCTACCGAGGTCACCTGTTTAACGCAGTGGTTAGCGTGTAAATATTTCAAACTATTAGCAGTGAGATCGTTTCTTTTCTTCTTTCTTTTGGCTTTTATTTATGCGATCACATAAGATCAATTTGCTGTAGATTTTTTCCTAATTCAAAAATAACGTTATTATTTTTTTCGTTGACTTCTTATTTGATTTTAGTCTATCGTAAACAGCACAGATCAGAACACAACTCCTTTTTTTCCTTCGTAAAGTCCGTCTATGTAACTCAACCATGCAAGCCCGTTGACTAATGTTATTAACAACCCCGCCAAAAAAAAACATAAAAAATAAGATACTAACAAGGTAATATATATATATATATATATATATATATATATATATATATATATATATATATGTAACTGATAAATGGTTTCTAAATAGTTTTGAAATTTTAAAATATTTTAAATAAATGAAATATTTGTTTTAGTTTAATATATCTACTACTGTATCATTACGTAATGTTCTTAATTAAAGTTTAAATCTAATTCAATATAAAATCTGTAATTTAGGTCAAAATGTAATTAAAAAATAAAAGATTAAAAAAATTTTTTTAAATAAATTTACTACATTTGTAACCGAAATAAAAATTTAAAACGGAAGTGGGCTATCCCCTCCCACTTTTCTGTGTCTATTCTATTGTTTTTTTATCTAAAAGATCTGAAGAAGTCCTGTTAATTTTTTTTTTTTTTTTGTGTTTTTGGAAATTTCAAAAATGCGTAACAGGATGGAAATAAATTTATAATCCTATGTGACCGGTTTTGTTGTTTTTCTTAAACAATATATATATATATATATATATATATATATATATATATATATATATATATGTAGCTTTCTTTTCTTTCACATTTACTTTGACTCATAGAAATTGCATTAAAATAATTTCAACACACGACCACACACACACACACACACACACACACACACACACACACACACACACACACACACACACACACACACACACACACGTCAGTGTTTGTGCGTGTGTGTTTTAAAATAATAATGAAATCACAAAGTAAAATCTAAAAAAATGCTTGATATCCTTTCAGTAGAGCAATGTACAACACAAATTAAGAATTAAATATCTCAAATATGTACCTGACACTGATGTCATACGAACATCCATACTTACGAGGTGCCTTCAATAGGTTTCCTGAATTTTTTCGTATGGGCACTTTTATTGATAGTACACACATTTCTAGAAGCCTTCGAAGTAATCTCCTCTGGCTGCAATGCCCTTGTTGTACCTTTCCAACAACTTCTGGGTAGCCCCATGGAAGTCTTCTTGTATAAGCATGTCAATCACCTTCGTCACAGCCTCTTTCATCTCCTCAATTGTCTCATAACGACTGCCTCTAAGATTTTCTTTGAGCATAGGGAATAAGCAAAAGTCATAGGGAGCAAGGTCTGGACTATAGGGAGGGTGAGGAACTGTCTTGATGCCCATCTTCGTCAAATAGTCTTTGACAAGGATGGAGTTGTGGACTGGTTTATTGTCCTGCTGGAAATACCACTGACCCGATTTCAAGTGTGCTAGCCTCTCCCGACGGAATCTCTTCCTGAACTTCCTTAAAGCCTCAACATAGTATTCCTCGTTGACTGTCTGTCCAGTGGGAACCCAGTGCATGTAGATCATGCCAGTGCTGTTAAAAAAAGGGATCATCAAAATTTTGTGGGTGGATTTGCTGTCTGGCCTTCTTAGGTCTAGGAGAGCCAGCATGCTTCCACTGGGAACTCTGTCTCTTGGTCTCTGGGTCATAGCAGAAGATTCAGCTTTTATCGCAGGTCACCAGAGCATCAAGAACTGCGGGATCTGAATTGATCAGCTAGACCATCTCCCTACTGTCATGACAACGTCTTTCTTTCTGATCTTCTCTGAGCACCCTTGGAACAATCTTCGCGCAAACCTTCCGTATCTTCAGTTCCTCGCGAATAATTGTGTTTACAGTTCCCACACTGGCATCAAACTGTACACTTATTGACTCTATAGACACACGACGGTCCTTATCCGTGAAATTATTTATTTGGCTCATCAACTCTGGTGTTCCGACTTCTTTACTCCTCCCACTCCTCTCATCATCTATTACAGGATCCTTGCCTTCCTTGGATCTCTTATGCCACTCAAAAACTGATGCTCGATTCATGCAAGAATCCATACGTTTCTGTGGCATTTTTTCCAAGTTTAAAACAAAATTCTATTGCATATCGTTCTTCTAAAGTGTCCTCACGTCCAGATTGCATTTTTGAAAATCACCAGCTGTGACAATAAGGCTTTAGTAGGGTGTATTCCAATTCCTGCTGTAGCTGTTCCTTTGAACATGAAATCATAATAATTGATCAGTCATCTCATACGATATATAGCAATAACATACTGAATTTTCAAGAGTCTACGACAATCTTAATTGCCTGTGCAAAAAAGTCTGGAATCTTATTGAAGTCACCTCGTAGACAGTCAGAAAATTAAATGCACGGGAGAAGAGGAGGGTTAATTTTTAAGGGCTGAATGGGTTCGTTAAGACAACCGGTTTCGGAGAAGAAAATATTCTGAATTCAAAACAAGTAGGCGTTTTGCTAGCTACTGCATCTCATGAAAAGCTTTGTGCTACTGAAAAGACTGCACCTTTGAAAATTAAGGATAGCTTCGGCTCTACACATTGCTAAAGATTCTTCAGGATATACTTGCTGTGATTGTACAGCGTTTATTAACTTTGTAAAAATATTTAAAGAACAGGAAATAGGTGTTAAACAGATTTTTTTAAAAATAGCTGACATACTAGAATCAGAACAATTCATATAAAGAATAAGAATATTTAAAAAAACTTCTTTTATAACTTTTCAAAAACAAGAGCACAAAATGGTAAAGACAATAAAGTCTTTCAATTAAGAAACAATTATTACAATCATTAGAAATGCTGACGGAATTATCCTGTATTATGGAGACTAGCAAATCTTAACGAGTAGTCCTCCCGTGAAGGGATAGTCGTGATGGTGTAATGGTTAAAGTGACTGACTGCGTAGTAAGCGTTGCGATCTCCAGTCACCTCTTTTACATTTACTTTCGGACAATTACCCTTGACAAAGGTTGAACCCCCTTATCCTCCCAGCTATGGGATGAATAGTACCTCATTTGTTCATCTAGAAGGATTGATTTGGCATTAAATAAATCTACGAAAGGTTGATATGCCATTAAATAACGAACCTAAATCCTCCCGTGCAGAGTAAGACAATTATTATGGTTCTTTATACTTATAGCTTTGATAAACTCAGAAGAAATTGCCCTTACATGCTAAGTAGATTGTGGTGCATCTGTCTTTCCGTAGTTATCTCTTTTTCATCTTGGAAACGATGATCGGAAAATACCCTGTGAGCATCATTGCTCTTTGTTCTCGGAGATTCTTCCCCATAATCATGACGACCACTACTACCGCCATCAAAACATGCATTTTCATTCTGCCTCCACATGTTGCTGCTTTTCACGCCATAGATTTCAGCCTCGTTTTCAAACCATTTTTTTTTCCTTTTTTTTCCAATCATTTTAGTTGCTTATATGATTTCGAATTTGATTGTATGCTTTTTTTTCTTGTTTTTGGTTTGAAGGTTTTCTCTCCTCTTTTTCGATAAAAATCTGATTCAGTTTCTGGCTGGCAATATTACCTTGACAGATGCGATATTTCGTCAAAAATAAGAATAAAAGAATATAAATAAAAACATCAAAATAAGCACAAAAACAAAAATAAATCACCAAATAGCTCTTCAATTTTAAAAACGAAAAGAAAATAGAATTATCTCAGTTTCCCGACGTAACAACTTCATCAATAGGCACTGGAAAGCAAAGCATAATGGTTGTAAGAAAGGGTTCATGCTGCGAGGTTATAAAGTTGTGTCTTATTCATTCTTTTCCCTTGTGAAAAAGATTCATCTCATATATAAATAGAAAATATATTTTCACTCTTTCCAATATTAATGTTTGTCATTAATTCCAGTAAAAAGATGTTTTTCGAGATATTCAAATTAACTACCCTGCATTGAATACCTATCTATCTATCTATCTATCTATCTATCTATCTATTATTATTATTGTTATTATTATTACTATTATTATCATCTATATTTTATCATAGCCTCATCGTAATTCTTCCTCCCAACCTTCTTCACTTTTTAACTGTATGAGGCTATTCCTATCTATCTATTATATATACCTTGGATAATTCTTATTTTTCTCCCACAGTATCCGTTAATATCTAACTAAGTCTGTCTTTTCTCCTCTTCCCATATTATGTTTTTTCTCATATATATATATATATATATATATATATATATATATATATATATATATATATATATATATATATAAAGTAATCGCCTCTGTTTTGCCTTGTATTTGTCGAGTTCTAAATCAGAAAAGAGATGTCAGACAGAATTAAAATTGTGAATACATTTTTTATGTTTATCATAAGGAAAAGTACAAGATTTTCTTTATAACTTTTACTGATTAAATGATATCAGTCACAAACGAAAAACCAATCTATTAATGAAGCTCTTCGCAGTTCTTCGTATGTACAAAAATCAGGTATAACACTTCAGTTCTTCTGAAATCAACCATATTTAAATATAACGCATATTCCACTAAAGAGAACCATGAAAATATTTCAAACCAAAAGTACCCTTTTTTAACATACTATTTTAATTGAAAGCAAAAAGAAAAAGAAATTGTCTCATGAAAAATGGTTCCTTTCTAATCCTTAGCTTCTTTTTATTTTAACTTCCTATTATGTTACGTTCTTAGAGGGTAAAAAAGAAAAAAAAAAAGAAAAAGAAAAAATTAAACCAAACCCTTGTTTATCGATAACACATAATCTGATTTTTTAAACTAATACTGTTCCTGATTCTTTCAACAAAATGCATTAATTTTCAATGTTATTCAAAATCGTTTTTTTTAAAAGAATACTATAGAATAATCGAATAATTTCCATTTGAATTCATACGGGAAATTTTCCCCTTAAAATAGGGACTAGTTTTTAATCTTTAAAATGTTTTCATTGTTACAAGTTTATAGGCTAAGCCAATTTAAAAAATGAAAGAATATTCAATGGAAATATCTAAAAATGAATTTGAAGCTTTTTAATATCGTGGACTTTTTAACACTCACACACACACACACACACACACATATATATATATATATATATATATATATATATATATATATATATGTATATATATATATATATATATATATATGTGTGTATGTATATTTAATTAAATTGAGGGTACAGCAAAATTTATATATTATGATAAACAAAGACACCACTAGTAATTACTGTTGGGGAACTAAATAAAACAATAAAACGACGAAGGACCTTTTCGTCCGGCTCTTTTCAAGTATTAGACTCCGGAAATTCAATAAAAACGGGGTATATATGTAATATATAAGGATGGCCAGATAGAGGGGAAAAACAAACAAAACTAAGTAACCCCTGTATCCAGGAGTTCCCCAAATATATTAAGAATATGATTGTTTAACTGCTTGCATAGAGAGTGGCAATTCATAGAAATATAAATCGCCTCTAGAAAAATTGAAAGAATGACAATAAACTACATCAGAGAAGGAAACTCTATCTCTAAAACTTTGTAGAGTGTAGAGCCACCATATCTTTGTCATTGCTTTGATGTCCAGGTTATTCTGAAGTCATTGCAATTTTTGGGGTCCCATCAATGTGTCAAATAAATCTGTTTGAGAAAACCAAATATATACTCAATTAAACTGATGGTGAATATACATTGTTGTACTGTATAAAATTGGAAAACCTAATTGTTCTTCTGACTTCAGGATCAAATAAAGCAACAAGGGTTGACAGGTTGCAAAACGGACCAACCAACAAACCAACCATTTTGATTGTAAGGCAGACAGACAGACAGAGAAAAAGGTAAACGGGGAGTGACAGAGAGAGATATATACTCAAAGAGAAGAGATCGAAAGAGAGAAATAGAGAATGAAGAGAAAGTGAGATAGACAGACAGAGGGAGGGGAGAAGTTGTGAATAAAATTCTATAAAAATTCTCAAATTGAAGAACAAACAGAAAAACTTGAGGGATGGTTGTAAATTGAATTAGACATAAACAAAATTCAAAGAGACTTGGATAGATAAGTCACAAATACACAGAGAATGATCAGTGAGAGCAAAAGAACGAGAGGAATCTATGAGTTAGATATCATGACTAGTGATCTAAAAGGATTGATTTGTAATTACATAAATCCCAAAGTTTGATCAAGAGTTAAACAAGGAAACCAAACCAAGTAGACAGACACACAAATACACTTTTAACTTCAAGGAATATATTATTGGTCGGAAGTTTTTTTTCATTTTTAGATTACATCAAAAGAGTACTTTTAAAAAGGTAACCTAAAACATTTTCAGGATGATTTTCAGTTGTCTAAAGAATTAAAATGTTTTTACAGTTAGTACTAAATCCAAGACAATTTTTCTATTAGAGTATCAAATTCAGATTTCCAGTTTGGAATCAATGTGATATTTTAAGAAAAACGGAATATTTTATGTGAAGTTTTCTACTTACTTAAGATCAACTGTGAAGAGTTTAAAATATCGATAAATTTTAATTATTACTGATATTCATTAATCTGCAAGTACCAAAAAATAAATTTTTAATTTTTCCTTATTATGAATATTTGAAAGTGCATTCCCAATCTTAATCCTAAATAATATATTTTACAGAGATATATATCGATACGTATACCCCAAAAGAGAACGGATTCATTTCTATATATGTAGATTATATATGAAGATATTAGTAGCTATCTTTCTATCGCTATATATATATGCAAAAAACTAGAAAAATAAAGTAATCCAATTTTAATGAATTTATTATAAAGGAAAGTCAACAGTGAAAGGTTTCGGGTTTAGTAAACCTTCATCAGGAATTAAAGATGGGGAAACAAGAGTTGCTAAAACAGCGGTGGATATTTTAATGATTACTTTGCTTTTCTATTTCTTTCATACTGCCTGATTCATTTCAATTATATATATATATATATATATATATATATATATATATATATATATATATATATAAATATATATATATATATATATATATATATATATATATATATATAAATTATCCATCGAAATAAATTTATTATGACGGCTTAACCGAGTTTGAGTCTCCATTTAATTGCACTATATATATATATATATATATATATATATATATATATATTCCAAAAAGTATAATCAAATTACAATTAATAAATATAGGCATTTGTTTTCAGAATCTTACACACAACGCACTTATTTTAAATGGAGAAAATATATACATAAGTATATATGTCCATATGCAGGCATATATGATATTATATATATATATATATATATATATATATATATATATATATATATATATATATATATAAAACAAACCACACACACAAATACATATATATATATGTATATATATATATATATATATATATGCATGTGTGTATGGTTTTATATATATATATATATATATATATATATAAATATATATATATATATATATATATATTTAAAGGCAAGTAAGCAATCCTAACGGCCTCAAATCTCGCCATTACATATACTTTCTAATACCCTTGGCAACGATACAAATCACTTCATGACCATCAGCAAAGAGGTCAATAGTATCCGTGATGTTCTTCTACAAAAATAGCTTTGGAATTAAACAACCCACGGAGTTTGCTATGCCACTGAACAAACTAAACAAAGAAAACTGTTATTTATTTGATTGTTATTATGGGTAGAATGTAGAATTACGTAATTGTTGCGGAAGACGTACATATTATGAATCACTTTCTCTTTCAGTCTCTCTCTCTCTCTCTCTCTCTCTCTCTCTCTCTATCTATCTATCTATCTATCTATCTATCTATCTTACGCACACACGCTCATACACACACGCGTGCGAGCAAACATATATACGTTATCATACACCAACAATTCAAATCAATATACATCTTTTTGGCTAGTCCGAAATGTGTCCGCTCATTTTTCATATCTCAACAACTTGTCCGTGCGCTTTTTATGTAACTTGGCAATCAGTCAACGAGAATCTTACAACGCCTGTATGAACATTCTCCCGTAGATTTGCCTTGTTGCCAGTGAGGTACCAATTAGTGAGCTTATATACAGTGGAACATGTCGTACTCATAGTGATTGTGCTTCAATCTTCTGCATGGTCGACATTTATTTATATGCCAAATCCTTTCTATCTTGACCCGAATGTGGTTGGTTCTTGTAGAATTGTTTCAGCCTGATTCAGATTTTATTTTCAGATGTATTTTTCGTGATTATTGGTTTGAGTTATAATTAATTTCCGTCTTTTAAAAGCAAGTTGTAACTAAGTATCTCTAACTTACAATGTTTTAAACACAATCGGAAATTATCTGATTAAAGAATGGGTTCATGGAAAAAGATGAAAAGAGATGAAAATTTTAAAAATATAATTATATGAATCCGTATGTTTCTGATATTTTGCCATTAATTTTTGCGAATTGTTAAATGTTATACACTTAAAAATTATTTCCCCCGGAATATTTCATATTTTCAATAAAAAAACAAACAAAACAGAAAAGCCTACAAATAAAAAGCCCTCAAAACGAAAACCCCCCTCAGATTTATAGCGATGGGGATATTATTATTATTATTATTGGGTTTTTAGGTTTAAGTTGCGTATTGCGTTGGTTATGTTGGTATTACATTGGTTGCGTTGGTATTACGTTGGTTGCGTTGGTATTTCGTTTGTAGCGTTGGTATTACGTTGGTTATTATCCCCTCGCTAAATGCTGATGGAAAATAAAGGTGGTGGAGAAGAACGAAGACGTCGTTAGGTTTTAAATGAAGGTTTTAATGGCAGCATGAAGTAAAGGGGTTTACGCTGGTATGCTGTAGGAAGGAAAGAATGTAGGAAGTTGTTAGAGTGTATCATCTAATTTGTTTTTAACTTGGATCCCTTCGTCTAGAAGAATAGACCCAAGGGGTCCATAAACTAGATGGGTTTCCTCATAGTGTATGATGCTGCAACTGCTATTCAGGAGCAGACAATGAGACGTCCGTTCCCATTGCGGATTTCTGAGAGAGAGAGAGAGTTTCGCGGGCCTTCTTCAATTTTTGGTGCTGCTAGGAAATATGGTTTGGGCTGAATAGGACAGGTCATCCTGATTGGGTGAAAATGTTCGG
Organism: Sepioteuthis lessoniana; assembly: GCA_963585895.1. Lineage (NCBI taxonomy): Eukaryota > Metazoa > Mollusca > Cephalopoda > Myopsida > Loliginidae > Sepioteuthis > Sepioteuthis lessoniana. The sequence continues at coordinate 24,652,884 of OY757919.1, read as the reverse complement.
CGACTCCAATGGTCAAATTAAATTACGCGCCAAACAAAAATCCAAGTTTCTTTGTGCTACAGATTCGTCTGTTAACTTACTGGTTATAATGTGAAAAACATACAGTTTAACACGTGGACATATTAGAAAAGTTGCCTAGTTAATGTTCACGACAGAGTTAAAATATTCATGCCGTCCGATTTCACGCAAAAAGATATCGATGAACTCCCAAACTAGGGACGCTTTTAATTTTGCCACGTTCCGCTTGAAGATAAGGATAAGATAGAGAAAAAGATATCATTTTGATCCCAGTTGAAAACCAAATCGCTGTTGGTAATCAGAATTTCTTGGAAATGACATTTGATCTAAGAAAAAGGACATAGACATTAAACTATGCTAACAGGCTAAAAAGAGAAAATCTGTATATAAATAATTTTTATTTTTTGAACCGAATTATCCTAGCATTTATATTTTCCTTCTACATTTTTGTTGATTTATATTGATGAATGTGTGAGCTGTATTTTTGGATGTGCTTCGTCAGCAAAATTCAGCAAGAGTAAAGAACTAATCTTTGAAACGTTAAACTCATTGACAGTTCCAAAAGAAGAGTAAAGAGAAGCATTAGATTTTGTTTTTCTATTTAATTATACATCAGAAATAAACACTGAAAAACATATGCAATTTTTTAAAGTCTATTAGAATAATTATAGATACTTTTATATACATAAATGAATAAATATGTGTAAGTGTGCAGTGTGTGTGTGTGTGTGTGTGTGTGTGTGTGTGTGCGTGTGTGTGTGTCTACCAAACGTCTCTGTGATTGCCAGGATTGGACACAAGGTAAATATTTAAGAAGAGAAAAGCTAAGTTCCGGATTTGAATTCGAGTTGCTGATTACATTATACATATATGTAAAGTTTCAAAGTTCTAGATTTCTAGTTAAAAGTTATAATAAACAAAGTTTGAGGTGCGTCATTTCTTTCTGTTTGATGGATTGTATTTCAAGAAAGCCTGGCTTAAAATATTTGCAATCAAAAGCGAAGTGTTTGATGGAGCCAAAATATAAAGACTGCAGGTCGTTTTTTTTTTCTTTTCTTCGGTTTTTTTCTTTGTCATTTTTTTGTTTTCGTGAGCGTTTCTTCTGCTGTCACCGTCGTTTAAAATGAAATATTCTTTGAACTTCTGAAATAAAACTTGCGAATATCCAAGTCCGATTCTTTGAGTAAACAATATTTAAAGAAAAGAAAAATATATCTTTCCTAGAATCAAGGAATTGTCAATATCACAGACATTCTTGTTTTGCAAATCTTTGAAATGTGGCCAAACCGAGACATTCGGGCGTGCTTTTAACTTTCACACGGTAATACAGGCACTGACACACACACACACACACACACACACACACACACACACACACACACACACATATATATATATATGTATATATATAAACTATAAGTTTTATTTAAGACAAGTTTTGTTTATTAAGCTTTTTATACTTTTATTTTTATTAATCCCGTTCTATTTTCAAACAAGACAATCAACGTTGGTTCACTGTGGTGCAGAAACTCTCAACAGTTCTTTTCCGGTCACTTAAATACCGTTGACCGTATTAAAGGGTAAATTTGAGTCGTGGGTGATATTAAACTGCATGTGTGAAAACAAAAGAGCTCTAACTTTTTAAAAGCAAATTATATATATATATATATATATATATATATATATATATATGAAGATTTGGCATTCAATGACCCAGAAGGGTTGATATGCCACAAAACCAAGCAACTAATTAAAAAATCAACTAAATTTTCTTTCAGTATTACTTTCGGTGATTTGAAACCTCTTGATATTGAACAGAAGTCAAAAATAATACACACACACACACATACATGCACACACACATATATATATATATATATATATATATATATATATATATATATATATATATACAACACCTTCACCACAAGCAGGATGGGACATAAAGTCAACAGAAAACAGCTGTTTTGAAATAAGGGTTTTCCTTCTCTTTGAATGGTAGAGCCTATCCAAGGCTAAAGAGCCCAATATGCCTGACTATTTACCCACAGATGGAAAGAATGGATAGATAAATACTTTTTCAAGAACATTACTGTGAACGCAAAGACAAACAGCCTCGTGCACGTGGATATAATTTGTCTAAATTTTTGGATAAACTTTGATAATCTTACTATCTAGAGTATTCGTACTATTGTCTCGAGTTTTATTGTAATATTCCCAACGTTCAGGCCAATGGGTTCTTCGGCCTTCCTTGGATGTTTCATGTCGAGATCGGGTGCTTACACGAAACTTTTAACTGATCCTGTGAATGCAATAAAGCGTACAGTTTGAAGCTCCGCGTAGGCTTCAAAGTTTGACAAGAAATATCTAAAGAAGGTTCGAAGGACCTAGCGGCTGAAACGTTGTAGATATAAGAATTAAGATGAAGATAATCGTACGAATACTCTAACTGAAAGTTCAAAAAGTTTCGAGTAGATATTAATGCAAGTTTCAAATAAAACTATAAAACGTATACTCCGAACGTCCAGGATTTGAACTCCGATCAGCAAGTCAATTTACTATGACGATAATTCTTTCGTTAAATTGGAAATAGGTTCATTTTGATCTTTTACAGTGGTACTAGTGAGTAGAGTGTTCGCCACTGGCCTAGACACCAGATTTATATCCCATATCGAGTCATACCAAAGACTCAAAAAATAGTACTTGATGACACGTTGCTTAACCCTCAGGGACAGATCAAGAGTAAAATGGAGCAATTAAAGCAGAGCAGTAGCGCCCTTCCCCACCCTTGGTGTAGTACTTAAATAAATTGGATCCTTCGGATTACCCTCAACTACGGTCTCCAACTTTTACTTTTACTTTAATATGGACCAACCAGATATAGCCAGTCGCTTGTTTACAACTGGACGATTGCCCAGTCAGCTGGGGCTGTAGAATACACCGATTGCACCTCTACCGAGGGGTAAGACCCCTGCCCCCACGAGTGTCCTGATATGACACAAAACAATCTGATGGTGAGGTTCCGTTGACTGGAGCTTTGGAGAATGCGGAGTATCCCTTTATTGGCATCACTCCCTGGTCCATTCTGGCCCGGAGTGGTAGGACCTGATATGGTTCCTATCTATTGGGTTAAATAGAACTAAACCGTGCTTCTTTCACTATACTGATTTTTGCATTAAAACTGTGTACTCATGCTTAACTGAATTGTTTGAAATAGAATTGATTATTTACTTGAAAGTGGATTTGGCGTTAAATAACCTACAAAGGTTGATATGCCATAAAACCAAACCAAACAACGAAACAATGACTGCCAACTAGCCTTTGGGGAGCATGCGCAATATAGCTTTATTTGAAACTGGTATTCATATTTGTTTAAAAACTATATGAAATTTTAATTTGAGTAATCTTAGACATGTTTAAAACTTGTTATATTCTAGAAAGTACGACGTAAGCATATTACCGTCGTGGTACGTAACTATCGGCCGGGTGTTTGCAGAACACCGATTAAGATAGGTGTAAATTCGTGGCTAGGTGATAATTTGAAAGATGATCCTGGTGAGTCTCTTGTTGTTCGGGTCGTCTTGTTGAGTCTTATTTGGGTAGCCTGTCATTACGTCCGTTCTGGTGATGCAACACAGATCTGTTTTCACCTTGTATGAAAGGAAGAACACGATCGCATAATCAATAAAAAAACATCTGACTTTATTCTGAGAGCAAAAAGAGATCTCCGACACACCTCGAATGTTGTTTTTTTTTTCTACAGAGACAGAGAACAGAGAGACAGAGAGAGACAGAGGAGGAGTAATCACTTTAAGATTATTGACTGATATATCAGTAACGCGCAGAAGAATTATAGTAGAATTACCTCCAGGCAATACATCCGATAGAAACAGTGATGCTATTCAAGGCCTTTTCCTGTCTCGCAGACGTCCCTTGTTTGTTTTTCCTGGCATTTCTATTATAATGAAATGTTTTAGGTTAATGACGTCATCACATTTAATAGCTATCAATGTAATCACCTTCTTTGCAAATGTACGGTAGAGATTTTCTTTGCTTAGCCACAAGTGTACATATACCTTCTTTAAAAAAAAACGTCAGTTGTCCAATGAAGCGACTCATATTTTCAGCCAATAATATTTTTCAAAGTAAATAACATAGTTATGACCCTTTCTGTAACTTTGAAGATTTTATTTGTCTTGTTTTGGTTATTTTTTTTCATAACAGCTACACAAACATTCTAAACTATTTTTCAACTCTGTAAATACGCGTGAGTTTGTGGGTTTGCTTGCGTGTGTATGTGGGGTGGGGGGCTCAATGTATATTTCACTTCGAATCAGATTGTCCATATTAGAACAATGTCGTCTGATCAACTTCTTCCTCTAATACTGAAATAAATGCATTTTGAAACGTTTAACATTAATATGGAAGTCATTTTCTGAAAGGAACTATAAATGTTTTTCGCAGAGTCCATTAAAATCTGCCCGGCCAGTTGACTAATTTTTAATTTAAATAAATAAGTAATTTATCTATAGAAAATAGTGTGGTGCTCGTGGTGTAGTGGTTAAAGCGCAGGACTGCCGACTCATAGTCAACCAGTTCGACATCTAATCACGCTATTACGATCACTCTCGGACAAATACACTAAGGAAAGATAGGAATCCACTTAACTATGGTTTAGAGAGTCTCACTATTGTTCTTCTGGAAGGATAGTTTGGGCATTAAATAACCTACAAACGCTGGTTTCTTTGTTTATTGACATTTTAATTTTATTAAAAATAACTTACATTTTCTAAAGGTTATTTTTTTACAAAAGCTAATCGCATTACAAACACCCAACTTTGGAGAACTCAGTGCTTGTTAATTGTTTTAACTATTTCACTACCCACCAAGTAAGAGACTGACAATGCACATTCCAAATTGGTTAGCTTGACAAAAATTTCTTAGAGATATACATTACACTTGCGAGACCCTGATGATCTGCACCAGAACGGGGCAAAGGAATGTGGAAGACAGCAGCAGCCCATGCAGCAAAACTAGCTCTTTCTATGTTATCGACATTAAACAAGGACTGACGTACAGCTGCCACCATTGGCGTTGCCAGAAAGAGACATATCAAGCTTGATTCATTCTATCAGGTTTTTTTTGTTGGGAAACCCAGGGGATGCACGACAAATATGGAACGAAAGTCCTCCTCTCCGCGGATATACCAAACAGATTTAGGAAACAACAGTAAAAACGTTTACTTGTTTTTTATTTGTAAAAATTTCTGATATAAATATATTGTCATCCACAGACAGGCTGTTTAGTGGTATCACAACTCTTCAGTGTGGCTAGACACGTAGAACGCTTAAAGCCGGTATCGAAACCCACCCAATTTTAAGTTAGAGTTAGTATCAGACCGCTCTGCCAACAAGCATATCACGTTGGCTAAGGAGTTATTAGGTATCATGTAGCAGCAGCAGCAGCGTTCGTTTGTTTACATTTTTATACCTTATCGGCTACCAGAGAGCTCAATTCTTTCGAAGAGCTTTGCATTATGCGAGCGGCGGCCTAAAATTGCTTCGCCAGAGTGCTCAACCCCCATGAGGGAGTGTATATTTCAGCTAATTAACACCGGATCTTTTGTTGAGAAGCCCCACCAAAAATTATCTCCGCCACACAAAAAATCAGACAAAATTGGGGGTTTATAAAAAAACAAAAACAAATGTTTTATTGGTTTCTGAAGAGGATGAAATTCATTCAGGTCATTGAGTATTTGCATAAAAGATCGTTTTCCTTGTACTTCTGCCTCCGGTATATGTGGCGTTTATTCTGCATTTTGTACAGATGCCAGAATGATTCAGTGGTCTGAATGTGGGCCCCACGCCTCGATCCGACAAAATTGGTCGTATGGTTAACAGTTTGGTGAGTGTAATCTATTTCCACCCTATCCTTAACCTAAAATAAAATCGATTTCACGCAGCTCGACTTAACTTAGGGAGAATAACTACATCTCCATCTATCTGAATACGTTGGGAAATGCATTTCATGACTGTTACGACAAAAGCAATAAGTGTGAATAATTCCACCGGTTTGTAAAAAGCGAATTGTTGACTCCTTATCATGAACATGACTTGAAATCGTAAGGAGATTCCTCCCTAACAAAACAAGTCCGAAATAAATCTAATGAAGATTGAAGTCGTGGCTGATCGATTTACCGACCGACGGGGTTTTTTTTTTTTAAACTCATTTTTCCATTTATGGTGGGGCTCATCTTCAAAAGATACTTAACACCAACTAGCGAGACACAAGCAACCTTACATCAATATGTGAGAATAGATCTGCAGCAGAAGAGAGAAAGACTGAGTCAATTAGAATACACCCGGGCTCTCAATATGGATTTGCCCAACGGATTTTTTACGGTCCTTAACTCATGTGTGTCACCAAATTTGAAAATTGACGTATGTCATGATTTCAATATATAACTTTTCCCTAATTTGCAAACAAAAACCTTTGCAAACAAAATTTGCAAACAAAAACCTTGTGGGTTTTATAATAGTAATTCTCAAAAAACAAACGAACCGAAGGTATCAGTTGCAAACTGTCCCTACAGTAAATTAATTTTATCCTTTAATGAAATTCCGGACTGAAAAGCAAGTAAGTATTTTAAAAACAATACTAAAACATTTATGTACTCAGTACTAATACAGAGGATAATACGGATATTAATACTTGCTCAACATATCTTTTCTAAACTGTTACTCATCAGCAAAGATAGTATGTATGAGGATATTTATTTCGACTCAAACTCCCATTGGTTTGGTCTTAGGGGATATTAACCACTGGAGCTTAATTAATACCAACTCTTTTTTATACAAATATATTAGATATGATTTCTAAACATCTTTTAGATGACATTTTTAAACAAATCTAAGGTTGGTTGGTTGTTTTATTTCAAAACCGTATCAACCCTTTTAGGGTCATTTAACGCCGAATTAAGTCATTTTGATAAAAATTTCAAACAATTCAGTTTAGTATAAGTATAATTTTCTGTTTACAAACAGTTAAATGTCAAAACAGTTCTATTTCAAACAATTACATTTAGCATACAAAAACAGTTCTAATTCTCAACTATTCTGTTTAGCTTAAGTACACAGTTTAGTTCTATTTGATCCATTGGATCATCTATCAGGTGCTACTAATCTGGGCCACAGTGGACCTGGGAGAAATGGCAATTAAGGGGTAGTCTGCGTTTTTCAAAGTTCCAGCATTAAGGGACCCTCTCCATCAGATTGTTTACTATCATATCCGGGACACTCATCGTGGGAGTCTTACCCCTCTGCAATAGGTCTATTCTACAGCCCCCATCAACTGGGCCATCAAGCTCCAGTTGTGTTTTATGAATTATTCTATCAGCATTAACCCTATTTACACGGTAACGTAAAGCTCCTGTAACAATTTTGAGCAAGATGTCGTTACGAACTTGTTTCACAGGATTTGTTACAACATTCACGCTACCCTCGTATTATATTCATAAATAGTAGTTTCCGAAAAAATTTACTGATGTTATGAAGTAACTAACCTCCTTAAATCTATGATGGAGCATTACAGAGCCTAGCGCCCCCACTATCATCATGATATCAATTCAACTACCTAATTCTCTAAACTTTCGTTATGTGTGTCGTTCAAAATATTCAAAAGCCTCAATCAGAAAGAAGAGCCATTACTGAATATTTTTCTTATGGCAACACCCTACTCCTTATAATACTAGAAAAACTAAGCTAAGTTTCTGTCTTATTTTTGTGCAGGTGAGAACCATTCAAATGGGAGAGCTGGTCCACAAATCTAAAAGCAGACTGAGATATAGAACTTTTTTAAATGATCCTCGTATACATAGTAACTAAAAAATTATGTTTAATTTAGAAAAAAAAAAAACTTTGAAAGCTAGCGAAGCGGTAGATTAATCAAAGTAAGAATAAAGATAATCAGTTTTAATGAATGTGTGATAAATTTCTCAGCGTTTTCTCTTTTGAAAACAACAGGTTGAATACACGGTTGAAAAATACTTTAAAGAATATAAGCAAAAAAAAAGTTGAAAACTTTAGCACTTAACGGAGAAATCGGAAGGATTTTTACAAAAATCGATATTGGATATGACTGACAATTTCCCTGGTTGAATGAATCTTACATAAACAATCCCGTTCAATATCGTAAAAATAGCCACATTCCTTTAAGATCTTATGTTCGATCGCTTTTAATTTGCTATTCATAATAGATTGATATTGTCCCTCTTCATTAATGGTAGTTAATGGGGGTACTTAATTCAACCGACTTTCAATTGACCCCTGTGTAAAATTAGTCAACTTAATCTTAGTTTAGCACGTGGTAATTCAATTGAAACTGACCTGATACATCAATAGTGTATGTATTGTCCTCGCACATTGAGTATATACTTCATTTGAACTTTTATACTGAGTAATACATCAGAGTTTATGCTCTGCAAATAGACAGGGTATTGTATTATATCAGACACGTTTTCACTCTTTTTAGCCGGAAGTTATTCCGGCATATAACTGATGATGATTTTCTTTACAGATAATATTTGAAAGTTTGCAAATCTGTCTTCCCGTTGGGAAACTCTATATCTAAACAACATCAGTAATTCAAATACTCTTTGATGACTGGTCTGATATCATTTCTAGGAAATAAAACATTAAAATCATGATAGAAACAACAATTGAATAATCAAAATGCGAATTAATTTTATGTCAGAGTAAAATCTCTTGTTTGTTAGCGTTCTAATTATGTATCGTAGATAATATTTCTTTCTATTAATGAGTTTTTGTAACTATTAAGGACGCATGCAATATAATGACTATATATATATATATATATATATATATATATATATATATATATATATATAATCCATATTTACCAACCCCTCCGCTCGGGCAGGATATCCCACAAGGTCAATTTTTAAGCGGAGTTTAACAGATTTGCATAACCGTTAATTCCTACGCCAAATATATATATATATATGTTTTTGTGTGTGTATGTATGTGTGCGTGAATGTCGGTTTTCACACACACACACACACACACACACACACACACACATATATATATATATATATATATATATATATATATATCCAATAATGATAAAAATGATAATTTGTTAAAGGTCATGTGTATATATGTATATATGTATGTATGTGTGTCTGTGGGTGTGTGGATATAAGTGTATTTCCAGGGTAAATTAAATAAATTTTATAGAAAATAATATAAAAACGGTAATTCTTGTTATTTATCATTATATATACACATATTGATTTCTCGTCTTTTCATTTTTTTATCATAAAAAATAGTTTCATATTTTTCTACAAAATAGAAAGCACCATAGTCAAATGAAAATAAAGTTCATCTGAGGATTGTGCTTTCTAATTTATATACCTTTTAGTCATGACTCATTTATAGAATTATATAGCTTTCAGTCATGTGTCATTTATAGAATTATGTAGCGCATAGTCATGACTTATTTAGATAATTATATAGCGTTTAGTCATGACTCATTTATAGAATTATATAGCTTTTATTCGTGAGTTATTCATTGAATTATGTCGCTTTCAGACATGACTCATTTATAGAATTATGCAGCTATCAGTCATGAGTCATTAATAGAATTATGTAGCATTTAGTTATGACTTATTTATTGAATTATGTTTCTTTTAGCCATGAGTCATTTATAGAATTATGAAGGGCTTTGCCATGCGTCATTTACAGAATTAAGTAGCTTTTACTCATGACTCATTTATAGAATTATGTTACTTTTAACCAAGAGTCATTTATAGAATTATACAGCTTTCAGTCATGAGTCATTTATAGAATTATGTAGCTTTTATTCATGGGTCAAAATAAGCAGGTATGATCCAAATGTCTGTGTCTGTGAGAAAAGAACATTTGCTGATGTAACTCATGTTTTTGCACAATTTTCTTTCATTATGATTATTATGTTCGAAAGTTTTTTTTTCAGAAAGTTCTAAAGCTTAGCAGAATCATAGATTTGTTCCATGCCTATCTCCTTTGTATGGGCCTCACAGATAGCGAAAGCAAGACAGACATCTGAATTAGTTTTTCTAGTTTTATTTGATGCGCTAGTTTGTTGCTAAAAAAAACTCAAGTTTTGGCTCGTCTTTTTGGATGAGGCTCAGAACTTTTTTGACAAACCTCGCATATTTTAACATATCAGCTTCTTGTACACTGAGATTAAAGTTGGAAATATTCAAAAGCCCATATGAATACAATAAAAAGTAGAAAAATCATTGCTTGCTATGCTTAGAAGAAAAAGTAAATATAGTAATTTCTCCTGAATTCAATAAATTAAATAAAAATCTCGTAATTTTTAAGAGCCAGTATGACAGAAAAACGTTTTCTCATGTCATTTATCAAGAGAGTTAAATTTTTGTAGCTGTACATATTTGACTTTGGAATACATAACAATGAGGATAAACATGAGTGATTGCAGAGAAATGTAATATTCTTTTAGCATCGGCTAAGAATTGCTAATTAATCATTATTTATCTTAAAAATAAGCAGAAGATAAATCTCATTTTGTATATTAACACATTATAATGTACATAAATATCACATTAAACATTCATAAAGTTGATCATTTAATTCCGAACCATATTCTGCTTGTTTCTATTGAGTAAAAAAAACTGAATAAGTATTACCAAAAGTATATTACCGTTTAAAAATGGTTTACTCCCATTCAAATTTGAAATTATCTCCCATTTATGATATGAATATTTCACCTATGTTTCTTATTGATTCTGTATGGTTCACCTTCAACAGGAAAAACAGTAATTAAGGTAAACAATGCAGATAACTTACATGGAATTTTGATGACAAGTTCAGTGAAGGTTGAAGAAGCAAAACATGGAATGATTTTAAAATCTCTTTTTAGTCTGATTTGTCCAATTTTTGAAAAAGAATCAATAAATCTAAATTTTCAAGATTAGCTCTATTATTAAAGAACTTTTATAAATTAGAATTCAGCCCAATCTTATTAAACAAGAAAAGAAACTACAAAAATCTGATTGGCTTAAAGCAGAAACATAGCCTAAATTTTTTAATCTGCCTTATACAAAGCAAAGATATTTTTTAACAAAATAGCTTTTTAAGGAAAGGCAGAAGTGGAAGATTAGATAAAAAACGAAAAGAAAGCTTTTTAACTGCTCTCTCTACGGTTATTAAGAAGGACCTCACTACGTCAATAAGAAAGTTTGCTAATGAATTGTAAGTCCACAAGAAAACTGTGAAGACAGCAATTAAACAAATTAGACCTTAACTCCCTTGATTTCGCTGTATGAGGCATTTTAGAAAACTAATGTAACTTACCATGCAAATATTGGTTTGCTTAAGATTTCTATAGAGGAGGAATGGAATAAAATGTCTGAAGAATCAGTCTTAAAGGCATTTCGAAGGTGTGTTGATTTAAAAACAAATGGTGGCCATATTGAGTGAATTTAGCGCTTTTTTAAAACAAGAATTAATCATTATTTTACAATTGAGTCTTAATTACACTGGATTACAAAGAAGTTGAGGCAAGCATAAAAATACCCGTTTTACCCTGATTTGAGGGTGCTGAATTCAAATTTGAAATCCGTTTTTACTCATCACCTCAGCGTTTTGAATATGCATGGTGTGAATTTGGGCATATACGGTACATAAAAGCGAATATGAATTCAGGGTTAATTCTAATATTGTGAGACTTATAGCTTATTTTTTAATTATTTTGCACGAAATGTAAATGATAGCATTACATTATATATATGTATATATAGTTATATATCAAGACGGATTTTGACAGTTAAGACAGCAGGTCTCAATCCACACTCTGGCAGTTATTGGAAGAGGTTGTCTAGCAGGCGGCGCAGGAGGTTCGTGTCCCTCAACTATCGTGTTACACATCTTTTGGGTTACTAAATATTAGTATTACATTTTCAAATGCACATTTAGTTTTACTTTGTTATATTTTCAGATTCACCAATGGCTTCAAGCACGTCAAAATGTCGAGGATGCCTCAACAAGGCCAATTCTTTCTGCTACGTGTGTGGGGACTTCACAACAGTTGCACAGCGTCGAACCATCTCTTCCCTCATCAGAACCGCCTACTTTCACTATTTTGACTGTAAAATTGGTGATCAGGACAAGTCTTGGGCTCTACACATCTGTTGTAAACCCTGCTACAATGGCCTAACTGCATGGTTTAAAGGCAAGAAAGCGGCTTTCAACTTTGCAGTACCGAAGGTTTGGAGATAGCCGCGAAACCACGCAGATGATTGTTATTTTTGTTTAACTAATGTAACTGGTTTCAATGCATCTTCTAGGAAAAAATCAAATATCCCAACCTTCGATCTGCTATGAGACCCGTTCCCCATTCAGATGATCTTCCTGTACCCACACCTCCAGTAAATAGGGATCTTCTTTCCTCATCAGATGAAGAAATGCTTTCTAGGGAGGATTCTGCCGAGTCAATATCTTTGGAAGATATTGAGTCTACATATGCAGGAACAAGTGGCAATGAGCCACACTGGATCACGCAAGAAGACCTGAATGATCTTGCTCGTGATTTGTATCTGTGAAAACAAAAGTCAGAGCTCTTGGCTTCTCGGCTTAAACAGTGGAACTTAGTCCAGGAAGATGTAAGGATCACCAGTTTCAGGAATCGGAACAAATAAGATCATTGGTTTTCTTATGGGTATGCAAGCGGGCTTCACAAAGTACTGTTGTTTTCTCTGTGTCTGGGATAGTCGAGCTGTATCCCAGTATTACAAGCAGAAAGACTGGGGGTCTAGAAGCACTTTTGTTCCTGGCGAACACAGCCTCAAAGAGAATCCTCTGGTAGACATGAATAAGGTGCTTCTTCCTCCTCTTCACATCAAGCTTGGTTTGATGAAGAACTTCGTGAAGGCGTTGCACAAAAATGGTGCTGCCTTCCAACACTTGTCTATTGTGGTCCCAGGTCTTAGTGCTGCTGAGCTCAAAGAGGGCATCTTTTGTCGGACCTCAGATCCGAGAAGTGCTGAAGGATACTGATTTTGAGGAGCTTCTTAACTTGAAGGAACTGAGAGCATGGGAAGAATTCAAGTCAGTCTGTAGTGGCTTTCTTGGTAACACACACGTACCAGATTACCAAGCCTGTATTTAGAAGTTGCTAAAGTTTTACGAGGATATGGGGTGCCGAATGTCACTCAAGATGCATTTTCTCCATTTTTACCTCAACTTCTTCCAGCCAAACCTTGGAGCAGTGAGTGATGAGCATGGAGAAAGATTCCACCAAGACATTACGAAGATGGAGAGCAACTAGCTAGGCAAATGGAACTCAGGCATGATGGAAGACTTCAGCTGGATGCTCTTGCGTGACATCCCTGAGGCAAAATACACCAGATCTTCTAAGAAAACACACTTTTCACTGTCTGTGGTACTATGAATTGTGTAATTGTGTCATCCAAGTATATTGATTCAATCAGTGTTCTTTATCTCTCCTGTTTTATCTGTTATAAGCGGCTGCAACTATTGAAATATGCACATATATTCTCTGTTTATACTAAAATGAGACTATTTAAGAGCCAGAAAACTAGAGGTGATAGAGCAAAACTATTCATAAATTTGAATTCAGCACACCCAAATTAACAAAAAACACTTATCCCCATTCTTACCTCAGATCAATTTTTTTTTTAGTAAACCAATGTTATTTTACATAGATATTCCTAATTTTTCTTTCGCCCCCTGTAAATGTATTTAAGTATTAAAATTTCTTTCTTTTCCATAACAGTTCTCTACTGTCATTTGAAATCAGACTACGCTACACTTTGACTGTTGGATAACATCAAACAATGATCAAATGGACAAAGTTATCTTCATTTAAAATAGAAAAAAAAATACGTAAAAAGCCAATTTCCATGATTCTTTAAATGACTTGAATCATTAAAAATTGTCTTTGCTTTACTCCTATAAAATTATAATATTCTTCAAAATAGCCGGAGACATAATCGAAAGTGATCGAAAACCTAAATGTATTTAATCAATCCGGATTTACTTTTCCTTGTCGAAAATAATAAGAAAACAAAATCTTAAAGATCTTATTCAATCTTTCTTTTCTGTTCATTTTCACCAAACATGCTTTTGCATATATATATATATATATATATATATATTGTCATCCACAGACCGACTGTTTCGTTGT
>OY757919.1:24538634-24636134 GCA_963585895.1 Sepioteuthis lessoniana | reverse complement strand
AATGAAATAAATAATTCAAGAAACAATGAGAAAACCAAATAAGCAAACAAAATGAAAAACTAAATCGAATTAATTCATATGCACAAACGTCTGTGAATATCAATGTATGTATGAATCTCTAAAAAGAGAGAGAGAGAGAGAGAGAGAGAGAGAGAGAGAAAGACCATTAAGACAAAATAAGATGATTGAGAAACAAGAGCTGAAAATGCATATAGTGGAAAGAAACAAAGAAAAAAAAGAAAGAAAGATAAGAAAGAAAGAAAGATAAGAAAGAAAGAAAGAAAGAAAGAAAGAGGACCTACGCTGGAGAAAAGGAGATACATTAGAAGAAAGAAACTGAGAAGATAAGGACGAGAAAAATAGAGGGAAACAGTGAGAAGCAAGAATAAACCACAGATTATATATATATATATATGTGTGTGTGTGTGTGTGTGTGTGTGTGAGAGAGAGAGAGAGAGAGAGAGAGAGAGAATATTGTAAAGAAAGAAACAAAGGGAAAAAGAGATATATGGAGAAACAATGTAAAAGAAAAAACTATTGATAAGATTAGTAAAAAATATAAAAGTGAATAAATTAGAAAGAAAGAAAGAAAGAAAGAAAGAAAGAAAGAATTCAAAACATAGTCATGGCTTGAAGAAAAAAAAAATTGATGAGTTGGGAGAAACCAATATAAAGAAAATGGAAGTGAAACAGAGAAGGGAACAGAGAAAATAGAATGAAACTAAAGAGAGGGAATAAGGAGAAGAGAGAGACAGAGAGAGAGAGACAGACAGAGAGAGGGACTGAGAGAGATGGAGGAAAATGAGGGAAAAATATTAAGACTAAGAGTGATGTAAAGGAAATCAGTAGAAAATAAACATAGAAGACGAAATAGGGAACTAGGAAAATGAAGGTAGAGTGAAGATAAAAAGAAATTAATCGAAAGCTTAAATAGACTACAAGATAGCAGACAAAAACTAAATACGCTATTAGAAATGCTAAAAAATAGAGGAAAAGAAATCTATTACTTGAAATTAGACAACAAATATATATGTAAAAAAAAAAAAAGAAGGACTGGAATTGGCGTTAAAAATTTAAAAAAAAAATCAATCCAACATTTAACCGAGGAAAAGCCGATTCACGCCTGGCCGAAAATCCAAAAATATAGAAAAATAAATAAATATATAATTGCTATAAATCAAAAAAAAAAAAAAAAAAAAAAAAAAGAAAGAAAATCGAAAGAAAGAAAAGAAAAAAAATACGAAAAGTGAAACCAAAGGAGAGAAAAAAAGACAAAGTATTTCCGATAGAAAAGAACGTTATGAAGAAAAATTGGGAAAAGCATAAAAAGGAAAAGAAATAAAAAGTCAATTCGATGATATACGCTCTTTTCTTTTGCTCACAGTGAAGATAATCCCGTCGTTGAACTAAAGTACCAATTATCTTTCAAGCCAGGTCACTGAATTTTAATTATTTCTCTGAATTATTTTCGGACGTCCACTATTTTTTAAGATTAATATGGTTGTCATGGTTAACGGCAGGTGCTTATAAACCATTGCAAGGCGACAGTCACTGATTTTGATTTAGAAACTCTAATATCTTAGATACACCGTGAACAGAATTCTTTATTTTCACTTTATGATAAAGAGTTGCAGAATGTTGTAGATCTGTAATTCAACACTCTACTCAATAGATAAATAAAGATATGGGTGATATTCACGATTGAACTAAAGAATTATTAAAGGGACTGGATGACTAGGAAGTTGGCTGACGAGTGGAGACCATCCAAACTACAGCATTATTGAGAACGGTCAGAATACTGAGAAGAGTCCTGGAGACTTGAGGAGACTTGCTGTCATTCAAACTTCAGTAAAAAACCATCAAGTAACGCTGATGTGAAAGACTATAAAAGGGTGAATAATAATAATAATAATAATAATAATAATAATAATAAGAAGAAGAAGAAGAAGAAGAAGAAGAAGAAGAAGAAGAAATTTAAATTCGACCATACTAACAAATGGTATATGCACAACCCAGCACCTGTCCTAGAAAATGACTCGCATAAACTCCTATGGGACTTTAATATACAAACGGATCACTTAATCCCGGCCAGGAGACCAGACTTAATAACAATCAACAAAAAAAAAAAAAAGAGAACTTGCAAAATAGTCGACTTTGCTGTCCCGGCTGACCACAGAATAAAACTGAAAGAATGTGAAAAGAAGGATAAGTACCTCGACCTTGCTAGGAATTGAAAAAACTGTGGAACATGCAGGTGACAATTATACCAATTGTAATTGGTGCGTTTGGAACAGTAACTAAGGGATTACTGAAGGGACTAGAGGACTTGGAGGTTGCCGGACGAGTGGAGACCATCCAAACGACAGCATTGTTGAGAACTGCCAGAATACTAAGAAGAGTCCTGGAGACTTGAGGAGACTTGCTGTCACTCAGACTTCAGAGAAAAACCATCGGCTATCGCTGATGTGAAAAGCTCTAATGAGTGAATAATAATAATAATAATAATTATTATTATTATTTTTATTATTTAAGATACTAATATGAAGCATCTCACACGAGAAAACGTTTCTGTGACTAAGAAAGGAAAACCTTGAGAGAAACTGAATCACTTCTTATAGCAGCACAATCAATGTCATAAGGACCAATCATATCAAAGCAAGAATAGATAAGACGCAACAAAACAGCTGATGCAGTGATAGAGACGAAACGATCTATAACATAATAAGCAAATGCAGCAAATTAGCACGGAAAGAGAATAAAACTAGGCACGACTGTGGAAGCAAGGTGATCCAATGGGAAATGTGCAAGAAATTGAAATTAGACCAGACAAGCAAATGGTATGTACACAACCCAGCATCTGTCCTGGAGAATGAGACACACAAACTCCTATAGGATTTTGTCATACAAACGGATCATCTAATCTCGGCCAGACGACCCGACCTAATAATATTGAACAAAAAAAGAGAACTTTCAGAATTGTTGACTTTGCTGTCTTAGCCGACCACCGAGTAAAACTGAAAGAAAGTGAAAAGAAGTATAAGTACCTGAACCTTGCTAGGGAATTGTAAAAATGTGAAACAAGAAAGTGACGTTTATACCAATTGTAATTGGTGCTCTTGGTACAGTCACCGAAGGACTGGTACAAGGACTGAAAGATTTAGAAATAAGAGGACGAGTGGTGACCATCCAAACTAGTGCATTATTGAGAACGGCCAGAATATTGAGAAGTGTCCAAGAGACTTGCTGCTACTCAAACTCCTGGGATAAACTCAAGAGGTAACATAATGATGATAATAAACAATAAAAACATTGACAAACAAAAAGGGAGGCAAAAAACAACAAAAACCAGG
Source organism: Sepioteuthis lessoniana (assembly GCA_963585895.1). NCBI lineage: Eukaryota > Metazoa > Mollusca > Cephalopoda > Myopsida > Loliginidae > Sepioteuthis > Sepioteuthis lessoniana. Next base: position 24,632,784 of record OY757919.1, on the reverse strand, counting down.
AAGCAGAAATGGGAAGAAAAACAACTGTATGGATATTTCAAGCGTCAAACTAGCGATATTGCACACCAGAAGGCATGGACATAAATAATAAAATGAAATTGCTCGGGTGAAACTGATTCTCTTTAAATATCAACCTAAAACAACGCCACGAGGACAAATTATATTAAAGCGAAAATCGCTAATGCACAACAGAATTGCACATGTAGATTATGTGGACAAAATGATGAAACGATTAAGAACATAATAAGCAATTGCTGCAAACTTGCAAAAAAGGAATACATGACTAATCACGACTGGGTGGGAAAGGTAATACCCTGGGAATTGTGCAGGTGATTTAATCTTGACCATACTACCAAATGGTCTATGCACAACGAGACTCTACTAAGAAAATCAGACCCATAAAATTCACTGATACTTTGAGGTATAGACGGAAGATCCTGTTGTATAGCAATAAAGAAGAATAAGGAAGGAATTATGAGACGGTAACACTTGGTTACATAAAAATAAAAGTTTCTCTTTTTTCTTACTTACAAGGTCCGAAATTGACTGTGTGAGACACAGAGACAGAGACAAGTCTAACGGGATACTACTACATTGAACATGTTAAGAGCCGCAGTTTGTGTTTCTCCTGCTTCCCCACTGGGGGTCACTGCCCCCCACCACCAGTGGATGGCACCCTGGACGGCCTCTGCTCTGTCTTGACTGCTCTTCTGACTGACAACTAACGACTGATCGACCACTCTCTCTATCGGTACTTGTGTTTATATAAATTTATTACACCTTCACGTTCCAGTTATCCTTGCAGCTATCAACCCAGGTGACCTGCTTCCTCTGTTCTCTTTTTCACATTGCTGGAACATCCAGTTTTAGAAATTCCTGATTGAAGGGCCTATCAAAGTTCAAAATGCAGCAATCCGACCAAGAGTTAACAACGAGAACAACAACAAAACAGAATTTGCTATCTTGAGGAATTTCCTGTTCCAAGTGAAAAATTGCGATAAATAAACTGGTATTGGACCTCGAAAGAGAACTGGAAAAAAGCTGTGGCACATGTGGGACAATATAATACAAGTTGTAACTGGCTCATCCATTTTTCCCATCAGCGCTAACTGATGATCTTTCACAGGAGTTTGAGTGAGAGCAAGTCTCCTCAAGTCTCTAGGACTCTTCTCAGTATTCTAGCCGTTCTCAATAATGCAGTAGTTTGGATGGTCAACTCTCGTCCTCTTATTTCTAAGTCCTTCAGTCCATGTACCAATCCTTTGGTGACTGTATCAAGAGCTTTGAGAAGAGACTGGAGTAATTGAAAATTAGTGGGAGAATCGAGGCTATCAAGACTAAAGCATTGTTCAGATTGGCTAGTTTACTCAGAAGATTCCTGGAGACCTGAGGAAACTTAGTGTCACTCATACCCCAATGAAAGACCACCGACTAAAGCTATTGTAAAAACTCGCAAAGCGCGAAACAATAACTTAAACACCACCAACAACAAAAACCACAATAATAATAATAATAATAATGATTTCATGGCAGGAATCGAACTATTAGGGCAGATAAACGAATCTTTGCCGTGTGGTGTTCGAAGAAAACTGGGTCAGTAGAATTTCTTTAATTTAAAATTCATTGATTTTCCGTTACTCGAAAAATCTTATGGTGAAATTTTGTATTTCAAATGAAGACTTTTAATTCCCAAAATTATTTTCAGCTAAACTATTTCGAAATCAGGAAATATATTTGGTTAAATTTAGTGCTTTAAACTCTATATGGCTCATCTATGACTCATCTCAATCATTGAAAAAATACGTACCTTATATAGTTTGAGAGCGCTAAGTAAGAACACTTACCGTCCTCAATACAACCGGAAATACATCAGGAGTCTCATATTTCTTTCCGATGAGGCTGTTCATATTTTAATAAAGTCTCAAAATTGAGCAGTAAATAAAAACCACAAAGGTGATGCAAGGAAACCTGAAACTAGTTCAGGTTAGTTCGATTAATAAGGCAAAATAGCAAGATAATGGACATAAACTAAGTTAAAAACTTAGGGTGTTTGCTTTTTTTGTGACACGCTGTTCAAGAACAGTCACCGTGACAGTTCTCATTCAAATTTGTGTCAGGCACGCAGATAATAAACAACCCATGGGTCTTGTGTAGTCACAATATACCACCCACGATAAAAATGTTGAATCAAAATATAACACGACATGGGACCAATGCAACTGGCTTGGGTGTCATAATCGGCAGGTGCTCTCCTGATGGCCAACATGGGAGATCTGATCGTCATCCTGGGAATATTAGCTGTTCGTTTTTCAGGTACACGAATGACGGTTTAAGGAACCACACCAACCAGAGAGGTAAACGCTAAACATGGAATAGGGAAGACAAGAAACTTGCCCTATATTGCTATCTTAGAAGCAATCCTTCACAAAGAGGATATAGGAAAATAATGATAGAGATGTGCTAGTTTTCAGACAACAAGCCAAAAACTTGCTGACCAAGTCAAAACAATAATAAAGAAAGGTTGGGTTTTTGACCTTGAAATACTAGAAAATATGCCAGATAATGAACAAGATAATACTACAGTACCAGACACATCTAGAATTAACAAATGAAAACAGTCGAACAGAAATGAACCACTTACGACGGTAAATGTAAACGCCACACAACCAAACAACGCACAACCAAACAACCCAAAACAAACACTATTACAAGAACAAAAGTTAAATCTAGAAAATAGAAAGAGAATTATGAACAGTGAAAAGACTACCTTACCATCATTAAAAACATAGAATGGAGAACAGTTAAGACGGAAGGAATGAAATAAATCAATTACTACCTTATATATCAACAAATAATATGACCGAATAAAATGAAGTAATCTATGCTGGGGCGAAATTAGTTTGAGAGAAAATTGGAATCCCCTCAAAAAGCACGAAGAAAAAACAAAACAAGGAATGGACTGGAAACTCATATTAAAAATCTACGAAAACGGGCCAAAATGATAAAAGAAAAGAAAGACCCTGGAATATGTAGGAGCAAAAAGGAAAAGGCAACACAAGAAAAAATAGCAATACAACTTGAGGAAATAAACCAGAAAGTACTGGCGAAAGAAGGAAGATAAAGAGATATCAACAAAGGGTAAAACAACACAGACAAAACATGGCTTTCCGAAGCAACGAAAGAAAATTTCATCAACAACTGGGAGGATATGACACGAAACATACCAATAACCGGATACAAAAGAAACCGAACGATAAAAAGGACGAATGGATAAACAACATGACAAGAGAATTAGAAAGACTCGAAAAAGACCCAAAAGAGGAAATGCATATCAATTTACTCAAAACGACATAAAAAATAGCAAACTGGAAAACGCCAGGCAATGATGGAATACATGGTTTTTGGTTCAATAAATTCACCTCCATTCACGACAGAGTAGTACTAGAAATGAACAGATGCCTACATGGAGAAACATTCCCGAATGGATGACCAAAGGAAAGACTAAATTAATCCAAAATGGCCAAAGCAAAAGAATCGATGATGTGGAAAATATTAACAGTATAAATAAGGGAAGATATTTACTACTCGCTAACAAGCTGCTGATTGTTCACTAGGGTAGAGTAAGGGTGCCGCAAAGGAGTCACTTTACATCGATCAGCGCATCTTAAACGAGAGCAAGACCAAACAGAAAAATCTGCCTATGGCCTGGATTGACAACAAAAGGTATATGATATGGATAATAAGCTGCCTCGACATGTACAAAATAACACATGAAGTCATAAACTTTATCGAGAAAACCAAGAAAACATGGAGAGTGGAATTGACAGCAGGAGGAAGAAGCTTAGCTGAAGATCTAAAGAGGTATTTTTCAAGGAGATGCAATATCATCGTAACTATTCATAATTGCCATGATGCCACTTAACCACATACTCAGAAAATGCACAGGTGGATACAAACTTAGTAGATCACAGGAAAAGAGCAATCACCTGATGTACATGGATGATATCAAACTATTTGCAAGAAATGAAAAAGAACTGGAAACTCTCAAACACGCAGTTAGAATATACAGTCAGGACATTGGAATGGAATTCGGTATAGAAAAATGTGCCCTGTAATGAAAAATAGCAAACGACATCGAACTGACGGAATAGAACTACCTAATTAAAACAAGATTAGGACACTTGGAGAGAAGGAAACGTACAAATACTTGGGTATCTTGGAGGGTGACACCATCAAACAAGTGGAAATCAAAAAAAATTAGGAAAGATTATCTCGGTAGAACTAGAAAGCTACTCGAGACAAAACTATCTTGCAGGAATTTTATCAAAGGAATAAATACCTGGGCTGTACCCCTCTTTAGATATTCGGGACCTTTTTGGAAGTGGACCACAGAAGAACTTAAGCAAATGGACCAAAGAACACGAAACCTAATGACCATGCATAAGGCATTACATCCAAGAGACGACGTTGACAATCTATACTTATCAAGAGGACTTGCCAGCATTGAAGACAGCGTTGACGGATCGATTCAAAAACTCGAGGACTGCTTTTAAAAAAACACAAAGAAGTACTGATTACAGCCACCAGAAATGATACTGACACCACGAAGACCAACAGAATGACAATATCTAGGAAACAAAAATCGGAAGAAAAACAACTCTATAGGCGTTTTAAACGGCTAATAAACAACATCTCATACGAAAAAACCTGGATGTGGCTAAGAAAAGGAAACTTTAAGCGACAAACAGAATATCTCCTAATAGCAGCTCAAAACAACGCCATAAGAGCCAATCATATCAAAGCAAGAATAGATAAGACGCAACAAAATTGCAAATATAGGTTATGTGGTGATACAGACGAAACCACCAGCCACATAATCAGGGAATGCAGCAAATTAGCACAGAAGAAGTATAAGACTAAGCACGACAGGGTATGCAAGGTGATCCACTGGGAAATGTGCAAGAAATTGAAACTTGACCATACAAACAAATAGTAAATGCACAACCAAGCAGCTGTCGTAGAGAATGCCACACATAAACCCCTATGGGACTTTGACATAGAAACGGGTCACCTAATCTTGGCCTGAAGGTCAGATCTTATAAAAATCCCTAAAAAAAGAGAATTTGAAAAATGTTGGACTTTGCTCTCCCGGCTTGCAAGGGAATTGAAAAACCTATGGAACATGAAGGTGACAATTATACCATTCGTCATTGTTGCTTTTGGAACAGTAACTAAAGAATCATCAAAGGGACTGGAGGACAAGTGGAGACCATCCAAACTACAGTATTATTAAAATCGGTCAGAATACTGAGAAGAGTCTTGGAGCTTTGAGGAGACTTGCTGTCACTCAGACTTTAGTTAAAAACAGTCAGCTAAAACAGATGGGAAAAACTCTCAAGGAGTAAATAATAATCAACTATTAAGAAAATACAGAAACACAGACGTAAAATATCAGTTGTTTGTCTTATGTATTCGTGTCACTCAGATTCACATCGAAGAGCCACTCGAGGGAAAATCACTAAATATTGACAACATTAAAAAAATCAATCAGAGAATTAACACTGGGTATAGCGTTGTAGAATTAAAAGCTAGAAACTCAGATTATAAAAAGGTAATAGTTTGAATCTTGAAAATTTTAAACGCGTAAGAAGATATATATATATATATATATATATATGTGTGTGTGTGTGTGTGTGTGTGTGTGTGTGTGCGTGCGTGTGTGTGCGTGTGTGTGTGTGTGTGTGTTGAATCAATTTAGAGGGCTATCACAATGCGAAATAATAATTATCATTTGAGTCTAATTAATTTCAAAGAAAACTTCATAGCCAGAGACATTTTTAAAGGAAAACAATGGTGAATGTTCAGATTTTTTGGACGTTGTAAACATGGTGTCACCTGTGGTGTTAGAACGCCATGCTGGTTGTTGTAATCATGGTTCTTCGTGGGATATTTAAATGTCATGCAGAAGAGATGTGATTTCAATTGTCCTAATTAATTTATTTTATTCTATTTCTTTTATTTACATCTTATCTGTATTTTTTAACTTAAATATGTATTTAAAATGTGCATGATAATCAATGGAATATTAAGTATTTAATTCTAACCAACTGTTAATCTGAGGCTGTAACTTAACTATTAATAAAGCCTCTTTAATTCTGAAATAACCAACATTACGTACTAATGCTTCTATTTTGATGGAAAATTATTATCATTATTTTTGCATGTAATTAAATGTTTAAGGACGTGCCCGTGGTGTAATGGTTATCGTCGTAGGAATTGGACACGGCGACACGAGTTCAAATCCTGGACGAGACTGATTGCCTTTCACATAGCACTAATACCCTTGGGAAAGGTATGAATCCAATTATTCTCCCTCCAGCTATGGGTAAATAGTAGGACAGACTGGGTTCTTCAGCCTTGGTGAGGCAACTAGTCTAGGAGAAGGAAAACTCTGAATTACAACCTGTTAAACTCCGCTTAAAAATTGACCTTGTGTCATATCCTGCCCGAGCGGAGGGGTTGGTAAATATGATTAAATGTTTATGGAATGAAGATGCACATGTGTTGGGATGTTCTTTAATTCAGATGTGGTGGGGTTGTATTTCTAATATAAAAATTATGGTATCTTAAGCAAATTAAACGATAAATAGCGTAAGGTTTTTGGCATATATTTGGATCTCTTATTGGGCAGTTGGCTAGAGTGTCTGTTGTGACAGTATTGCTATTTTCTTCGTTAGTTATTGGCGTAGTAATGGTTCTGGAATGGGCAAGTTGTATATCTAGCCCTTATTTACTCAAATAATTATTATTTCGCATTGCAGTAGGCCTCTAAATTAATACTATACCATAGGATGAAATAATTTGTACAATGCTTCAAGCAAATTACAAAATACTTATATTCGTACGTCTGAACCAGGCCGAATTTGCAATTACTAAAAAAAAAAACTAATTCTAACTATAGGAAAGACGTGCTAAAATCGGTTGCCGAATTAACTTTCTTAAAAGATGCCTAAAGAACAGTATAACTCCTAATACTATCAGGAATATTAAACTTCCAATATACTTAAAACTGCCAAGCATTCAATGTTAACTAGATTACCTACATAAATGCTGTGTGAAGAAATCACAACAACATTTACACTTCACTCTACATAGACAAGTTGATGAATATGAGAAAACACTACCTAAACTATTTATAACTCTCAGAACTCTACCCAGTACTACTTTTTCAGCTATCAACCAATGATACCACATCTGAAGAAACTTCTAATAAAAGTACACATGGTTACAAAAAAAGCAATACCGACATAGTACTCACCACGCGGATTCTGACCAAAAGTATAATACGCTCATATCTAAGAATACACTTTCAACGACAACATCCAAGGTAACAGACCTAATAAAATCTCTTTCTAACAATGAATTAAAATTACTCAATCGCAGACCTAAATTGATTATGACACGAAAACTGAAATTATTACCAATTCTGTAGGACAGCCTACAAACTAAAACGGTTATCCAAATTCCAGGATAAATCTAATACAACAACAACTACCAATACTAACACATTTCATATTTATCATTTGGATCACCTCACCTCAAGCTAATAAAGATCTAGACTCTAAATTATCAAGACATAAAAGATCGATATTCTCCATATTTAGAAAATACAAAAGATTACTACAAAATTTATCCATTACACAACGACACACACTATCAATCATGAGAAATAAGGAACGTATGTAGCTACCCTCCAATAAAGTTAAGGAATTCTCCGTCTTCTCACAGAACACTTATAACCAATTGGCCCGAGACCATTTTAAAGATAACAACATTTATTCAGAGGTTACAGGCATTCAATCAACCCAATTAGAAAACCTAATTAATAATGCATTGACTAACATCTGTAAACGGGGGAATATACCAAATAGATACAAGAATAACGTTATTAATCGAAATAAGAAACTACCCAGTTTCTACCACCTCATCAAACACATAAACCTGACACAACACTCTAAATCAGACCTATCATTTCCTGCTTAGAAGGACCTCTTTATGTTGCATTCTCATACACATGTTCATGCAAGATACATACTGACGCAATGAATAACAGACGCAAGAAGACTTCTTTAGAAAAATATTTACCTCTCACTTTATTGAAAGGGGTCGAAAAGGGTTACTCAAAGTGTGCGTGTGAGAGGGAGCTGGAGACAGAAACTGTAATATTTTGACCCCCACTCTTATGGCCGTCAACGTTGTGTCTTTCTCGTTCTCCAAATGCTCAACCGGAGGCCATGTGCCCACTCTGCTGGGTAATGGCTTTCTTTACTGCATCTTATCAGCAACTTCTCTGGTCTCCAAACTCCCTCGGGGTCCCGAGAGCCCCTTCGGCCGGGTGTGTCTTTACCTACCACATCCCGTCTATCTCCGTCTCCAACTCTACTGCAACAGGAACTCGAACTGTCTTGACTTCTGTCTTGACTGAGTTATTTAATAGTTCAACGCCCACTCGATCACCCACTCGATCTTTGAAATCGCATGTTTGATCGTCATCAAGCGGAAATAACTGTCATGCAGTTCACAGGTCACTCTCTTCCGGTGCGTCAGTCTATGAGTGTACCATGGGAATTTTTTTACCTCGTCCCATTTCATCAGCCAATTTCCGCCCACGCGATTTCCTCTCATAACTGCCATTAGAATGTGTCACTTCCTTCCGGTGCATCACCTTGGAATGGCATTTTTGTCCGGGTCAAAGGTCAAAATATAACATTTATAAAATATCATGACTTTTCGCACAAATATTGAAACCTTTGCTTCCCAACTTTTCTGTAATTTAATAATTCTAATGAAGTCATCCGCAGACCAACACGACTAAATGCAGAACAACTTATGCAAAAGTATTACATATTCAGCGTGGATGTAATCTCCTATATCATAGTACCTGTTCATCCAGCAATCGGTATTATATCAGAACATATTATCTCCAAGAACTTATATTGTCATAAACTAATGGCAGCAGATATACATCAATTATTATCCATTATAGTAGAAAATACTTACTTCACTTACAATGAATATACCAACAAACAGAAAACAGGATTACCCATAGGATCCAGTATATCAGGTATACTATTTCATATATGGACCAACTAGAACATCGAGCACTATCCAACTACCCACCATGCATCGTCTTTATAAGATATATAGACTATATACTCATGTTGACATGATCCAGAGAAGGAGCCATTGCCATTCACGATAAGTTCCAAAACAGATTGATATATTCAGTTTAAGATAGAACATCCAGATAACACTGAGTCCCTTTCATTCCTAGATTTTAAAATCCAAATATCACCAAATGGTAATATTTACATTAGTTTTATAGAAAACTCATCACTAAAAACCTCTTTGTGCATTTCAAATCCGCACTTTCACTTCTAAAAAAATGGCCAAGGGATTTCGTTTTATATATCTTGCCTTTCGGTTTAGTTAGGCTGAGAAACTTTCGCTTAGCTCATGGGTTAGTTAGGTGCAACATGAGCGCATGTGTTCACGTGCGCACGGAGTGGATATATCATTCAGAGATGTCACAACAGAAACCCCAGATAGGAAATGTGACCGCGGGATGTGAATGACGTCATGCACCGGAAGCTTGCGCGGAGGATTTTGGGGATTTGAAAAAAAAGTCAGTAAGTCGAGTTTCTGCCTCGGAAGAAGAAGGTTGACTTTCGCTTGCTCACCGATGCCTGGCGTAAGGTGCCGCACGTGGTGGTGGGGGGGGGGGCAGATGAAAAAGTCATCATAGAAAGATTGTGGCTCTCTCTCTCTTCCTCATGTCGAAAAACTTTTTAACTCAAAGGTAATAAAAAGTTTCGTAGCTGAACTAAGAAGTCGTCAATTTTTTCGTATTTCGGGATTCCTATGTTATCTATATACGAGTAATGAACATTCTGTGTATATTTCAAATATCCGTATATCTGGCTATGTAACACTCTCAATGCCAAAATAAATTGCATTAGAAATAAAATTAAAAGAATTCAGAATAGATGCTGCGAAAACAAAAGGAAAAACAAAACACACTGCACAGTTTATAAACACCCTCAGAAACAATGATTATCCAAAATCAATCACACGACATCTAAATAATAATAATCGATCATAGAAACTACATACACCCTGTAACACCTGTTTCCTGAAACTACCACATTTTAGTGAAATAATAACCAAAGAAATACGCTGAGCAATTTAAAAAGAAGAGCTAGATATGCAACTGGCCCATTCCAGACCATCACAGCACCAATAGCTAACGAAGAAAAATAACAATACTGTCACAACGTACACTCTAGCCAACTGCCCAATAAGAGATCCAAATATAAGCCAAAAACCTTACACTATTTCTCGTATAAAATGCTTAAAATACCATAATTTTATATAGGAAGTACAATCAGACCCTTCCACATCAGAATTGAAGAACATCCAACACATGTGCATCTTCATTCAATCAACATTTAATTAAATGCAAAATTAGTGATAATAATTTTCCATCAAAATAGAAGCAATAGTACGTAATGTTGGTGATCGCATAATTAAGGAGGTTTTATTAATAGCTAAGTTACAGCCTCAGATTAACAGTAGTTTAGAATTAGATACTCAATATTCCATTAATTAAAAAGAACATTTTAAGTGCATATTCAAGTTAAAAAATAGAAATAAAATAAAATAGAATAAATTAATTAGGACAGCTAAAATCACGTCTATTCTACAGGGCGTTTAAACACCCCACGTGTCACCATGATTAGAAGATCCAACATGACGTTCTAATACCCCACATGACACCATGTTTACAACGTCTAAAAAATCTTAACATCCAACATTGTGTTCATTTAAAAGAGTGTCTGACGATGAAGTTTTACTTTGAAATAAATTAGACACAAATAATTATTATTTTGCATTATAATAGCCCTCTAAATTAATACAATGTAATAAAACTAAGTAATTTGTGCAGTACTTCAAGCAAATTACAAAATATTTTCATATATATATATATATATATATAAAGGTGCAGAAGCAAATATGGAATAATTTTTAAAACGTTCTTTTAGTGTGATTAGTCCAATTTTTGAAAAAAAAAACGCGATAAATCAAAATTTTCATGATTATTCAAGACCTTTTTTTAGATAAAAATACAGCCCAATATTGGTGAGCAAGAAAGAAACGACGAAGAATCTATGATTTTCATAACGCCAAAATTTCTTTGTCTACCGTAAACAAAGCAAAGAGATATTTAGAGCCCAAATAGCTTTTTAATGAAAAGAAGAAGTGGAAGATTGAGCAAAAAAATGAAAAGAAAGCTTTTTAACTGCTCTCTCAATGGGGATTAAAAAGGACCCCATGACGTCAAAGAGTCTATAATTTGCATAACTCCGAAACCTAGCAAAATTTCTATGTCTACTAAATTTTGACCGAAAAAGAGAATTTTAAGGAAAAGTGGGAATGGATGACTTAACGAAAAACGAAAAGAATACTTTTCAACTGCTCTCGCTATGGTGATTAAGAAGGAACGCACAATCTCAGTAAGAAATCATGGTAATAAATTGAAATTCCACGAGAAAACTACGAGGACTACAATTAAACAAGATTTAACACCAAACATTAACTTTCTTGATTACGCGGTATGGGGCGTTTTAGAAAACAACTAATGCAGCTTCTCATCCAATTATTGGTTCGTTTAAGACCGCTGTTGGTAAGAAATGGAATAAAATGTTTGAAAAATTATTTTGAAAGCATGCAATTTGTTTCGAAGGCATGTTGATACAATAATTGAAAAAAAAGTGGCCATATTGAGTAAATTTACACTTTTGGGTCCATCTTCTTATTTTGTTGTTTTTTAAAAACTAGAATTTATCTTGTTTTATTTTTAAAAAATCGTTTATTATTATTATACGAGAATATTCCTAATTTTGCTTCCACATTCTATATATAGTTATTGCGAATGTGTTCCAGTGAAGGTTCCTCTTTCTTATAGGAGTGCCTTGGCGAATCTCTAATAGGGCCGAAGAGAATACTCAACCTCTGGGTCTAGTATATCCATAATGTTACGACTATTGCTTTATGTTAGACATAAATACAAATTTACGTAGGACTTAGATGACGGATCTGGATGCCATGATCGGTACGTGATCCCTTAAAAAATAATACGAGGGACCAGTTGGAAGCCTGCGAATGTTGGCTATTTTGATTTCATGTGCACAAAGAGCTTAGCCTCAATGTATCTAGAGGCGCCTATAAAAAATTGGACTAGAGAAGACGACAAAAATATTTTCTACAATTATCTTAAAAGTAATCCTACTCAAAGAGGTTATAGGAAGATGGAGATCAAAATTTCGACGGCGTCCGTTACATTTAACACAACAAGGTGAAGACTTGTCGATCTAGTTGAATACTTTTAAAGAAATGGTAATTTTTGATATACTAGAAATATGTGTAGAGGCGAGTGTTCTGTATTTAACACTAAACCATCTGAACTATGTTGCCATATGTAATATCCCTTCATTGCTAGTATTCACTGATCCACTCTGGCCTAGAGTGGTAGTACCTGTCAGGTCCCATCGATGGATGAAATAGCAACATTTAATCATTTTCTATATATGGAACAATTTAACTATGTGCAAACGAATGAATTATTTTGAATACAATTACTAAAAAATAACAATACTTGAAATTATTTAAATATGTGTAGAAACATGAGATCTGGGTCATTTTAAAATAGTTACCTATAAACTATTCATTTACAAGATTTGGCATTAAATAATGTACAAGTGTCAATATGCCATGAACCACAACTAAACAACATGAACCAACTTAATAATGACAGATAAAAGTACCTTTACTTTCTTGAAAACCTGTCTTTGTCCTTCTCTCTCAGCTGTGACTTGACTAGTTTGATTGTAGACCCAAGAGAAACGGCCATATGCAATAATTCTTTAAATTTAGAGAAGCATTGTTAAAAATTTTACTTTTCTTTTTTTGTTAATGATTGCATTCAAGAAGAACCACCTTCACAATCTGAAAGTAAAAATATCACGAAACCCTGCACCAGAACATAATTGAAAACACATGATGAAATAACCAATGCATATATAAATAAAATGAACAGGACCAAGAAAAAGGTTGAATTATCATCCATAAAAAATCAGGACTAAAAGAGGTAAAGGCAAAAAACTAAAATATAAATAGAATTGTTAGAAATATCCCAACGGAGAATATCACCAAACTAAACGATCTAATTTACTCAGGAGCAAATGTAGTCAATCATAAAATTAGTATCCCCCAAAGAACCTTAACAGACATATAAAACCTGGATGAGAAATGAGGCAAGCAGAACACAGAAGAAACCACGATAAGTAGGGAAAAAACTATGGAAAGAAAAATATACGAGGACAAAATAGAATGAAATGATTGAAAAAGATGACTGTAGAGAAAACGAAAATAAGAAATAAATTAAAAAAATATTTGCAAAAGAAGGTAGACTCAAAAGGTATCATGAGACGGTATAGCAATACAAACAAGATAGACGCTAATAAAAAAACGAAAGAAAATTATACGGTTGGGAGACTAAACGGGGTGGTCTTCCTTGTTGTTGGGTTTAAGGAACTTTCCTACGTCACAAAGTCCTTTTTGGTGACGTAATAAGATGAACCGGGAAATCCAACCACTCTCACGAACAAGGTTTGCAAAAAGCAGGCATGATAGTTTGCTTCTCAGCGGTGAGCATATAAGGCCTCCCTCATTTATATTCCAAACTTGAGGAAAATATGTGGTTTCCACCATTTTGCTGTATGGACTTTACTGTTTGTTCCTAGAACGCTTGTGACTCTTGTATAGCTTGGAACGGGAACTGAGTTCCCTACTCGTATTGATTGGTTAGGTTTGAATTTATGGTATTTCAACCATTGTAGGTTATTTAATGCCAAATAATTTATATATATATATATATATATATATATATAAATATTAAATTCATGATTTCATTATCCATTTTGTAGATAACATTTTCAAAGGAGCCGGATCTCACTCTTGTTTACACAGATAAATGGTCTTACTTATTTGTCCGGTAGAGTGTTCGCCAATGGCCCGGGAGACTTGGGTTCAATCCCAGGTCGAGTCATACCTAAGACTCAAAAAATGGTACTTGATGCTTCCTTGCTTAACACTCAGCATTATAAGGTACGGATCAAGGGTAAAGTAGAGCAATCCAGGAAAGGAGTAGCGCCCTCCCCTACACCTTGGTGTAGTAGCTATCGAAAAGGGAGCCGTCGGGTTACCCTCGACTATGGTCGCCAACTTTACTTACTTACTTATTTGTATCTAATACAAATAATTCTATTTACTAATAATCCTTTGTTTGCACACATTTTAATGATTTCAAGTATTGCTATGTATCACTGACAATAAAATTAAACATCAGTCATTTGTTTACGCAGTTAAATGAGCAAACAGTTCTATTTCAAACGATTCAGTTTGGCATTAGTATGCAGTTTAAATGTCAAACATTTCTATTTGGCCCATAGGTAGGACCTATCAGGTGCTACCACTCCGGGTCATAGTGGGCCTGCGAGCGATGGCAATGAAGGGATACTCCACATTCCCTAAACCTTCGGTATTACGGAAGACACACCATCAGATTGCTTAGCGTCATATCAGGATACTTCTTGAGGGAGTTTAACTCCTCTGCAGAAATGCAGATGTTGTCCTGGCACTGTATTGTGTACGATAAAATGTTTTATTATTTTAATTGTCTTGTTCTGTTTCCAACCTAAAATTCTGTGTTAGGTTACTCTCTTTGGGATGGCGTAATACATTACGTGATGCCCGTGGTGTAATGGTTATCGTCGCAGGATGTGGACACGACGACACGAGTTCAAACCTGGACGAGCCTGATTACATTTCACATAGCACTAATACCCTTGGGAAAGGTATGAATCCAAATATTCTCCCTCCAGCTATGGGTAAATAGTAGGGCAGACTAAGTTCTTCAGCCTTGGTGAGGCGACTAGTCTAGAAGAAGGAAAACTCTGAATTCAAACCTGTTAAACTCCGCTTAAAAATTGACCTTGTGTCATATCCTGCCCGAGCGGAGGGGTTGGTAAATAGAGTACTACATTTTAATAAACGGGATGTTATCAACACCTCGTTAAGAGCTTATGATACTAACATGTCAATGTAAAAAAACGCAATAAAAAATGTACAGCAGAGGCCACAAGACATTGTTGAAGCAAGATAGAACAGAAAAAACGTAACAGAAAATACAAATGGATAAATATGAAAAGAAAATTGCAAAACTTAAGAGAAGACTCCGAGGCGAACATACATCTGGACTCACATTGAGCGGCACTCAAGAAAGGAACAAATTAGAAAACACCAACCGACAAGGATTCTGATTATAAAAAGTCAAGTTCACCCACGAAAGATTATCTCAGCAAGCATACTCGAAAGAATGATAAAGGTGAAAACGACAATGATCCAGAAGGACTCCTAAAATGGAACCATCTCTAGCAAGTATAGACCGATAACATGTTTACCTTCGATGTGCAAAAAATAACATAGATAAGAGAACAAATCAATTATTAAAGAATAATCAACTGAGCAGTCCAACTTGTAAGATACTCAGGGCCATTCTTAAAACGAATAAGGGAGGAACTCAAAGAAATTCTGGACGAGACAAGGAAATTGATTACTATGCACAAGGCCTTAAACTCGAGACATGACATAGACAGCTTATACGGGTGAAGAAAAGAAACAAGAAGATTCACCAGCATTGTGGTTTGCGTAGGTGCATAACACAAAGGCTCGATAATAACCGAAGGAGCAATGAAAAAGTAATTACAGCAGCCATTAACAACATTGGGAACAGTTGAACAAATAAAAGAAAAGCAAAAACTAAGAAGCCGAAATAGGAAAGAAAACAACTGTATAGATATTCCAAGTGACAAAGTGGCAGGATTACATGTAAGAAAACCTGGATATGGTCAAAAGAGCGTTGTCTGAAAAGAGAGACTGAATATCTTCTAATAGTAGTGCAAAAAACGTCATAAAGACCAATTATATTGATGCAAATATTGATAATACGCAAAAGAATAGCAAGTGTAGGTTATTCGGGGAAAGAGATCAAACGACTAATCACATAATAAATGCATGCAGCTAACTAGCACAAAAGGAGTACAAGACTAGTAACGATCGGATAAGAAAGGTGATCCACGTGGAATTTTGTAATGATTTCTTTTTCAAACTACCAAATGTCATATGCACAAAGTAGAATCCGTCCTTGAAAATGAGTCGAATAAAATTCTCAGGGATCTTTTAGATACAAATGGATCCCTTAATCCCGGCCAGAAGCCCAAACTGAATTTTGGTTACCAAAAGAAAAAAATTTGTAATCTAGTGTATTTTGAATAAAGCGCCAAATAGTATATGCCCAACGAAAAATCCGTCCTGGAGAATGAAACGCACACACTTTTTCTTTGAGTTTGAGATACAAACGTATCATCTATTCTCGGCCAGACGACCAGACCTAGTGATGGTCAACAACAAAAAAGAAAAAAAGAAAAAAAGCGAACCTGGCGAATAGTCGAATTGGCTGTTCGGGCAGACCACATAGTAAAATTGAAAGAAAGCGAAATAGAGAGATAAGTACATAAGGTTTGCTAGAGAACTGAAAAAAAAAACAATGGAACATTGTAATAGGTGCGCTTGGTACACACCCCAAAAGAATGGTTTGGAACAGGAGGACTTGGAATTAAGAGGACGAGTGGAATCCATCTAAACAACAATTAAGGTCGGCTAGAATACTGAGAAGATTCCTGGAAACTTGAGGATTCTTGCTGTCACTTAAACTCCAGTGGAATACCTTTGGCTAAAGTTGTGCGAAAAACTCTCAATGGAGTAACATGAATAATAATAATAATCCCACAACCACCACTGATATCAACTCACCAGTTAATACATACGACGGAAAAATATCAATTTTATAAAAATGTATTCTTTACTGAAAAAATTATTAATAACATTTTTGGTACTTAACCAATAAAAGAGGATGTTTCTTGAGAAGTAAATACTTACAGATTTTTGGAAACTACATCTTTTCAGTTATCTAAATATCTGAGACGAAGCCTGTTGATTTTTTACGTTAAGGTTTTTCGGACTATTGTCTTCATCTTTATTGTTATTTCCACAACATTTCGGCCGATATATCCTCCGGCCTTCTTCAGGTGTTTGTCGAACTCGGGACACATTGCGTAACGGTTATAGGTGTTGGTTCCCTGAGCTCCTCAGAAGACAATCATCTGAAGGTTGTAGGTTCAATCCTCACTACAGGCGAGTAATATACAGGAATACTTAACACTTGTACCTGGTTATGGCAAACGGAATCAGAACAAGCTACACCCGTGGTTTCAATAAAGGACGTAGTTCGAAGTTCCATGAAGGTTCCCGGGTTCGACAAACACCTGAAGAAGGCCGGAGGACATATCGACCGAAACGTTGTGGAAATAACAATAAAGATGAAGACAATAGTCCGAAAAACCTTAATGATAAAAATACATCTTTTCATTTTATTGCTTTTTTGTGCATCATTCTACATTCAATTATTTTCATTATTTGCCTCAATCACTCAAGTTGCAAATGAACAATTTTTACATTTTTAAAAGATAATTCGATCGAGAAATTCATTTTCTTTAATTTTTTCTTTAATTTAGGAACACCTTACTAAAGGTAGTTTTAGTGTATTAAAAGACGAACGAGATAATTGCTTTTCTTAATCTGTCGTCACAATAATTCAACTTGGATGATATTGTAAATTATAATTTTTTTTAAATTTGGCATCAGGCCGAAATGGTTGGGAAAAGGTGAGTTATCACTATCCTCACTTTAACTTGAATTCCATTTACTAACCCAAAATGTACCATAATAATCCATTTACCCCAACGACACAATTATTCCGAAAATCTTTCGCGTTAAAACTGTAAAAAACAAGCCAGTTACTCTATGAGTATCAAATCCAAACCCATATTTACATAATTTTGAAAGAAAATGGAAAATAAAAAAAATATTAACAAAAATAAAGTATCCCCAACAAAAAAACAAAAAAAATGAGTACACTAGATATACACAGATGTAAAAATGAACGTTAGTATTACCCCGCTCCACTGACAATCATAGAAAAACTAATTCACTCGTCGAAAAAATTACTTGTGGGGAAAAGAATAGTTTCCCTCGCACATCCGGTGAACTTTAGTTTCTGTCATCTAAGTTGTGTGGGAAGGAGCCGATAAGCTTACATTATCTAGCTAAGTTAAAATTGCTATTTCAAAATAAAGGTAAAATGTAGTCTCACCTACCTGCAGAGGTTGTCACTGAACTTTTCAAGGACCCAAAAGCTTTCAATTTTTCCCTAGCGCGGAATAGCGTATCTACTTTTTGTGGTACTATTTACCAACCCCTCCGCTCGGGCAGGATATGACACAAGGTCAATTTTTAAGCGGAGTTTAACAGGTTTGAATTCAGAGTTTTCCTTCTCCTAGACTAGTTGCTTCAACAAGGCTGAAGAACCTAGTCCGTCCTACTATTTACCCATAGCTGGAGGGAGAATAAGGGGGTTCATACCTTTCCCAAGGGTATTTGCCCGAAAGTGAACATAATAGCGCGACTGGAGTACGAACTCGCGTACTACGATTCCGCAGTTCATCGCTTTAACCATTACACCACGAGGACTACTTTTTGTGATAGTTACTCTTATTGTTGAATATGTTATTAGGGGATCTAAATTGTTAGTGTCTGTCTGGAGAACATTGTGAGACTGAGGTTCCACGAATTATGTATTCTACTCAGCTTTTCCTACTTTAACGTTTCGCTGGTATCCAACGCGATTCTTCTTCACAAATGAGAAGTATCAGAAGGAGGGGGATTATTTTTCCCACCAAAAGCAGGAACTTTTTTCTCAACAGCTGGTCAGCTTACGGGAACCTCTTTTTACCTTTCGCCATAGTAGAAGGCAGGGGATTCCGTAGATGGTCATGCACTTTCTCAGGTGGTCCTTTTACACCAGGCAATTTGGTGAAAGGTGACTAATCTACGAGGGAAGCCTAAGCCCTTCCAAATGCAACCTGTTCAGTAGCAGGTTTTGTTGTCAATCATGATCTCTAACATCCATTTCCCGGGTGTACTGTCGTATGACGCATCCAAAATAAATGCATACTAAAACGTGTCTGTGGCTGCATTCTTGTCTAAGAAATAGTTAAGAAACTTATATACTTCCACCGTTATCCACCGTCGCTCTAAATACTCAGTTCTAAAGATACACTCTTCATTTTCTTGAGTCTCCCAAGTAAGGGCGATGGCTTCTTCTATTGTAGGCAGTAGTACGTCCAAAAAGCTTACATGGTTGGATATTGCCTTTGCTCGCACAAACAACACGTCGACATAGACCACTACTTTTTATAATGCGTTCCGGACATTAGGAGAGTTTCTGGAGGTGCCCGTGGTGTAACGGTTATCGTCACAGGATATGGACACGGCAACACGAGTTCAAATCCTGGACAAGACTGATTGCATTTCACATAGCACTAATACCCTTGGGAGAGGTATGAATCCAATTATTCTCCCTCCAGCTATGGATAAATAGTAGGGCAGACTAGGTTCTTAAGACTTGGTGAAGGAAAACTAGTCTAGGAGAAGGAAAACTCTGAATTCAAACCTGTTAAACTCCGCTAAAAAAAATTGACCTTGTGTCATATCCTGCCCGAGCGGAGGGGTTGTGTAAATAGGATTAGGAGAGTTTCTACTTTAGTTATTGACAAGCGTATATTTTTTCTTCTTTCTTCTTTTTTTTTTTTGTTTTGTCTGTGTTATAAATTTTTTCGTTTTCTTTTGCATTTTTTTTTTTTTTCATTTTTTGGTCAAATTGACCCCATTTCTCATTGGTCACAAAATGGTCCTTTATGGCCGAGCTGATATTTCGGCCACTAATAAGGAGGTAAAAAAGAATTAAAACCTACTTTAATCTTGGTATTTTGTTTTGTGTTTTTTTTTTGTTTTTTTTTTCTTTACTTTTCACAACTTACAAACAGACTCGCTAGTCCGTTCTGGTGTGATCCTGGAGCTGAAAAAAGGTCCTGTCGGGAGGAGAAAAAAGAAAGAAAAATTTATTAGCAAAATAATGTAATAATCCCTCGATATACGAAACACATCAGCGGTATTTGTCCTCCGTCCTGCTTAGCGGACTAGTGTGGCACAAAGCTTTTTTAAGGTGTGTTCGGACGCAGGGCCGTAGCCCAGACATGCCCGGCGCCTCCAAAAATGCCTAGGACTCCGCGATAAACCTAACCACTCTGAAGAGGGCTAAAGCCTGGAAGGACGACCCCCTGAAGCTCGAGGTATGTCCAGTGAAGAGACACACCCAACCAGATCAGCACCGCTGACACCATGTGTCCCATCAACTAGATTCAGCTGATTGAAATCAGCTCAGTACGGAACACATCAGACTTGTTTACACATGTGATTCGCAATTTTATTGTCGTCCAGTCATATTCAAGATTCTTTCGTATTCATAGTAAACTGATCCAGAGTAAACAACTTTGTTTGATTTTACCACAGTAATCATTTTCTTTTAGTTTCTTAATTTCTGGGAATACAGTTAGACATATACGCCTAATTTGTTTTCTTTTTAATTTCTAATTTTTATTTTTACACATTTATAAAATTGGCAAAAGTAGGTTAAAAATAGTATTCAAGTAACTTCGGAGTAAAACTCTGAAGATAGCAGATATGAATATTTAGTGAAAAAATATTGGCCTTTTACATTTGAATCTTATTTCATTTTGTGCCTAAACAATACTGTTGTTATGGATGCGGATACGTGCTATAAATATATTATTATGGAGAAATAATCATTTCAGCGATTAAATGGTAGGCGTTTTTTTTTAAATTTCAACCACAAAACAATTAATTGGCTGTGTTCATTTCTTAGTACAAGTCTTAAAGCTTTTATTTATTTCTTTTCTTGTTATACGAGAAATATTTTCTACTTTTAATTTAATTCAGAAGATATATCATCTAGACCGCATCAGATTAAAGATATCATTCAAAATCCACGAGTAATTATTACGCTTTTGACCTCCATACATAAAGTGAAAGATTGCTGAATTTTGTAAATAAAACACGGAAACTGACGAATTAACAACAATAGTTTTGTGGGGATTTAGGAATTAACAATAAAACTCCCAACCGGGAGCTGCCACATACAAAATGTATAAACGCGTCGCTACGCATCGGCTCCACGCACCCATCCCGTTAGAAATCAGAAGAAAAAAAAAAAATATTAAAATAGCCAATGGGAAGCGGTCGCGCCAAAATGAGAAGGATTGTGGGGTGACGAGTTTGGAGCCGGAGGGGAGAGATAAATACTCGGGATTTCTGTGAAGCGAGGCAGTGAGGACAAAAAAGACCAAAGGAAGCACATCGATACCGTGATCAAGCGAGAAGTAACGTCCGCCCTCGAGTTAAGAGCTGAAACTACTTTTCTGCTAGTTCCACTACCTGACCATAAAAAAAAGAGAAGAAAAGAAAAGAAAAAAGGAATAAGTACTCTTTAAAAACATTTTCCTCCTTTCCCCCTTTGTCCTAATATCTGACTTTCCACCACTTTGAAAATTTACTAGTCGTAAAAGGGAACTTCTGAACATTCAAATCCAAGTTGACGCTTTGTTGTTTTATTAAAATTCTTTAAATTTTATACATTCCTTGTTTGTCTTGTTTTAAATGAAGTTTTTTTTCATTGTATGTTGTAACACTCCAAACCAACCAAAAAGGCTAGAGTTTACGCTGTATTTTAAGAGGATATTTTTCTACTGAAATTTGGGATTTTTTTTTCAATTAACAAAGTAAAAAAGAGGACATCGGAAAGATCTGACTTCCATATGACTGATAGCCTATCGAGAGCGGTCCATGCCTTTGCTAAACGTGTATTGATGCCATCGTCCGTAGATAAGACGCTGCTTCAGAGGTTGGTTAACTTGTCCACTAGTTTTCGCTAACTTATCCTTTACGTCCACTAGTTCTATGAAACAAGCTGACATAAAGCAAAAGTTACCAAATTAAACTACGTTTAAAGTCTATTTGTGAAGTAAACCACAACGTGTCGGTGCATCAACTACCGGTATATTACTAATCATAGTGAGTACCAACCATGGTAGAAATGCTTCAGTCAAGCGATATACGCACTGTAAACGTACCAAAATATTGCAAAACTTTTGAATCAGTCGAGTGTAATTTATGAGCGTTATGTTCGTATCCTTTTTGCCAATGGTCCAGGAAATTAGGGCTCAATTTCTGGTGGAGTCTATCCAAAGACATAAAAATGATACTTAATGCCTTTTTGCTTAACCCTCAGCATTATAAGGCATGGATCAAGGATGAGTGGATCAATCCAATAAAAAGTAGTGCCCTCATCTACACTTCGGTGTAGTAAATATGTAAAAGGGAGCCTTCGGGTCACTCTCAAGGACAGTCGACCAATCTATATACATGTATATATATATATATACAAAAATTAATTCGTGAGTCGGGACTATCCTACAACAGTTTTTCCTAAAACGGCTCCTCAGGGTACCTAATATATATATATATATATATATATATTCACAAACTAAATAGACACTCTCTAAGAAAGGGAAAGGGAGCAGTGACCTCTATATAAGCCCATATAAAACCTGAAAAACATTCTATCAACGAACATTAGCGAGTTCGGGTCTCAGTGAGTACCCCATTCACATAGCTTCGTGCCACATTCGTTGTCAGACGAAAGCAAAAAGCTGGTAACATACACATATGTAACATTGAAATAAATAATTATTTTAAAAAGGGGCGTCCTCGTGGTGTAATGTTTAAAGCGATGGACTGCGGAATCGTAGTATGCGAGTTCGTACACCAGTCCCGCTATTACATTCACTTTCGGGCAAATACCCTTGGGAAAGGTATGAACCCTTTTATCCTCCTAGCTATGGGTTAAATAGCACCACTACTGTTCTTCTAGGATAATAGCTTCGACATTAAATAACCTACAAAGGTTGATATGGCATTAAAAACGAAAGAAAGAAAGAAACCATCTTTAAAAAATACAAATCTCTTTTTGGACCTATTCTTTTCAAAATATTTACTCTCTTTGGACCTACAACGAAGGGCTTTTTTTAACACACAAACCTATATATATATATATATATATATATATAAAGAGAGAGACACGGATAGAGAGAGAGAGAGATAGAGATAGAGAGAGAGAGGTATGAGAAAAGTTTCAAAATTCTTTTGAAATATTTTGCCTGATAAACTTGCTTCCTTTTTTTTTTTTTTAATTCGAACAAATATTTTCAGGAAAAATACGAACCACTTTATTTCCCCAGCTACGGGCTTATTTATTTAACACTACTGCTCTCCTACAGTATTAAATAATCCATGAATGTTGATATGCCATTAAACAATGAAACCAAACAGAAACCGTTTCTCTTTTATCCACGAAACTATGCAATAGTTCATATGCACGCATGTCTACCGCAAAATATTAAACAAAAAGAGGACTTTATTTATGTAAAATTGATGATAAAAATAAAAAATACACTCGATATACTTATCATGACAGAAAATGCTAATAAAAACAGATTTCTACTTCGTCTGAAGCCAATTTATTGGTGACTGAACCATAAAATGACTACGTTTCCAATCAACGTTAATCACCATACAGTAATGCATCAATTGTCTTCATTCCTGTAGGCCAAGATCATTCTTATCACTTACTGGACTTCATTAACGAGCTCTTTTTTCTCTTAAATTAATTGCTTTGTTCCTCAAAAGAAGACATAGAACTTTATAGTGTCCATCGTACTGCATAATGTTCATAAACACTCCAATCTCAGTCTTATTTGAACTGTTTATATTCACTCTCAGTCCAATGTTTACCCTAACCGAATTCCTACCTTACTCTGCCAGATTGTATCAAAAAGATGTAATAAAAAATATCAATACTGAAGTTACAGGGTATTTCTTTTTTAGATTTTAAATTTTAGAATTCAAACGAAGTCGAGTGGCACGGATTAAGAATATAATGTGAGGATGTCCAGCCGTCTAGAAAAAGAATAAACCAATCAATATTACTTTAACAGTGATAGTGTAGTGTCCTCTATATTTGTAAAATCCGATTGCCATGCTACTCTTTCTTGTTTCCTCAACGCTATATAACGGCAATATATCAAAAAGTTTCAAAAGCAAACCTGGTTTGAATAGCAAAGGTCTTTTTTAAAGACTTAAAATTTCGTTCATAGTTTATTACTAGTCCACTTCTGATATTTAAATCCTCCTCGTATACATGCATATGCACGGATACTTCAACGGAAAAAATGTCGAATTAGCACACTTAAAAGATTTTTTTTATTAGTAAATAAACTACTTACAGATTAGACGCAAAATATTCTTGTTGAATTGGTGAAAATTCTTCCCCCATAAAACATATATTAAACAAACTACATTAGATTATTTAAATCAATGATATACTTACTATTGCCAAGGAATACAGAAGAACAAATATCGAATTCATTGTCAAAAATGTTGAATTAATATTTTATAGCTGTCTTAATTGTTTTCAGGTATCATCATCATCATCATCATGTCGTGCCGCCAGCACGGATATCCCTGACCCTCTCTCGCCACTTATCCCTATCATTCATCGCCTCTGGCAGGTCTTCAGGGCTACATCCTGTGTCCTCACATAGCTGCTGTATGTAAGTGCGAGCTGGTCGTCCTGCTTTTGCTTGGCCATAAGTGGGGGTCCATAGGAGTACATCACTTCTCTAAATTGAAGCAATAATCTTTATCAAAGAGATTCCAACTTTTCTGAATTTAAGTAACTATTTTTTAGTGGATGAAGCCTTATCACAAACCATTTTTATCAAATCTCCTTAATGATTTTTCAATTGGATTTAGATCCAAGCAGTTTGATAGCCATGTCATCGATTTGATGTCGAGACAGTAATGGTGGTTAGGTATTCAGTGAAACTTAATAAAAGAAGTCGTGTTTTTTTTTTTTTCAATTCTCTTTTTTTTTGGGTGGGGTTGAAGGAAATAAGCGAGACAAGCGGAAGCATGGACGGAGGGAAATTGTACCATTCAAATATATGAGAAGAACTGGTTCGAACTAGAACGAAGATTCTCCCAAACATATTATATCCACCATCCATTTTCTCATATTCCTCTGTTTTCAGAAGCTGAAGGAAGGCAGTAAAACAAAATAGGGTTCAACATTTGAAGCGAATTGAGTTTTTGTATTTCCCCATTTCCATCAGACGACCAGGTACCTTTAAAATAGAAGTCAATCATGACTGCTACAACAGAAATACATCTACAACTAAAAAGAAAATTTACGTAATGAATAGAGTGCTTAGTCATTTGGTTGTCTAGAGTAAATATGTGGAATTAAAAATTTAATTCGTTAATTTGAAGAATCATAGAAAAAACAGGTTGTGATTGATAGAGCTTGACCTATAGCTGACCCTTCGAGTAGTTAGCTAATTGTGTGATTCAGTCATCGGATGACGAAGTGAGATAGAGTATTTCGGATAAGCAGCAGGCACTGAATAGAATAGACAGTGATTGGAATCGCCAATTCTTCAGCTATAGCGCAATGTGGGACTTGAGAGAAATAAACACCTTTTAAAAAATTATTTTATTGAAAACGGAAATGGACACCAAGATGAGCCAAAATCAATCCAAAGAAAACCCAAGAAGAGGATTAGGAGGTCCGGCCAGCTAGAACAGCAGATAAGTTTAAAGAGGAAGATAAGATGAAAAGAAGAATTATAAACCATGTTTATTTGCTACCGTTATGGTACAGAATGCTGCGTGCAATCCTCAACAAGTCCTGGCAGCGGCACCCCACAAGACACCAACTGTACGGCCACCTGCCCCCTATCACGAAATCTATTCAAGTTAGGCGAACCAGACATGCAGGACATTGCTGGAGAAGCAGAGATGAACTCATAAGAGATGTACTCTTATGGATCCCCACACACGGCCGCGCAAAAGCAGGACGACCAGCACGAACGTACATTCAGCAGCTGTGTGAGGATACAGGATGTTGTCCTGAAGACCTGCCTAGGGCGATGAACGATAGGGAGGAGTGGTGAGAGAGGGTCAGGGATATCCGTGCTGCCAGCACGATATGATGATGATGATGATGATGGTACAGAAACGATTAACAATGGACCTGAATACATCTTTTATATGTACTCGTTTATGGCGTAACTTCGAACAAGTTCTTTTTTATATATAAAATCATTTATTATAATTAATTCCAAATAAATAAATGTCTTAGAGAAAGTACTCGTGAATTACGATCTAATAGTGATCTGCTTTAAAGAAGAGTGATTGATGTGAACGTGATCACAAATAATATACTCTTGGCATGGTTCAATTAGGAGAAACTCTATTCACATCGGTATTTAAGCGGTGATGAAATAAGTTAATTGTCCAGATAAAAACTCCTGATTTTTATAGAAATCAAGGATGTAGCAAGCAAGAAAATTTGACTTTAAATATTCTGAACTTTAAACATCAATAAGTTCCATTTTTAGATTTAATGTTACTTCTTCACAGTCAACATAAAAAAAAAAACATACAAAAATAAAGGCGAGGGGCAGTGTTGTATACTCATATAGTAAATATGCATATATACACATACATGCAGAAAACATTTTGACGCAATAATAAAGACGAGCGAAGACTTCTTTAAAAAATATACCTCTCACTTTATTATCAAGGTTTGCGTGTAAGAGGGATTTGGAGACCAAACAGCAACATATTGACCCCCACTCTTATGGCCATCAGCGTTGTGTCTTTCTTGTTCTCCAGGGCTGCTCAACCGGAGGCCCGGGGGCCCAGCTTTCTGCCGGGTGGTGGCTTTCTTTACCACATCTTCACTTCAACTCATCTGATCTCCAACTAATAGACTTCCTGTCTCACCGAGTTATATAATAGTTCAATCGCCCACTCAATCTTTGGAATGGCATGTTTGATCGTCATCAAGCGGAAATAACTGTCATGCAGTTCAGACGTCACTCTCTTCCGGTGCATCAGTCTATGTGTGTACCATGGGATTTTAACTTGTCCCATTTTTTCAGCCAAGTCTTCCTACGCGATTTCTTCTCATAACTGCCATCGGAATGTGTCACTTCCTTCCGGTGCATCACTTTGGAATGGCATGTTTGGCCGGGTCGAGGGTCAATATACAACAGCAGAATTGAGGGGTTTCGAGGGCCACATGTGACTTGCGAGGAAACCTTCTTCCATAGAATCTTTATCTGTAAATTAAAGTGGAATTTGCTTTATTCCCTAAGGTCATTTTAATGATAGTGAGAGGATATTTTAATGCTATTTTGAAAAAATTGGTCTAATGAGTCGAGTGTTCGACAATGGTCTAGAAAACCGGGGTTCAATCCCAGGTCGAAACATACCAAAGACTCAACAAATGGTAATTGATGCTGCCTTACTTAACACTCAGCATTTTAAGGTAAGGATCTAGGGTAAAGTGGATCAATCCAGGGGAAGGAGTAGCGCCCTTCTCTACACCTCGGTGTAGTAGCTATTGAAAAGGGAACCTCCGGGTTACCCTCGACTGTAGTCGCCAAATTCACTTACTTTATATTATATCCTTACTATTTTAAATAAACGTACAAAAATTAAGTACGTAATATATTGATAATATGAGGGAAAATATGCGTAGACCGAAAGATATTTCAAAACCTTTTATAGAAAAGGCTACAATTTGTAAAACGTTCAAGCAATCTTTCTGTCCCTAAAATGGGGAACAATTGTCATTATGACAGTCAATCTATCTTCATTTCAAAATAAGTTATGTAATATGTTTAATTTTATGATTGGTTCTCCACGTTTTGATTGTTTCAGATTAGAACAAATCAAATTCATTAGATTAGGTAAGTATGTAATAAAGACTTGCAAACTGCGCTATTCACAAGTTGGACATCAACAGGGATGAAGCAACTTTTTAGCGATTTTGAATTTGTGTTGTTTAGCGCAACAAATTCCCAGATAACCCTGTCTCATTGATATTAATGTCGGTTTTTCAAGCCAATGTAAAAGCCAAGATGGCACGTTCTAACTTTAAAAGACAAGCAGATTCATTCAAAATAATATCTTGTGCGGCAAGATTACACTTTATAGTTTCCAGGCCAAATTATGCTTGGTAACGGAACCCCTCTTAAACTAGTAGACAAATTCACTTACCTAGGAAGCAGCGTCGCATCAACCGAAAAGGACACGAGGTTAACGAAAGCATGGACAGCTATAAATAGGCTATCGATTATATGGAAATCAGACCTAACCGATAAAATGAAACGCAGTTTCTTCCAGGCAGCGGTCGCATCGATACTGCTATATGGATGCACTACATGGACTCTAACAAAACGGCTGAAGAAGAAGCTAGACGGCAATTACACAAGAATGCTGCGAGCAATCTTGAACAAGTCCTGGCGGCAACACCTCACAAGACACCAACTGTACAGCCACCTGTCTCCTACCACTAAAACTATTCAAGTTAGACGAACCAGACATGCAGGACACTGCTCGAGAAGCAGGGCCGAACTCATAAGTGATGTACTCTTATGGATCCCCACACATGGCCGTGCAAAAGCAGGACGACCAGCACGAACATACATTCAGCAAGTATGTGAGGATACTGGATGTTGTCCTGAAGAACTGCCTGAGGCGGTGAACGATAGGTAAAAAGTGGCGAGAGAGGGTCAGGGATATTCGTGCTACCAGCACGACATGATGATGATGATGATGATGAAATATCTGTAGGCCGGGAAAGCAATACACATGGTACTATATTGTGTTAAGTTTCAATATACAATTGTATGACGGATGACAGACAGACAAAGATAGAGAGACGGAAGGGAGAGTAGGAAGAAAGAGATTCTGTTCATCTAGATCTATTTGTTTACTGAAGATCTTCTTCTTATAAATTACCTTCTATGAC
Source organism: Sepioteuthis lessoniana (assembly GCA_963585895.1). Lineage (NCBI taxonomy): Eukaryota > Metazoa > Mollusca > Cephalopoda > Myopsida > Loliginidae > Sepioteuthis > Sepioteuthis lessoniana. The sequence goes on along the minus strand of OY757919.1, from coordinate 24,603,689 downwards.
AATGTCGTTCTGTTGAGAGTCTCTGAAAGTTTTTTTTTAAACACTTTATCGATTTACATCATTTAATAAAGTTGCTTGTTTTGCCTGGGTAATTTCATCTTTAATAGAATTCAAAAGTTCATACACACGCGTGCACACTCACACACACACACACACACACATACAAAGCTGCAGAAGATACAGAATTAACATACGCGGATGAGTACAATAACAAAAATAAGTTACAAAACGTAACGCTGTGGGATGAAATATCATGAGGGTAATACTCCAAACGCAGATATAAATAAAGTGATACCTTACGAGACCCAAAATGAATAGATGTTACGTTTCGCAAAATACAGAATGACTGTTGTTTCCTTTGATACGAACATTTGTTTTGGTTTACAACAATCACATTGTCGCCACCGAAATGAGAGAGAAAAATAGGTTGAAAGAATTATTAGAGTTCATTAGAAACACAGATAGTTTCATTCGTGAAAGGCGACCGATCAAAACACCGACTTCGCTTTTTTCTCCCAAACCAGAATCGCTATCCCCACAGTGGCCGCTATTCTCTTCTCCCGACTAATTCATCGTCTTTCTCAGACCAACTAAACAGATACATATATACAAAAAACATAGTTGAAATAAGAAAAGACTGGGAATAAAATGCAGACACTCATTTACATTTAAAACTGAAAAAAAAACAGAGTCATTTACTTTTAAAGGGAAGTTTTTACTATCATAAAATCAGCATAGTACTACACTTTCGAAACATTTCTTGAGTATTAAAAGCAAATATAGCATATATTCTCTCCTGAATTGGGTAATTGTTAAAAGACAGCGTAATTTCAAAGCGGGTAATTAATTTTGTCTTTTCTGTATGAAAAATTTCTGGCTATTGCAAAAAATCGCAATGCTAAATTCTAAATCAAAGATCTGAGATATGGACAGTGGTACAAAAGTACATTGCCGCTTAATCATAAAATGTCTCTTCGTGTATTTTGTTTTCCTAAATATATCGTGTGTGTGTATGTGTGTGTGTGTGTGTGTGTGCTCAAACTTATCCCCCATGAGCAGAAAGTGACAGAAGGTCAATTTTTCTTTTGAATACAGTCTTCTTTCACAAAGACTGATTGCTTTAGCGAGACTAAAAAACCCAATTGCCCTAATGTTCTCACATGGTTGAAATGTGTCCTACACGAATAAGAGTAAGCTTCCTCGGTGATTTGAACTCGGGTCACCGATTCCATTTCCTACAACACTAACCATCACACAAAAGCGAGGGAGCCAGCAAGTGTACACGCTTATATGTGTGTGTACGTGCGTGTGTGTTATGCATTTATGAATGATTTGGTTTATTGTTTAATGACATATCAACTCCTTGTGAGTTATTTAATATCAAAATTTGATTAATCTATAAATATTTGATCGTAGTCATAACATAAATTTCCATGTTTTATTTTTTTTAATTATTCTTTTTGTCGATAAACTTTTGTTTGCAAATTGTTATAGAATATAGGAAATTCCTAAGAAAGGCTAATATTATATGCACCTTACATGCACATTTCCCTAATTATCTGAGAAACAAGAGTTCGGGTTTGGTTTGGTTTCTTTATTTAATGGCATATCAACCTTTGTAGGTTATTTAATGCCAAAGCCATTCTCCTAGAAGAACAGTAGTGGTACTATTTAACTCATAGCTGGGAGGATAAGGGGGTTCCTACCTTTCCTAAGGTTATTTACCCACAAGAGTTCAATTGAAGCTCGAATCTTACCAAAGACGAAAAAATGGTACTTGAAGCCTCCTTGCTTAACACTCAGTATTATAGAACAGATTAAGCGTAAGCTGAGCAATCCAAGGAAAAGAGTGGTGCTCTCCTCTATACCTCGGTGTAGTAGCTAATGAAATGGGAGCATTCATGTCGGCCTCAACTACGGTTGTCCGAATTGCTTATTTGCATAATTATATGGAAATTAGAATGTATTACTATTCATTTTTAGAGAGTGACTAGAAGGCTTCCTTTTCAATAACTACCACAACGAGGTTTAAGGGAGGTCGCTACTTCTTTCCTGGATTGTTTCACTTTACCATGGATCCTAACCTCATAATGCTGAATGTTAAGCAAGGCGGCATCAAGTACCATTTTTGAGTCTTTGGTATGACTTGACCAAGGGATTGAACCCCGGTCTCCCGGACTATTGCTGAAAACTCTACCCATTAGGCTTAGTGGGTAGAGTGTTGGCCAATGATCCAGGAGATCGGGGTCCAATCCCAGGTCGAGTCATAGGAAGACTAAAAAAATTGTACTTGATACCTCCTTGGTTAACACTCAGCATTATAAAGTACGTATCAAGTGTAAAGTGGAGCAATCCAGGGGAAGGAGTAACAGCCTCTTCAATACCTCGATGTAAGCTTCGGGTCGCTCTAGACTACACTCGCCAACTTGACTTTTTTTTTTTACTATTCATTAATACTAACACTTGTTTACAAAAAAAAAAAAATTAGTCTGAGGCAAGAATGTGGATTAGTGGTGGGGGTTGTTAATTTGGGTGTGCTGATTTCAAATTTATAAATAGTTTTGCTCTATTACCTCTAGTTTTCTGGCTTTTAAATAGTCTCATCTTAGTATAAACAGAGAATATATGTGCATATTCCAAGAGTTGCAGCAGCTTATAACAGATATAACGGGATAGATAAAGAACACTGATTGAATCAATATACTTGGATGACACAATTACACAATTCATAATACCACAGAGAGTCAAATGTGTGTTTTCTTAGAAGATCTGGTGTAAATTGCCTCCGGGATGTCATGCAAGAGCATCCAACAGAGGTTTCTCATCATGCTGGGATTCCATTTGCCTTGATAGTTGCTCTCCATCTTCGTAATGTCTTGGTGGAATCTTTTTCCATGCTCATCACTCACTGCTCCAAGGTTTGGCGGGAAGAAGTTTAGATGGGAATGGAGAAAATGCATCTTGAGTGACATTCGGCACCCCATATCCTCGTAAGACTTTAGTAACTTCTCAATACAGGCTTAGTAATCTGGTACGCGTGTGTTACCAAGGAAGCCACTACAGACTGACTTGAATGCTTCCCATGCTCTCAGTTCCTTCAAGTTAAGAAGCTCCTCAAAATCAGTATCCTTCAGCACTTCTCGGATCTGAGGTCCGACAAAGATGCCCTCTTTGAGCTTAGCAGCACTAAGATCTGGGAAAACAGTAGACAAGTGTTGGAAGGCAGCACCATTTTTGTGCAACGCCTTCACGAAATCTTCATCAAACCAAGCTTTGAGGCTGTGTTCGCCAGGAACAAAAGTGCTTCTAGACCCCCAGTCTTTCTGCTTGTAATGCTGGGATACAGCTCGACTATCCCAGAGACAGAGAAAACAATAGTACTTTGTGAAGCCCGCTTGCATACCCATAAGAAGACCAAAGACCTTATTTGTTCCGATTCCTGAAACTGGTGATCCTTACATCTTACTGGACTATGTTCCACTGTTTAAGCCGAGAAGCCAAGAGCTCTGGCTGGTGTTTTCACAGATACAAATCACGAGCAAGATCATTCAGGTCTTTTTGCTTCATCCAGTGTGGCTCATTGCCACTTGTTCCTGAATATGTAGACTCAATATCTTCCAAAGATATTGACTCGGCAGAATACTCCCTTGAAGGCATTTCTTCATCTGATGAGGAAAGAAGATCCTTATTTACTGGAGGTGTGGGTACAGGAAGATCATCTGAATGGGGAACGGGTCTCATAGCAGATTGAAGGTTGGGATATTTTATCTTTTTCCTAGAAGATATATTGAAACCAGTTATATTAGTTAAGCGAAAATGACAATCATCTGCGTGGTTTCGCAGGCTCTCTCCAAACCATCGGGACTGCAAAGTTGAAAGCCGCTTTCTTGCCATTAAACCATGCAGTTAGTCCATTGTAGCAGATTTACAACAGATGTGTGGAGCCCAAGACATATCCTGATCACCAATTTTACAGTCAAAATAGCAAAAGTAGGCGGTTCTGATGAGGGAAGTGATGGTTCGACGCTGTGCAACTGTTGTGAAGTCCCCACAAACATAGCAGAAAGAATTGGCCTTGTTGAGGCATCCTCGACATTTTGACGTACTTTAAGCCATTGGAGAATCTTAAAATATAGCCAAGTAAAACTAAATGTGCATTTGAAAATGTAATACTAATATTTAGTAACCCAAAAGATGTGCAACACGATAGTTGAGGGACACCAAACTCCAGCGTCGCTTGCGAGACAACCTCTTCCAATGACTGCCAGAGTGTGGATTGAGACCTACTGACTTAACTGTCAAAATCCGTCTTGATATTTCATCATCAGTCAGCACCCTCAAATTAGGTAAAAACGGGTACTTTTTTGCTTGCCTCAATTTCTTGGTAAACCAGTGTAAATTGTTTAGACATAGTTATATGTTTTAAAATATTCCGATCAAATACCAATAATTTGCCCAGTTGGCCTGGGCTGTCGAATACACCGACTGCACCTCAGCAGAGGGGTAAGATCCCACCAATGAATGTCCAGATGTGACACTAAACAACCTGATGGCGAGGTTCCAGTTGTGCTGTAGGTTTGGGGAATGCAGAGTACCCCTTCATTGCCATTACTTCCAGGTCCACTCTGGCACAGCGTGGTAGCACCTGATAGGGCCCTATCTATGGGTTAAATAGAACTGGCTGGATACTTATGCTAAACTGAATTGTTTGACTAAACTGAGTAACTTGAATTAGAAGTGCTTTTGACAATTAAAGCATACTTACATTTAAACTGCATGCTTATGCTAAACTGAATTATTTGAAATGGAACTGTTTTTTGACATTGAAACTGTACTTACAATTAACTGACTTGTTCAATATAGAACTGTTTTGACATTTAACTATGTGTAAACAAAATCTGTACTTATACTAAACTGAATTAGCTGAATTAGAACTGCTTGACTAAACTAAATAGATTGAAACAGATTTTTTTCCCAATTAAATTGTAATTACATTTAAACTGCGTAATTATGCTAAACTGAATTGTTTGAAATAGAACTTTTTCATAAAAATGGATTACGCGTTAAATAACCTACAAACCTGCCATAAAACCCAAACAACCAACCAACCAATAATGTACTCAAAGTAATAGGGAATAAAGTATTATTATGCAATGCTAATGATTCATGCATAATTTTAGGGTCTAAAGTAACTCTTCTTATTTGAAAATGATAATTTCTTGGTGCATAATTATACAGTTTCCCGTATTCCGATAAAAACTCAACAATCTAATCGACATTATATGGTATTAAGTACTCCTATGTAATAAAAATAATTTATGTACAGCATTATGGTTTAAAGTAACAATTCTTGTTTGATAATAATCATTTTTTCCACAGATATATATGTTTTCAAGTGTCACTATCTAACAGCAATAAAAGTAAAAAGTTGGCAACCGCAGTCGAGGGCAACCAGAAGGCTTCCTTTTCAATAGCTACTACATCGAGGTATAGGGGTGGGCACTACTCTTTTCCATGGATTGCTCCACTTTACCTTTGATACATACCTTATATTGGTGAGTGTTAAGCAAGGGGGTATCAAGTACCATTTTTAAAGTCTTTGGTACGACGCGACCTGGAATTTGGCGGATACTCTACCCACTAGGCCAATGAGCCGGTATAAATCTACCAAAAATAATGTAATAATGATTTAATGGTTTTAAATAACGAATGATAATAATCCCTAAGCAATTATAGCTATAAGTAAATAATCTTACGACAAAGATTTGGCACAGCTATATGATTCCAAGTACCAAACAGAAATATATTTCAACATTTAGGGTCAGCTTGGCTCTGGGAGTAATGACAAAGTGATCTCTACACCTCTCAGAGCACCAGAACTGGAGTCTTACCACTATTTAAATGCCATACTCAAAACACGCATTCATATACGTATATTAATGTGCTGGTATATATTGGAAAGTAGACAGTTAGTTTCCAATTTCGTATCAATACAATCTCACCAGTGGACTGTGAAAAGCTCAACCGTGGCGTTTAACTCTGTTCCTTCTCTCATCTCGTTCATCGTTTTCTCTATTTCTGTTCCTCTTTTTCTTTTCTCTCCAACTGCCTGCATATGTCATGCCACACCCTTCCTATCAAACCAGCCGCCACCCCGATGCCATTAGACCCAATCCAAATCAACACTGACGCAAACTCACCCAGCTGACAATCGCTTTATGGATATTTTCCTTCAAAGCTACTTACTGCGCATAGTGAGTGACAGGTGGTGACAGAAAGAATGACGCTTGGGATCGATGCAGAAGAGCCGCTGACTGCCGAAGACATTTACTAGCGTAACACTTACTTCCAGCATCTTTAGTCAGGGTCCTCCCCATCCCTCGACACCGCCAACCAAATTATGTCCTGCTCCCTTTTTCTCTTACTGTTTCGTCTTGTCCTCCATGTTTGCTAGACAAGCAGACAAAGCGAAATAGAAGTTGAAAAGCAGAAAGCAGAACGACTCGACAGATCTTCCACTTTGTTCAACATATCTTCAAATTTTGGTTTATATGCGGACTTAGAAGAGTGTACTTGTATACAAAAGGGTATATCTTTCTTTCTTTCTTCCTTCGTTTCTTTCTTTCTTTCTCACTATATATATATATATATATATATATATATATATATATGTATATATATATATATTCTTAGATGAATGATTCATTGGCCTAATGGGAAGAGTGTTCACCAGGAGACCAGGGTTCAATCCCAGGTCGAGTCATACCAAAGACTCAAAAAATGTTACTTGATGCCTACTTGCTTAACACTCAGCATTATAAAAAACGGACCGGGGGTAAAGTGGAGTAATTCTGGGAAAGGAGTAACGCCGTTCCCTACACCTCGATGTAGGGAGACCTCAGGTCGCCCTCGACAACAGCCGGCATCTTATATATATATATATATATGTGTGTGTGGAGGGGCGTTTATATATATATATGCATGAATTTATCTATTCCTCTACATAAACAGGATGCGACACAAGGTCAATTTTTCGCGGAGTTTAACTGGTCTTAATTCAGAGTTTTCTTTCTCGAAGACAGGTTGTCAAATAAAGACTCTAATATTTATGCATAGCTGAAAGGAGCATTATCAGATTCATACCTTTACCAAAGGCACACACACGCGAATGTTTCTTTAAAACTTCAGAACTCATACAGAAATGGCGCCAATCTTGTGGCATTCTATGGCATCCAAGCATTTTCAGTTATCGAACGTAAGCTGCCATGAATTATCCTTTCTTTATGATGGTCGAACAAATTAACAAATTTTATATATTTTTTTCTTTAAGGTTTATGTGTCTATTATTTCTTTCTTTCTTTCTTACTTTCTTTCTTTCCCTATATATGTATATATATAATATTCTTATAAACCGAGTATTTACCATTTTTGTAGAACCTTAAATAATGAACATTGATATTGTTATATAATTAAGGAATGATTTTTTTTATATAAATAGTTTTTTCATAAATTATATTTTATCATTCAGTTTGGTTGGGCTTTGAACTATTCAGCTCTTAGTTCAGGTGCACAGACATTGGGTAAGTTTTTACGCTCGTGCGCAAAGGATATGACAATCGCAATTGTCATAATAAACCCCTAATAAGAAATGGAGTTGGAGTGTGAATGGCGTCATGCCCGGAAGCGATGGTCCTGAGAATTTGAAGATTTTGAAAAAGAGTCAGTTGGGAGTTGACTTTAGACCATGTTGGGTTCTCTGCCATTGAGGCAGACAGTTGAAGTTGGTGTTCGACCATGATGGTGAGAAGTTGAGTCCGATCATGGTGTTCAGAAATTGAGATCTAAAACTCCACGAGATGAGACGAACGTTGGGGTTAGCATAGTAGGATTCGAAAGACTTTTAAGAATTGTATCTCTCTCCTCGTATCGAAGAACCGAAGCAAGTAATTAATAAACCGTTCGTACCTGAATAATAGAATCGCCTGTCTAGTTGTTTTCACCTGTGTATTGTGTGGTTTGCATATGTATACGTATAGAATACAACAATGTAACTAGTATTTATTTATCTAAACTTCATAGTATTGAAACATAAATATGAATATATAGCAGTCGAAAAATAATTATACCCCTGATATATGTCTATTCAATAATATCTTAATTACTGAATTATTGCTGTTGTATTTTTCTTACGATTTTCAATGTTGCTAAATTTAATAATAAATAATACACAATAATATTTGTTTTGACTTAATGTTTAACTACAAAATAACTGTTCTGAAAAAAATGCAAATATTGAAACTAATTATTGGTTATAACGTACACACACACACACACACACACACACACGTACACATACACACGCACACATACATACATACAACAGTCCAGTCAGTTGGGTTTGCAGAATACGCTCACCGCATATTTGCTGAGGAGTAAGACCCCACCGCTGAACAAGTGTCCTGGATATAACACAAAACAACCAGATAGTGAGGTTCCAATCGGAGAGTTTCTAGGAAAGCGGTGTACCCCTTCATTGCTATTACATCCTGCTCCAGTCTGACTCGAAGTGTTAGTACCTGTTAGCGTACCACCTATGAGTTAAATAGAACCATTTAATCATTCACTATACTTGAAATCTATCAACTGTGCGCAAATATTAATGTTAAATTGAATAGTTAGGATTACATAGCAATACTTTAACTGATTCAACTGCTTGCAAATGAATGAATCATGTCGAATTAGCAATGTTTGAAACCATTTAACTGTGTGCAAACGGATGAATAATGCTGAAGAGAATCATAATTGTTAAATACCAATATTTGAAACAATGTAGCTGTGTGCAAATGAATGTTTAATGTTGAATATATTTGTTAGTATTAAATAGCAATACTTGAAGCCATTTAACTGATTGCCATTAAATTATCAATATTAAATTAGATAGGAATACATGATAAATAGAATTACTAATGTTAGATAACAATACTTAAAACTATAAAAATGTGTGACAATAGAATTATTTTTGTTAATAAATGAAATGAGTTACTTGTGAGCAAACGCATGAGTTCTGGCTCAGTTAAAAAATAATGATACCAACAAATTCTTCCATTTAAAAATAATATATATATATATATATATATATATATATATATATATATATATATATATATATATATATAAGCAGGTTTTATCATGAGATGACTTACAAGGAATGATATGTCATGAAAGAAACTCAACTAACCAACACACTCACATACACATACAGTGTGTGTGTGTGTGTGCGCGCGGGTCTTTATGTGTGTGTAAGACAGACAGACAGACAGACCGACAGAGATGGTTGGTTGGTTGTTGCGTGTTATGGCATATCAACCTTTGTCGGTTATTTAATGACAAATCCATTTTTATACAAATTAATCTATTTCAAACAATCCAGTTTGGCACGATTACACACTTTAATTGTCAATAACATTTCTTTTTCTAGCTATTCTGTTTAGTCAAACAATTCTAATTTAAACAGATCAGTTTAGTATAAGTGTAGTTTTTTTCCTCACACAGTGAAATGTCAAAAGTTCTATTTTAAACAATTCAGTTTAGCATAAGCACAGTTTAAATGTTAAAATCAGTTCTATTTCAGCTATTTCAGTTTAGCATGAGTACACAGTTTTATTGTCAAAAATATTTCTATTTCAAGCAATTCAGTTTAGACAAACAGTTCTAAGTCAAACAATTCAGTTTAGTATGAGTATAGATTTTGTTTACACACAGTTGAATGTCAAAAGATTTATATATTAAACAATTCAGTTTAGCGTAAGTACAGTTCCATTTCAAACAATTCAGTTTAGCAAAATTTCGTAGTTTAAATTTAAGTACACAGTTTAATTGTCAAAAACATTTCTATTTCAAGCTATTCAGTTTAGTCAAACAGTTATAATTCAAACAATTCAGTTTTGCATAAGTACGCAGTTTAGTTCTATTTAACCCATAGATAGGACTCTATCAGGTACTACCATTCCGGGTCAGAGTAGACCAGGGAGCGTTTGCCACTAAGGGGTACTCCGCATTCTCCAAACGCCCCAGCATCATTGGAACCTCATCATCAGATTGTTTAGTGTTATATTTAGGAAACTAGTTGGGGGGATGGTAAGATCTGCAGAGGTGCATTCGGTGTATTCTTCAGTCCCCAGCTAACTGGGCAATACAGAGTTAATGTCAAAACAGTTTTATTTCAGATAATTTAGTTTAGCATAAGTACACAGTATAGAGGTCAAAACAGTTCTCCACCAAGCAATTCAGTTTAGCATGTGTACACAGTTTAAAAGCCAAAACAGTTCTATTTGAAACAATCCAATTTAGCGTCAATACGCAGTTTAAATGCCAAAAACAGTAAACTCATACCACGGTTTATTTCTATTTAAACCATAGATAGTACCCTTATCAGATGCTACCACTCCAGGCCAGAGTGGATCTGGGATTGATAGCAATGAAGGAGTACTCGGCATTCCCCAAAGCTCCAGCAAAACTGGAACCAACCCACCAGATTGTTTAGTGTCATTTTCAGGACACTCGTTGGGGTCATACCCCTCTGCAGAGAAGCAGTCGGCGTATTCTACAGTCCCAGCCAACTGGGCTACAGAGAGAGAGAGAGAGAGAGAGAGAGAGAGAGAGAGAGAGAGAGAGAGAGAGAGAGAGAGAGAGAGAGAGAGAAACCTGTTGTACAAAGAGAGTCAACGTCAACATTTCCGCGGACGTCTAAGTTCTTATAGTGTATCAAAAATGTTTTTATTTATTTTTAATAGATTTTTTTACTCCTGTTTCGATGGTTTGTGAGATGGGAGGTAATTAACCACACCAAAATATTCATATATATATTATTAATGATAACAATATACCTAACATATTTATCATACACAAAATATATACATCACCTATTTTCAGCTTTACTTTTCGTTTCTTATCTGATTATATAACTCATAGGTATTGAAATTTTGATGGTGAAAAATATCTGACCGTAAAATCCAAAATGGAATGAAGCGTTTTCCGAATAGTGACGAATCTCTTGAAATAAAATGAGAAGTAGCCGCCCATATCGATTGAAATATTGAAAGATGTAAGGGTATCGAAAAAAAATTAACGACCTCTGGTACTTGAAAACTTTCAAAAGATTTCGGATACTTATGAATGATACAGTATATAAGGAGTTACATGAATTTCAAAACCATGCAGATCTCTCGTTTTGTTACCATGAACACCCAGTTCATTAAAATCCAATATATTTTTCATACTTTATGATTTTAGATACATCACTTGAAAGATGAAACACGTTTACATTTGTATCCTATTTTTATTACTTCATATATTTTTTTATTAATTGCTTTTATCTTCTTTTAATGCAAAGCCGATTTTTTTTACCAAATTGATCATTCATTCTATTTTTCTGTAATCCTTCAAACATTGTATATTTTATTCCATTTTTCCTTCAATTTCCGGCTGGTTTACATTCTTTCTTGTTAGTATTTAACATTTCATTTTTTTTTTCATTCACATGAGTTATGTGTCAATCCACATAAATAAATATAAATATATTTTTCTTTCACATTCTTTATGTCTCAATCCACCTTTCAATTTCATTCTGTTTCTTTTTTTTTATTTATCTATATATGAATATTTTTTATTTAAATTCTTTATAGCTCAATTCACCTTTCAATTTCATTCTGTTTCCTTTTTTTTTATTTATTTATATATGAATATTTTTTATTTAAATTCTTTATAGCTCAATTCACCTTTCAATTTCATTCTGTTTCTTTTTTTTTATTTATCTATATATGAATATTTTTTATTTAAATTCTTTATAGCTCAATTCACCTTTCAATTTCATTCTGTTTCTTTTTTTTTATTTATCTATATATGAATATTTTTTATTTAAATTCTTTATAGCTCAATTCACCTTTCAATTTCATTCTGTTTCTTTTTTTTTATTTATCTATATATGAATATTTTTTATTTAAATTCTTTATAGCTCAATTCACCTTTCAATTTCATTCTGTTTCTTTTTTTTTATTTATCTATATATGAATATTTTTTATTTAAATTCTTTATAGCTCAATTCACCTTTCAATTTCATTCTGTTTCTTTTTTTTTATTTATCTATATATGAATATTTTTTATTTAAATTCTTTATAGCTCAATTCACCTTTCAATTTCATTCTGTTTCTTTTTTTTATTAATCTATATATGAATATTTTTTATTTAAATTCTTTATAGCTTAATTCACCTTTCAATTTCATTCTGTTTCTTTTTTTATTAATGTATTTATTCATATTTTTTATTCACATTTTAATATCACAATCCACCTTTAAATTTAATTTAATTCCGTTTCTTCCTTTTTTTAATAATCCATTTATTTATATTTTTCATTCACATTTTTTAAAATCCCAATCCATCTTTAAATTTTAATTAGTTCTTTTCATCTTTATTTATTTATGTCTTTCATTTTATTCCTGTTCAGAATTTCTGCTTTTCATTATTTGACAATTTTTTCTTCCGTGCCATATTTAAAGAAAAAAACTATGTAGATTTTTTTTTATTCTTCTAATCTATTCGACCCTCATATTACAAAACAAATTGGAGCATGATGAAATATCATAGTAATTATTCTTAAAAACTCAAATTATTCTTAAACAATTATCTTTTTTATTTAATAATTTCAAATTGTGCCAAAGCCTAGAAAATTTATTATCTAATAAAAGAATGTTTTAAATGTTATATACATTAACATTTAAACGTGATTCGAAAATTTCTACAAAAATTAATGTTGAATTATTAATTTAAGGAAAACCGTATTTAAATGAAAACGATGTACGTTTTTTGTTTAGAAATTATTTCTCGATGCAAATAAATAATCGTATAGATTGTCTTTGTTCTAATGATTTTAAATCTAAAATGATTAAAAAATGGATTTATATTGGACAATTGTTTTCAACGCGGACAATGTACTTGGCGAGCCGTGTTTAAATTCCGGCTGTAGATTACCTTACAAAACGTACGGATCTTCTTTTCTTTCTTTTTTTCCCCCTTGCTGGCTATGGCAAAAATATTAGGCAGAATTGGAATCTGTATCTTTTGAAGGCTTGCAGTCTTTGAGAAATATAAATCTGAAATAAAAAGAAACGGCTAAGAATGCACTTAAAATTTGGTCAGTTCGGTTTCATCATCATCATCATCTTGTCGTGCCGCCAGCACGGATATCCCTGACCATCTCTCGCCACTCCTCCTTATCGTTCATCGCTTCTGGTAGGTTCTCAGGGCTACAGCCATAGAACTAATACCGTTGGGAAAGGTATGAATCGAATTATTCTCCCTCCAGCTACGGGTAAATAGTAGGGCAACCTGTTCTCCATCTTTGGTGAGGTAACTAGTCAAGGAGAAGGAAAACTCTGAATTCAAACCTGTTAAACCCCGCTTAAAAATTGACCTTGTGTCATATCCTGCCTGAGCGGAGGGGGTTGGGTATACATGATATAGTCATTTTTGTACAAATAGTTGTCGTGCCACCAGCACAGATATCCCTGGACCTCTCTCGCCACTCCTACCTATCGTTCATCGCTTCTGGCAGGTCCTCAGGGCTACATCCCGTATCCTTACAGAGCTGCTGTATGTAGGTTCGAGCTGGTTGCCCTGCTTTTGCTCGGTCATGTGAGGGGGTCCATAGGAGAACATCACTTATAAGCTCTTCCCTGCTTCTCCAGCAGTGTCCCGCATGTCTGGTTCGTCTAACTTTGATAGTTTTCGTGATGGAAGGTAGGTGACCGTACAGCTACTGCTTTTTGGTGTGTTGCCTCCAGGACCTGTTTAAAATTGCTCGCAGCATTCTTGTGTTGTTGCCATCAAGCTTTTTCTCCATCCATTTAATTAGCTTCCTTGTAGTGCATCCATATAGCAGTATTGTTCGGTTTAACATCATCTTATTACTAGAATTTCTACCATTGCTCCACCCCCGAAAAAACTGACTGCTATTGAAACTACACCATTGATGTAGTGATTCTGCAACTATGTTCGGCAAGAAGTGTTCTAGTTGTAGTGATTAACAACAAATTGAAAGTAGAAATGAAACATAATTTGGAATTATCGAGTCATTTTTTTGTGGAGGTGCCCGTGGTGTAATGATATCGTATTTCACATAGCACTAACACCGTTGGGAAAGGTATAAATCCAATTATTCTCCCTTCAGCTATGAGTAAATAGTAGGACAGGCTGATCTTCATCCTTGGTGAGGCAACTAGTCAAGGAGAAGGAAAACTCTGAATTCAAACCTGTTAAACTCCCCTTAAAAAATGACCTTGCCTAAGCGGAGGGGTTGGGTATATATGATATAGTCATTTTTGGGCAAATAGTTAAAACTACTTTTGAGAGAACTAGGTTGATGGTCAGTTGTTTCCATCTATAAAACGGGCTAAAACATGTTTCATTGACTAAGTTTTGTGAGTTGTTTTAGCTAATTTAGTGTTGCTGGTTTACAAAAGAGCATTTCTTTCAACCAATCACGCAAATCTTCACCCTAATTTGAAAATAATCCAAGTATGCTCTTTACAAGAAATCACTAATATTCACCTTTCATCCTGCTAGTTTCGAATAGAATACGATTTCACTGTCTCTCCTAGTTGAACAAGACCAAACAAAAAAGAGCTGTTCTGGATATGATATTAATTTCCATGTTGTTGTAAGAATCAAGTACTCTGGTGTCACACTTTCATCACTATTAATTCCAGGTCCACTCTACCCTGGAATGGAAATACCTGTCAGGATTGGTCAAGTAAATCTAATTGAAAATTGTTCATTTTGGATTAGAACGATTTAAACATTTTGACTGTGTAACAAATTATTCTATGTACAGATAATTGATACTGAATAAATATATGCAAGCAAATAAGTTTAACAGGAATAGTTACTTATATTCTTTGACAAATATTATTATTTGTCTTCCTTAACTTATGTTGTGTCCCATAAACAATACTGAATTTATTAACTAATACTGTGTTACTTAACCCATGTACTTTTCCTTAACCAACACTCTATAACTTAACCCATTTTTTTTTCTAAACTATATTTTATTCCTTAACCAATGTTGTCTTCCTTGAGCAACATTGTTTTCTTAACCCACATTGGTTTATTTAACCAAACATGTATTCCTCAATCTGTATTGTGTTCCTTAAACAATAACATATTCCTTAAGCCATATTGTTTCCTTAATATATGTTGAATTCCTTATCCCATATTGTGTTCCTTAACTAATATACTATTCTGTATTCCCTGTTGTGTTCCTTAACCAATAATATATTCTTTAACACATATCGTGTTCCTTAATCCATATTGTGTTGCTTATTCCATATTAGCCAAGCTTTAAACTTTCTGATCAAATTTTTATATTCAATTGCTTATGCAACACTACAAATATATTTGACGGTTAATCAGATATATGTTTTGTTTTTATTTATTTATTGGGAAAATAATACATCAGACTATTCTCTGTCAAACTATAGATAAACAGTGGAGCAGACTAGAATCTTCCACTATGGTATAGCAACTTTGGAGAGATGGAAAACCCTGAATTCAAATGTGTAAAACTTCGCTTGACCTTTTGTTAATTCATGCTTGTGTAGAATGGTTTGGTAAAGTTTTGTTAAAACTGACGCTATTTAAAATTCAACATTCTGACAACTCATATTAGAAAATTTATATTATTTAAATTAAAAAAGTGTATCATAGTAGAAAAAAACTGATGCGATAAGCAAAAACGGGCGTCATTTTAGAAGGCAGTAATTCCCAACTTGGCCAAAACCAACTTTTAAACTTAAGTCAGCAGAAGAAAAAAGTTTCATTTTGTTGGCCAAAGTAATCAATCCATAGCTAACTACCGGAAGTCAGTTACGATATTAATAATTTAAATTCGAGGCAATCACTCAATGGCATTGTAGATAACTTTTTTCCATATCATGACCAACTTTCTTCTTTTTATTTTCGTTTCTCTCTCAGTTTTTCCTTCTTTGAGTCACTCTTTCTTTCTATTTTTCTTTCTATACGTCTTTTCTTCACCTTCTTTGGGCTTTGCTTGCTTGTTTCCTTTTTTTAAATTCATCTTTCTTTCTGTCTGTTTTCTTAACATATTTTCTTTTTTTCTTTCTTTCTTTCTTTCTTTCTTTCTGTTGGGTCTTTCCCCATGACGTCATATCATGTCATCCAAACATCTTCTAAAGCAATTTTTTCTCTGAAAAAAAAATCGCCATTGATTTTTAATTGAGAACTCCGAAAATGTTGGTATCATCATAGAATATGCGAGAAACCAATTCCAACGGTGTTTTTTTTTTTTAATCCTTCGTTAATTCCGTAATGTCATACAATTCGGTCAGCCTATTCATTCGTTGTTTAGGAATAGGTCTTCTTTATTTTTCCGTTCCTTTTTTTCCTTAAATAATCATGTTATTCAATTTGGACATTCGTTATTGACTTTATTAATTTCCTTTTAATGCCTCTTACTTTCTCTCTTTTTTCTTTTTTTTTTTTAAACTGCATTTGATTATTATGCTTAAAATGCCGAGAGGAGGAACGACAAGGTTGAGTGCATCTGAGTGGAAGAATGCAAATGAAAACTAAGTGAAGTATGCAGAATGACTTAAAAGTGAGTGGGGATTGGCAACCAGAGAGAGAAAGAGACAGAGACTGAGAGAGACAGAGAGAAGAGAGAGTGTTTGTGAAATTTTGTGTGTGAGAGAGAGGGGGGCAAGCAAAGAAACGTATAAGTTTAGAAATTTAATGAATTAAAGTAACAAATTATTTGAAAGGTATAAGAAACTGTAAAATAAAGTCACTTTCTCGGTTTTAAAATATATTATGTTTGGCTTCAATTGAAAACTATCCATGGAAATATAATAATTCTTGGTAGTAACCCCAATGCCCGACATGAGGCGCCTTACATTACTTGAGGATTCCAAATTATTTATCGTGTTCTATTCGGACACCAATCTGAAAATGCGTATTAAGTCTTGCTAGAATATACTGATCCTAAACCTATATTAGCCCGACACTAAACTTTTTTAACCATTTTTTATTATGCTGTCGTTGCAACAAGATGAATGGTTATTAGCAAATATATTTTGATTTTTGAGTTGAAATTGATCGTCAAACATCTCATTTTAGAAAACTAATATATTGCTTCACTGTTCTGTTTTAAAAAGAAATTAAACCACAAAATCATTTTTTTATAAGAAACTATAAACGCACTTAGCAATTTTTTGAGCAACATGAATAAAAGAAAAAGGAACCTCTTTTTGTATCGCCGATCTTGTCAACCCAATATTTTTTCATGCCCCTTCGATCGCCTTAAAACCCTATCGGTTGAATATACTTAGTATAAGCTAACTGGATCCCCTGCGGAGATGTAGTACCCTCATCAAAAGAGGGGGTGCCCTCTATGTGACACAAAACCCCATCCTATGTGGAGGTTTCATTTCTGGAGATCTGGATCGGGTGGAGTTCCGTGTCATTGCTAATACTTCCGGTTTCCCTATAATCCGAAGTGGTAGCACCTGTTAAAATGTCTCATGAATTGATCGAATAGATATGTTTAAAACCATTTGTATTTGGTCGATTAGTGTAAAAACTCTAAAAAAAAAAACAACCATACAATGAAAATATCTAAGTACAATGAACGCGATTTCCTAACTTCTTGAATCAATCAATCAATAAATCAACTTATGGCTTAACTGTACTGTAAAGTGGATTCTTATATTTTCCAATTATATCAAATCGAAGTGAATGTATTTTGAACTCATCTTAATGATTCAGTCCCTTTAACTGTTAGCTCACCCTGCCTTCACATCTACCTTTAAAAATACATTATTTTATCGATTAGTTAGGTCAGGTCAGGTCAAACTGAAAAAGATATTTTAGTTCAGAATGCCTATTTGCAAGTCACCTAACTACCTTTATGTTTTGCATCTGACTCTTTGCCAAGAATCCTTAACATCAAATGACTGACAAAAAAATCCATAGATTTTTTTCTATTTTAATCATATTTTATGCTTTTGAATGAATTCTGTCTTGTAAAATATGACAGATATTTTGTTACGATATTATCTCCGTAAAAAATGCTTTTAGATCCGCTGGTCGATTAGTTTTAATATTTTATTTCAAAATTTTGTTGAAGAAAGATAAAAAAAAACCCAACTATTTCCTTTGTTTCCAAACTGTCAACGCGCTAAGCGTATTTTTCAAAATATGTTTTGAACTACTAAACCTCTTCTTCGTATCGTTGATGTTGTCAACTAAATATCATGGCTGTTCCATTTTACTTTTACGTTAGCTTCGTTGACACGTGAAATTGTGTACTGCCCAATGATATCAGTGCAAAGAAATGTATATTGAACTTGTCTTGTTGATCATACGTTGGGTCCCATTAACTGCAAGGTCACATGGCCTTCAGACTCAACATTTAATAGGAATCATATAGATTTTATCGATTGGTTAGGTTAGTTCGCATCAGACAAAAAAGATATTCAAGTTCGAAAAAACCTTCTTGCTAGTCACTTAACTGAGTTTGTGTTTGGCATATGTTTATTTACCGGGGACGTTTAACATCAAACGATATACACAAATATCAACAGTCTTTTTTGATAACAAAAAAAGATTATTTTTGAATCTTCAAATTATGCTTATGGTTTCTGTCTCATAAAGTATGGCAGACATTTTGTTTAGTCTTTATCTGCGTAATAAAAATACCTCTAAATACATTTGTTGAATAACTTCAATATTTTGTTTAAACATTTTGTTTTAAATGGATTTTAGTTAAAAAAAAGTGATTTTTCTGTGCCAGTAAACTATCTTGATTTTCTAAATATGCTTTAAAGAACTGAACTGTAATATAATTAAGGGTGATAACCAATTATATAAAGTCATTATTTTATTCGTAGCTAAAACCTTCGAATGGACGTGTTAGTCACGAAGTTCACAGGGTACACTCGTCGCTCGTTTCGACAGATTATTAAGTTGACAGGTTGTTTTGAAATCATATGTTGAAGGCCGGATATTGGAAAAGTAAAACTGTAGACATGTCAGCTGGGTTAGTTGAAAATTAAAAAGCACGTATTCTTATATGATTAGTGGATGAGATAATAAGGAAGATACATAATCAACAGATTTTTGAAATTTAGGTCAGTTTATGAGTTTGGGCAGCCGTGTTAAGAGCAGAGGGTTGAAGCTGCGACAGCCCTCCGGGGTGAAGGAATTTAATTCGGACGTTTTGGTTCGTTTGCCGCCCATTGTTCTCTCCGTGTTTCTAAAAAGATCTTTCTCCCTATCTTCCTCTTTCGGTTCATTTTTAAGAGCTAGAAAAACTGTAAGGGTTATCAACTTTTCGATTCATTTGAAACAACTGAGTTCGTCTTGATTTTGACAAGTGTGATGCCTATTCGAGATGGCGTCCTGACAGTGAGACAACGTTAAAATAATCTCTCTGGTCCCGCAGTATTATACGCCACCTATTTGCTAGCATGGTGCTACAGAACCTATTCTTCGTTTCGTTGATAATGTCCACCAAATATTTTGGTTGGTCCGCTTGGTTGTTGTGTTAACAACATCAATTTTTTATTCATTTGTCCCATCTTTCCGTACGAGCAGAATGTGAAACGAGGTAATTTTTTTCAAACAGAGGTAAACAGGTCTGAATTTAAAATGTTTCTTCTACTAGAGCGGTGACCATGACTAGGTTAAAGGGAACTGCTTGCCTTACTATTTAACCATAGAATAGTTAGATTCATACTTTTCCAAATGGTATTAATACAATGTAAAAAGCAAGCAGCCTAGTCCAGGATTTGAACTCAGTTCGCTGTGTCCATTAGCAGGGACAATAACCATTGCACCACATCAACATCAAGAGCTTCAATCTTTTGAGCAATATTTCGAATATTAGAAACATTGCATCATATCAACATCAAGCACACCAAAAAAGAGCTTCAAGTATACCAAAAAAAGAGCTTTAATCGTGTGAGCAATATTTCGAATATTAGAAGCACTTAACAAATGCTGCTTCTTCTTTTTTTAATGATTTTATACTCTTATTAATTTCAACTGCTATCTACCACTATAAATATAGTTTAAGCGATATCTAACCCCAGCTGTCACCTTTGGCTGACTAATCCGAGAGTAGAATGATTAAATAATGTCCTTTGCGCTTATTTCTTATTTTCTAAATAAGGCATAAACGATTAACGTTCGTGTAATTAGCTATTCATAGATTTGTAGTTATCTCTAAGAAATATATAATGTACATTAAATTAAAAATACAATAAAATAACTTCCTTGATAAACAGTGACCTGAAATTTCTCTCGTCACAAAATGAAGATATTCCAATGATATTGGGCCAGAAAACAGCTCAAATAATTTGGAACCATAAAAGACAGGTTCAGGCTATAAAAATCTAGCGAAGTAACTGTTTTTATGAGTAAATAAATTGTCGATAGGGTTTTAGATTTCGGCTGTGTGAGTTTAAATACAATTACCAGCAATGCCATAACACCAGTTATTCACAAAAGAAAAGGTTAAGATCTGAGAGGGAAAACCAGTGGTGACACCAGACACCACACGTGAAGATGTTTTAATAATAATAAGAGATGCGCGCAGTGTAATGGATATTTCGTAAGAAAACAGACACGAGTTCAAATCATGGGCGAATCTGTTTGCATTTCACATACCCTAGACTATTCTGCTTTTAGCTATGGTTAAAATGAAGGGCAAACTAGGATCTTTAATCGATGTATGGTGACCAGGAAAACAGAATTCAAAAGTATTGAACACCGTCAAAGAATTAATATCTTGTCACATCCTTCTTGTGCGGGGTGGGGACGTTGTAAATACGTAAGATTTCATCTTTATAAATACTTAAAGAAAGCCAAAAAGGAGAAAAGCATATTTGATGAAATCGGTGTTAACTTTGGTCATCTCGCTGTAGGAAAATTGAATTATAAATGAGCAATAGTGAAATTAGTTCTATTTTGAAAAGTAGCTTCGCATTTGTCTATTTCAAATCAGCTTACATCTATCTCTGGAAAAAATAATAAACTAAACACACTTATATGTTTTTTAGCTGTAAAAAAACTAATGACTGAGTCGGTGCAAATCATTTTTTAGTTGACTTTTCCGTTTTCAGCACTTATTTCATCACTACTAAAAATCTCTCTATGGTGTTTATTTTTGCCACCTTTTCTAGGCGTTTCGGTGGGTGTAATGATGAGCAAACTATATTAGCAAACCTTCACGACCAGGTTTGTTTCTCATTGGGTGCCCCATTTATTCTGCCTTGTGCCACATCTAAGCTAAAAGCTTAGAGAATTACCAATGACCTCTTCTGCACGTGTGGTCATTGTTAATTTGTCGACCTCAAAGTGGTGAAAATAAGCCCATCTTTAGTTTTACGTAAGTGGAAAAGAGAGACGAAAGAAAACAGGAAAATGTCCTTCAATTCGGGAGGGTCTAACTTTCTATTTTTAGTGGCAATCAGAAGTACACAACAAACTTAGCTGCAAGACAGACAACGTGAATGAAGGTTTGGCCAAAGAAAGTGAATTATGGAGACAGGAATATTATGTTACGCCATGTTCTAAATTAAAAGGATATACGTTATTAAGAAAAGAACTGTCAATTGAATCAATGGAAATGACCGTAAAACAAAGTAATCTATGGTGGAGAGTGGCGAAAGTCATTGGTTGTTCCCAGTCATTTGTGTTTAAAATTTGGAGCAAATATTATAGAAATGCCAAATCTTATTCATACGTATATATTAAATATATATGATTTGTGAAAGAATAGCTGATAGGTAACATACTTTTAAAACTAGTCAAAGCTCATTTGTTTGTAAACAGTTAAATGGTTTCAAATATTTAATAAATGATTGGATAGTTCTATTTGACCCATAGATACGACGTTAACAGATACAAATACACCGAGTCAGAGTGGACCAGGTAGCAATGACAATGAAAAAGTACTCTATATTCCCCAGTGTTCCAGACTGGAGCCTCACCATCAGAGGGTTTAGTGTCATATCCAGGACACATGTTGGGGTATCTTCTAAGAGTGCTTATTCCATAAATTTTGCCTAAGTAGGATTTTTTTTTATAATGAAGAAGGTTTGTGTTGGACGAACCAGGCTTCTTGGATAAACAGCAAGCAGAAGAATGCTGTCTAATTGGAATGTCAACATTTAATGTTCAGATTTTTCAGGGCTTGAGCACCAACAATTTATTTCGATTGGAAAATAAAGAAAATACTTGGTTACGTTGGTTATACTATCTTTGGCAAAGATTCTGGAACTCCGACAGAAGGATGTTCACTCAGTTTTTTTTTTTTTAAGTTTTTTTTTTTAAGTTTTTTTTAGCAGTAAATGAACTAATAACAGCAAAGACTCAAAATTAAATAGCTGAGCCTTCTGCCATTGAGAGTTTTAGATAAATGAAGCCTTTCTAATCATATCATATTTACCAACTCCAACGCTCGGGCAGGATATGACACAAGGTCAATTTTTTAAGCGGAGTTTAGCAGGTTTAAATTCAGAGTAATTCCTTCTCCTAGACTAGTTGCCTCACCAGGGCTAAAGAACCTAGTCTGCCCTACTATTTACCCATAGCTGGAGGGAGAATAATTGTATTCATACCTTTCCCAAGGGTATTAGTGCTATGTAAAATGCAATCAGTCTCGTCCAAGATTTGAAATTGTGTCGCCGTGTCTAATAGTAATGGATGATGTTCTGTCTGAAGACAGAAGACAAATAACAGCAAGGTATACAACGAAATGTAAATTGACTGACGGATTGAATCGATCCTAGTTGCCTCGAAATAATTGAGTTCGAACACCCGTTGTACAATTACTTTCACCTTCGGACCAATACTTTATGATCCCTCTTATTACTCCTGCTATGGGTTAAAGAGGATCACAGCTCTTCTTCTATAAGCATGGCTTTATTATTAAATAACCCTCAAAGGTTGACATACCATCAAAGAAATAAACCAAACCAAACATGTCCCTGTAACCCTTTTGACCAAATATAATTACTAAACTCTACTAAAACAGGTCACTAATGTTCGATATTCCATTAGAACTGACAAACTATTTACCTTATCTTCATTTATAGCATGAAATAAGTTATCAATCAGTCTGTGTAATTCTTTGAATAATCAGTCATCATGTTTACATTTCAGATTTTATTTAGTTAATATTCCTAATTTAATTATCTTTAATTTGAATCATTTTAAGATGAGGCTTCTTAATCTGAGAATTGGTTTTTTCTTATTTATTTGGTGCGATAGATTACAACTATGGAAGGCAGTAATTACTGGGGATACGGTTACAAGACTCAGCATTCCTATCCGAGGTCGCGATTAAATCACCTGAAGAAGGCCAGAGGTGAAATTTGGCCGAAACGTAGTGAAGAAGAAACAACACAAAAACAAAAAAAGAACTACCAAGATGAGGACAAAAAAGACCGCAATAAATTTTTAAAAAATAATTCTCTTTCCTAAGTTAATTTGCAATTTTATATCAGGCCTGCGTTTCGATTCACCACAGTCATTGTTTTTCAGGAGAAATTACAATCAAATGTTACTTATTGAGTATTTTCAATTATTTATTTTTATTTAGCTATTATATTAGAATGATTTAATGAGATGTGATTCTATATTGTTCTAAATGTTAATATGAAGTCAGATGCTTTATTCTATTTATTTCAGAGTAATTGTTGTTTTTTTATCTCAACATCTCAGCTGCTCAGCTCTCCAACCTTCTTCGTTTATTTGAATGTAAAATGTTTTATTGCTTTTTTTCCTTTTTTACTAACTAAGAGATCTTCAAATTCTTAAAGCATCCAAAGCGGATTCTGGTGGCCCCTATTCTCGGACAAGACTCAAAATCCCCTAGTCTGGATGAAGAAAAGAGATCGATGAACATGTCACATGTTGGCTTCTTTAAGAATGTCCAGTCCATGGCTTTGCGACAGTCATGGGAGAGGGAAGGGATACTCACTTGCCATTTTTCTATGGTAGTCCAAATGGGATAAGAAAGAGGTAAAGCTCTAAGTCGTTTAAATTCATCTCTCTGTTTTCCTATCTTAAATGAAACTCTCTTACTAACTCTAAATCCCCATCTTTTGTTTTGCATCCCCTTGCCAAATAAGAAACAATATACCCAATCATAAAGCTAAATCAATATTCTGACACGTTTACACTAACATATATTTTGACCTTTGAACTCTATTCTAGGCAGTTAGTCATCAAACAGGTATTGACAGTAAGCTCAAATGCGCAGAATCGTTAATTAGTACATAATATTCTCTCTTTAGGAAGCAGTGTCTCATCAACAGACAAAGACATCAACACGCGACTAGCAAAGGCATGGACTGCTAACGATTGGCTATCGGTCATATGGAAGTCAGACCTGACCGATAAAATGAAAAACAGTTTCTTCCAAGCAGCGGTCGTGTTGATACTGCTATATGGGTACACTACATGGACGATAGCTAAACGTATGTAGAAAAAGTTTAACGGCAACTATACAAGAATGCTGCGAGCAATATTGAACAAGTCCTGGAGGCAGCACCCCACAAAGCAGTAGCTGTACGGGCACCTATCACCCATCACGAAAACTATCAAAATTAGACGAATCAGACAAGCGGGACACTGCTGGAGAAGTAAGGACGAGCTCATAAGTGATGTACTCCTCTGAACCCCTTCACATGGCCGAGCAAAGGCAGGACGACCAGCTAGAACCTACATACAGCAGCTCTGTGCCGATACGAGATGTAGGCCTGAAGACCTACCGGAAGCAATAGACTATAGGGAGGGGTGTCGAGAGAGGGTCAGGAATATCTGTGCTGGGGGCGCGACATGATGACGACGATGATGATGATGATGATGATGATTTTATCTTTCTGTTTTGATGAGCTTTTAGACGCCAGTGCTTTGCTACGTGTTTTTCTTTTTTGGTTTCTGGTCCGAAACTCGGAAAAAAAATCATTCAAGAACTCAAACAGTTTGATATATTTCGAATGTTTACCTGGTCCTCTCTTCCTAATGAAAACTATTTGGTAGACCACTGAACGCAATATACACATAAAAAGGTCGAGTAATCTATTGCCCGAAACGTTTTTTTAAGTCAATAGAAACGAGAACAATAATCCGATGCATGCTTAGAATAATGAAAATTTCGCTCAAAGCTTCAGACAATAGAGAAAAGCAGAATAATAGATCGGCTGTAAGGTAGTTTTAAAAACAAACAAAAGGAATATAATAGTCCAAATATCAATGAAATGATGCAAATCTTCAGCATGAAATTTCAAACAATTCATAAAGACCAAACACTATATCGATTGAAATATTCTTTTAAAAAACAACAAAGTTAGACGAAAATAATAGTCAGAAAAAATCAATAGGATAATGAAAATATTTTAACTCCAAACTTTAACAAACAATATTAAAAACAATTCCTCTTCTAGAGCTGTAATTTTGTTATTCTTGCTCGACTCTTGAAGCACGCTTTTCATTTGTAAATTTTATTTCTTTTAAAGCTGTTAGTTGTTCGTCCTGAAACTGTGTTTACTGGATGATTCATCCACAGTGGTAAAGCACGTTATCACACAACATCCGATTGCTCAGTCAGTTGTGACTGTCGAATATACCGAGTCCGACTCTGAGGACGGGTAAGACCCCACCTAACGAGTATCCTGATATGACACTAAACAATCTGATGGTAAGGTTTCAGTGATGCTAGAGCTTTAGGGAATGCGGAGCATCCCTTTATTGCCATCGCTTCCAGGTCCGCTCTGCCCCGGAGAGGTAGCATCTATGGGTCAAATAGAAGTAAACTGTACTTATTCGAATCTGAATTGGTAGAGATAGGATTGTTTTGATCTTTAAACTGCGTATTGTTTGGAATGGAACTGTTTATTGTATGCTAAAGAGAATTGTTTGTAATAGAATTATTTTTTTACATTGAATCTGTACATACGCTAAACGGAATTGTTTGAAATTAAACTGTGTTCTATGTTTAAAAACCGATTTGGCATTAATATCTGTTATATCATCGAGTTGGATGATAAATAATGAAGAATGAGTGCTTAATATATTTATTCAGCGCCAGTAGCCGAAGCTAACGAATACATACAAAAACACTGTACAATAAGTTATAAACAATTAACAATATAACTTTCAAGAAATAGAGAAGGGTCAAAATGCTTTATTGCCAACTGAAGTCAGATCAGCCCGAATATTAATCAACTTAAAACTTATTGCTCAACCATCGAAATCTTTATTCGTAGACTATTTATGGTCATGTGCTAGTCCATCTGGTAGAGTGCTGAAGGGGTGTTAGCTAATCTGCAACAATAATCTCCAATAGTTGATGTGCCGTAAAACCAAACCAAATCACTTATTTATATTTTGTGTTAAAAATTTTCAAACAGATCTGTTTGACACAAACGGTTACAATTACGCTGATTTCGAATGGTCCAGGGAAAAATATCAGCGAAAGGAATTCTAACAATTACAGAAACTACAAACCTTGAGTCTTACATCCAGATGCTGTTTAATTTTACACCTAGAACACTTTTATTGGGTGAGGGCTTAACCCTTTGCAGAAGATACAGTCGGTGTTTAATCAAGTCCCCGTTGACTGGGTACATGAAAGAAGCATTTGCCTACCTTTAAAAGTCTAATTAGGTTTGGGGAGATAGTGATTAATCACAACCTTGGAGGAAGCGAGTTGTAGCTCCAGTTATGCTATAAGGTTCACTTTTGAACTAATACACTTGGAAAAAGAAGGGGGGTGTCCTCGTAGTGCAATGGTTAAAGCAAGGGACTGCGAAATCGTAGTAAGCGAGTTCTAACTCCAGTCGCACTTTTACGTTCACTTTCGGGCAAATACCCTTGGAAAAGATATGAACCCCCTTATCCTCCCAGCTATGGGCTAAATAGTACCACTACTGTTCTTCTAAGAGAATGGCTTTGGCATTAAATAACCAACAAAGGTTGATATGCCATTAAACAAAGAAACCTAACCCAAACCATGGAAAAAGAATGATGCCCCTTAAATCTCAACGTATGGGGTAAAAAGGTCTTCTACAAGAATAGCTTTGTTTTTAAATAATCCACAATGGTGGATATACAATTTAAAAACTAACAAACCCAAACCTACTCAGTATTGTGTATCATTTTCTCTTTTCCACAATTCTAAACAGTGTTGAGTGCTGCCAAGAGAATATTTCATCTTAACTTTTATGTATGTCTTAATTTTCTTGCTGGTCATATGTAAAAATAGAATTCTTCTTTATATATATATATATATATATATATATATATATATATATATATATATATATATATATATTTTTTTTTTTTAATTCATGGAATTTAGACTGCGACCCCTGGGTTTCATGTAGATTTTTGCAAAACAACAATCATCTGGCGGTTCACAAAATGAAATGATTCGATAATCGAAAAACTACAGCCAAAAACCGTTGGGATTTTGTAGGAATCTTTACGTGTGATTGTAAGTGTGTGGGTGTGTGCGTGTATCTGTGTGGGTTATAGTTGTGTATTATTGTGTGTATATATGGGTGGCATATAGCGTATGTGAAGGTACAATATATATGCATATATATATATATATATATACATATATAAATATATACATATATACATATATATATATATACATATATATATATACATATATATATACCAACAAATTTGACATTTTTAATATCTAAAATCAGCAACCCTATCTGAAAACTCATCCAATATATATATTTATAAAAAAAACTTTCCAACGGAACGTTTAAAAAGAAAACGCTGAAAACGTTCCAATTGGCCATTTAATATATATATATATATATATATATATATGTGTGTGTGTGTGTGTGTGTGTGTGTGTGTGTGTGTGTTCACCCTATGAACTGGCATCTGTTTCTCTTTTCGAAATCTTGTGTTGAACTGTTGTTTCACCTCGGGAAGTCTGCTGATTAAATTTCTAAATTCATTTCTCGGCTGATGTTATTCTTAAAAATAAGTAACCGCTTACCAGATCAATTATTTGCAAGGAATATTTCATTTTATAGCAACCTTAAAAATTAAGAAGATATAACTCTTACAAAATATAACTTCATTAAACAAATAGTATTTCGTCGCTGACAACCTACTCTATCATTTTTATTCTACTCTCATTATCTTCAGTTAAAATAATCAAGAGGCGTTGTTTTTGGAGCATAACTTGCGTGATGCATAACTAGTGAAGAGTTCGCTTTAGAGGAAGGCACATATAAATGTTGATGCATATATATGCACGCATAAAAATTCCTAGACCCAAAGACACATGCAGACACAAGATAAAACCAATATGCACTCATGAAACCAAACATATTAACTATCACATCTACACCATCGAGTATGAACATATACATATATATATACATATATAAATATATATATATATATATATATATATATAAAGCCAAATCCCTTTTTATGTAAATAATCAGTTCTATTTAAAACAATTCAGTTTAGCATGAGTATTCAGTTTAATTGTCAAAAACATGTCTATTTCGAACTATTCAGTTTATTCAAACAGTTCTAATTCAGCTAATTCAGTTTAGTATAAGTAGAGATTTTGTTTACACACACTTAAATTTCAAAACAGTTCTCTGTAAATGCAGTTTCAATTTAAAAAAACAGTTCTGTCTCAAATAATTCAGTTTAGCATAATCACACAGTATAAATGTAAGTACGGTTTAATTGTCAAAAACATTTCTGTTTTAAGCTATTCAGTTTTGTCAAACATTTGAGTTTAGCATAAGTATGCCGTTAGTTCTATTTAACCCGTAGATAGGGTCCTATCAGGTGCTACCACGCCGGACCAGAGTGGACCTGGGAGCAATGGCAATAAAGGGGTATTCTGCATCCCCCAAACTCCAGCATTACTGGAACCTTACCATGAGATTGTTTAGTGTCATATCCAGGACACTCATTGGAGGGTCTTACCCCTCTGCAGCGGTGTAGTCGGTGTATTCTTCAGCCCCAGCCGACTGGGCAATTTTAAAGAAGGATACCGGAATTTTATTATATCTAATGGAACACTGTACACTCAAAATACATATTTGTTTTTAGTAAACTCTACAGCCTTAGAACTACGTTGTCCTTTACTTAGCTTTATTTAATTGTTGCCAAAGACTATGTATGGAGCACGTCATTAGATTTGAATTCACTTGTCATAACTCGCTTACTCCCAGCAAAATGATCCATAGAAAAACTGTAACGAGAAATAACACTAAATAAGTTTGTATATGCATTTATCAACCCAGTGTGTGGTACAAGATAAATTTTAAGCGAATTTTAACCGGTCTTGGAAAAGGGGAAAAAACTATTTTAATATATCACCTTGACCGGCAATGAACTCACCGGATGTTGTTGACAGATAAATCCTACCGAAGATAAAATCAACAAAATGATTCCGGAAAAAAGTATTGCATGGATGTAAAACGTATCCAGTGATGGGAAAGCATCGCGTGGGTATGGGCCATGGCTAATGAAAGGCAAGGGTTGCGTAAGTGTGGGTCGTTACCAGTGAGAGAGAAGCATTGCATGTGGTCGCGTGGGGGTTATAAGACGTTTTGCATTGAAGCAGATCCTGCTGGCAGTTCCAACACTCAACAGCAGCCCCCTTGAACGCGAACCCTCTCTTCGAGCTTTCTAATACTCCACACACCGTCAATAAATTTGAATATAAGATGATATTTCTATATATACGTGTTCCTCGTTGTTAAGACCCAATGATTGTATACTACACTCTGAATTCAAATTTTATTTTTTTCTCCTAGATTGGTTGCCGTGCCAAGATTAAGGTACTTAGTTGGCCCTACAGTTTACCTGGAGCTGAACAGAGAATGGTTGGATGCATACTTTTCCCAAGTATATTAGCGCTATGCAAAATGCAAATAGTCTCGTGCAAGATTTGAGCTTGTATCACCTTGGCAATTTCCCCCGAAAGTAACCATTACCCCACATTTTACTATTTTTCTATCTATCATTTTGGATAGCTCCATATTCCTTTTTTGTTCACAGAGTTTATAAAACTGAAAATTTGGTTACGTAGCTTTTAAAAGAATAAGAACGCCCCTGATGTATATATATATAGGTTTGGTTTGGCTTTATTGCATATGAATCATTGTATATCATTTAATGCCAAATCCATTTTTATACAAATATATAACATATATTGTTTCTAAATAGATTTTGAAGATAAGTCAATAATTTATCTACACACAGTTAAATGTAAAAACATTTGTCTCTCAAACAATTCAGTCTAGTATGAGTATAGTTTTTTTTTTTGTTTACACACTGTTAAATGTAAATTATTTGTATTTCAAACAATTCAGTTTAACATTTGTAATGTCAAACACTGCATTTGGCCAAAAGATAGGATCATATCAGGTTCTACCACTCCGAGCCAGAGTTGAAAAATGGCAATGTAGGAGTACATTACTAAAGCCTCAACATTAGATTGTTTAGTGTCATACCAGGACACTCACTGGGGGAGTCTTACTCCTCTGCAGGGATGCACTCAGAGTATTCTGCTGTTCCGGTCGACTGGGATATATATATATATATATATATATATATATATATATATATATATATATATATATATATATATATATATATATATATATAAGTATTATTTGGTCCAGTTAAACCGGAGTTGGGAGTTATTCCATCAGGACAAGAAAAC
Organism: Sepioteuthis lessoniana; assembly: GCA_963585895.1. Taxonomy (NCBI): domain Eukaryota; kingdom Metazoa; phylum Mollusca; class Cephalopoda; order Myopsida; family Loliginidae; genus Sepioteuthis; species Sepioteuthis lessoniana. The sequence continues at coordinate 24,572,878 of OY757919.1, read as the reverse complement.
TATTCAAAATTGAACATTTAAATTTTCCTGGTAAAAAGATCAATGTAACAGACATTACAGAGCAATAATTTCATTAAGAAAAAGCATAAACAGGTCACATTAGGATTATAAATTTATTTCCATCCTGTTATGTGTTTTTGATAAAATCAAAAAACACGAAAAAAAAATATTATTAATCTATTCTGATTATTAAAAATTATTATTGATCTATTCTGATTTATTTTCTCCGTAAGATCTGAAGAAGTCCTGTTAATTTTTTTTTCGTGTTTTTTTGATTTAATCAAAAACACATAACAGGATGGAAATAAATTTATAATCCTAATGTGATCGGCTTGTGTTTTTTCTTAATGAAATATATATCCAACAGCTCTGTGTCGATACAGGATATAGCCTTAAAGACCTCCCGGGAGCGATGTGCGATACAGACGCGTGGCGAGAGAGGGGCAGTGAGATCCATGCAGGCGGCGTGACATGGATATATAAATTTAATAAGATTTTTGCTTGGATGTGGCACAAGGCTGTATCGATGGGACACCCAATGAGAATCGAACTTACTCGTGAAGTGTTGCTAATCTATTTATAGACCACCTCGGGTGGTGTACTGGTTAGCAAGCTAGACTAGCAACCCTTCACGAGCAGGTCCGATTGTCATTGGGTGCCCTCTACATATGGCCTAAACGCCCCTTGACAAAAATATAAGACCATCATCAAAAATGAAGAAAAATATACTGTTTACAGTTTTTAAATTATGAAAATCAGATATATGAAAAATAAGGCAAAAAAAACAATTAAATTTAAAATATGAAGAAATTTCATTTCATTTTTTATATGTATATTAGCATTTATTTTAAAATCTTGTATTGACATGAATATACGACCAATGATCAGAACTATAGAATATGAAAGCAAATCTTTTATTTAATATTTTCTAAATCGACCGTTAGCTTTGATAACCTCAAAAATTCGGCTAGACATTATATCAGCATGTTTCTGAAGTAGAACCAAAGGTATTTTTTTCAGGCGCCTAAAATTGCGTTTTTGAGTTCAGAAATTGCTGAGTACTGTCAACCTCTTTCATAAACGTTTGCAACAATCAACCCCAACGAATTTTCAATAGGAGATATATATGGAGCGCCTCGGGTGGTGTCCAGGTTAGCAATCTAGACCAGCAAACCTTCACAAGTGAGGTCGAGTGTCCTATTCATAAGCTCCTTTGCAGCATCCCAGTATAAAGCTAAGTTAAGTACAATATATCTATATTGGTGACTTAAAGGAAGCCTAATAATCTGTAGAAAACAAATATTGTAGCATATTGACCCTCGACCGAGCCGTCAATAAAGAGATGCACCTGTGTAAATAAGCGGAAGAAAGCGAAACAGGTACATCCGGTCGAAGATATCGAAATATCACCTTGACCAGTGGACGTGGTTGAATTCGGTGCAGATGCGTACGCCCACAGGAAGCAGGTGGAAGTCAGACAATTATATAACCAGGTGCCACAGACGGCTTGGGGCAGTTAGTCAGTTCGAGGCTGTTAGGGAGTTCAAGTTGCAGTTCCAGTTGGGGATAAGTTGCCGGAGTGAGAACCAGCTCCAGACGGAGGGCTTGGACCCTCAGTGACCCACGGCTTATTAGCCCAGCAAGAATACGATAGAGTACTGCTATAATGAGAGTTATATTTTTATAAAGAAGCATGTCCGTTTCGTTCATTGAAGTTGTCATTATTGTTTACTATGCTTCCGTGTATAGTTGTATATGTATTATGTGGGTATACAACAATATTTACTGTTTAGTAGTTGTTGATTTTACAATGGAGAAAAATACGTACATGAGATAAATCAGCTTGTGAAATCAATAATCCTGTTATGTCGTTGTTCGAGTCAGCGATTGTTGCGAGAATATTAAAATAGAAAAAAGTATATTCTAATCAATCCCTTGACTAAGAGCACGATGGGACGCAAAATCAATTTTAACTCAAGAAAAACTCGTTAGATTTAAGAGTTTGTCTTCTTCTAGACCCGTTTCCATGCTAAGCCTAATCTGCCAACGATTTACACATAATTCCGAATGGAAAGAATAAATTCATGCCTCTACATATATATAATCTCATGTCATTGCGACTAAACCGGTAACCCTAGCGAGTTTATCCAGTGAAAAAGGTTGCTACACACACTGCATACGGAAAAACAAAATCTGTCAAAAGATGGTAGAAGCTTTTTGCTTAACGGCCATATAGCACCATTTTTCTGGCAGAGTTGGGCCCCCTATTCTCTGACAAGTTAACCGACTAGGAAAAGGACAACTCCGGTATGAAACCAGCGGTTGACGTGATTACTGATTATCTTGTTTCGGTGTATCACTGTATAGTGTTATGGGGCCGTTAAATATCCATTCATGGACTCTTCCAAATTCTATATTAATCGAGAGCCAAGTACTTTCGAAAATATTGGATACTCTACCGATATTCGACTGACAAGTAAGCCTATCTTACGCCACCACTGTATGACTTAAAGAAAGCCTAATAATCTGTAGGAAGCAAATATTTACTTTTTAGTAGTTAATTTTACAATGGAGAAAAAAAACATTCGTATATACGCCACCACTCTGTATCTTGTTACTTCAATATATCTGTAAATTTATACCATGTTCCGAGTTGTCTTTTCGTGGTCCCAACCTGGGTCCACATCATATAGTAATCATGAAAACTTACAGCGTGATAATAAGCATTGACTATTATAATGTCATGATATACAAATATTCTCATACGATCTTTTCATTTACTAACCTTTCGAAAAAAAAAAAACGTATGACGATGGAGGTATGGCGACGTATGCAGACTTGTGTGGCTGGAAGCATGCAGTTACATATCTACTCATAGGAGGAAGAAGTCTTATCCAATTATCGTTGGTATGTCCTCCCGAGAGAGGGAATTATCCTGGTTGGGGCTCTTGCGCTTAAGCGACCTTATTTAGAAAAACACTGCTGACATATGCAGAGGAATGCTGATGATGGGGTAACATTATGGAGGTCGTAAGGGGTCTGTGAAATATTATAATGTTGCCATATATATATATATATATAGAGAGAGATGCAGTTTTCTTTTGCTTAACAAGCAGTTGCAATTTTGATTTTGGGCACTGTTTCACTGGTGTAAATTTCGGCTATGATTAAATTCTGTAAAGAAAATTAACTTTTTAAAATATTTTCACGGTGTATTTATTTATATACGATTATATGCAAATACATGTACAAACCCTACACACATACAAAATATTTTTTTCTTCGTCTAGGATATTTATTCTAATTTAAAGATTTTTTAAATCTTAAAAATTCAATTTTATTTCTATAGAAAAATTTATAACTTGCTATTGTAAATTTTATTTTTAATATGAATAAGCTATCGATTATATGGAAATCAAACCTGACCTATAAAATGAAATGCATTTTCTTCCAGGCAGCGGTCGTGTCGATACTGCTGTATGGATGCACCACTTGGATGCTAACAAAATTGCTGGAGAAGAAGCTAGACGGCAATTACACAAGAATCTTGCGAGCAATATTGAATAAGTCCTGGTGACAACACGCCACAAAGCACCAACTATACGGCCACCTGCCTCCCATCACGAAAACTATCCAAGTTAGACGAACCAGACACGCAGAACACTGCTGGAGAAGCAGAGACGAGCTCATAAGTGATATACTCCCATGGACTCCCACATACAGCCGAGCAAAAGCAGGGCAACCAGCTAGAATATACATACAGCAGCTATGTGAGGATACGGGATGTAGCCCTGAAGACCTGCCAGAGGCGATGAACGATAGGGAAAATTGGCGAGAGAGGATCAGGGATATCCGTGCTAGCGGCACGACATGATGATGATGATGATGATGATGATGATGATGATGATGAAACAGAATCAACTCATATATTTTTGTATAGTATTTGTCTCATCGAAATGTCAGTGGCGTTTTCAAATCATCGGCGTGGATCAGAGAAAAAAAATCTTGTCAAAATACAAACTCATACCCCTTCATATCGAAATGTCTATTTAAACTTACGAGCAAAAAGAATGTAGCGATTGGAAAATAATTGTTGTTCATTCGGCTGTCATTGTAATTTTAGGGGATTTTCATCATAATTATGCAGATATTCACTAAAGGACACGGATAGGAAATGAAAAACCTCTTGATACGACTCGAAATCGATTCGATTTTTGCCCCGGGAAGCCTGATTACCGCTATCAGCTGCTCTTCCACTTCAGCTCAAATTAAAAATCGTTGACTATCATTGATCTAATGAGAAAAAAATCAAGTTAACGTTATTACTTGCTTCCAAAAAGCCGTAGACTGACTCTAAGTGCAGAGTCGATAAAAAATATCAAAACCTGACTTACTATTAAGCCATGCTGATAGTACCAGTTCCAACTAGTTCGGTATATAGGTATTTGACTTTTATAAGGAGAAGATACTGCAAGAATGATGTGACCTAGGAGTTGAATTAAACATTGCTTAGTAAATTCTAAAAAGTATCAAAACTTGACTTACAATCAAAACAAATTGAAAATACAAATTTCGTCGCGACTCATCCAAGTTCAGCATCGATGAACCAACTCAGCATGAAGTTGAGTAACAATTTAAAAACATCAAGTACTATCATGAGTATCGGTTTCTCTTTTTCTTTAATAGCATATCAACCTTTGTAGGTTATTTAATGCCAAATCTATATTTCTAGAAGAACGGCAGTGTTGTTATTAAACCCATAGCTGGGAGGATAAGGGGGCTCATACCTTTCCCAAGGGTGTTTGTCCCAAAGTGAACGTAATAGCGAGACTGGAATTCGAACTCGCTTACTACAATTCCACTGTCCATCGCTTTAACCATTACACCACGAAGACACCCCCTCATCATCTGTTTCAAACTAAGCAAAACTTAAATTCTAAACAGAATCTAACGTTAATATATTTTATCTTATTTCTATGCATTATTAGAAATATTAGTAAGTAATATCTCACAAAATAAGAAGTCAGAGATTGAAAGTCCTCGGAATTGTGGTGTAACAGAAAAATGCTTATAAAATCGTTGATGGGTGATATTGTTTTACCTAATAAAAATTCAAGATATTATTACTAGTAGTTGTTTAATAATTGATATAGACTGATGATTAGCTTACGTTCGATTATAAGAATGAACTACAATTACGATATACAAAAAATACTAATAGGAGCATACGAGAAGATAATGTTCTTTCAACTTGCTAAAATTGAAAATTTTGCCCCTACTTAAATAGAACTAGCAGTTTGACTAGTTCCGCAGAAAGTGACTTAACATGAAAGAAATACTAATAATCTTTTACTCAGGAATGGATCATCTAATTAGATTTAGTTTAGGTTCTTTATTTAATAGCATATCACCCTATGTGGGTTATGTAATGCCAAAGTCATTCTTCTTGAAGAAAAGTAAATCAGACCAAACCGATAAAATGAAACGCAGTTTCTTCCAGGCAGCGGTCGCATCGATACTGCTATATGGATGCACTACATGGACTCTAACAAAACGACTGGAGAAGAAGCTAGACGGCAATTACACAAGAATGCTGCGAGCAATCTTGAACAAGTCCTGGCAGCAACACCCCACAAGACACCAACTGTACGGCCACCTGCCTCCTATCATGAAAACTATTCAAGTTAAACGAACCAGACATGCAGGATACTACTGGAGAAGCAGTGACAGGCTCATAAGTTATTTACTCTTATGGACCCCCACACATGGCCGAGCAAAGGCAGGACGACCAGCACGAAAATACATTCAACAACTATGTGAGGATACGGGATGTAGTCCAGAGGACCTGCCGGAGGCGATGAACGATAGGGAAGAGTGGCGAGAGAGGGTCAGGGATATCCGTGCTACCAGCACGACATGATGATGATGAGTGGTACTACTTAGTTCCTACCTGGTGGGACAAAGAAGGCAAATAGATTTAGAAAAGATTTTAGTAATAGTACTATGAAATTATTTACTTAATTATCTATCCAGCTGGTTAGACACGAAAACTTCCCCTTTCACCTAATTAAAACTAAACGTAACATTCCGGGTTCTTTACTAATAGTTGTAAATAGATGTTCGGATTAAGTTAGGATATTTTGGTTGTAAGATTAAATGAAAAAAATAAAATAATTGATATTGGTTGAAATGTTTTACATAATGAAAAATTTAGATAAAATGACTATTTCTTTACTATCGACTGTAAATTAGCAGAAGTAGTGGTTGTGATAACAAGTAACTCAAATGTTGATGAAAAAATTGCTAATAAAAAATTGATGATTATGATGAAGTTTATTATTAATAAGACGTAGTTTTAAAGAAAGAAGAGAACGGGCCGATCAAAGCAATAAAAATGACCAAAATGATTATAATACACACAATAATTTAACTATTTTGTTCGTTTGTTGTAAAAAAAAAATCAACTTTTTTAACTAGTTATTCACCTGTCGCAGGTGAAAAACAAAACCAAACAAAAAAAAAACATTAAATGAGCTGAAGAATAAGATTACCGTAGCAATTTAATATAAAAATACAAACAGGAAACAAATTCCAATCTTGTAAATGAACGTGAAAATCCCACCCACAAACATAATTCAATGATCTGATGAAAGAATGCGATCAGGCTTTGATATTAGTCTAATTTCCGCTTGAGGAACATATGGTATAGCGCTGAGATGACAATTAAACCGCCTACTTTTTCAGCCATTTTCCATCAATTTGTTCCTTAAATCTTTTTATTTTACATTTTTCTTCTGCTTTATCAAAATCTGATCCGACAATCACAATATGCTCTAACCATTTCGCAGAGAAGCAAATAAAGTTATACAGATCGATGCTGTTAAATTGAATTAACTAGTGACTTAAAGAAAGCGTAATTGTCTTTAGACAATATCACAGTATTGTTTAATAGTTGTTATTCTTACAATGGAGAGAAAGCAAGACTACTATCTCTTTAATCAGTTTACAATACTAGGATTTCGCTCATGTCATCATTCAATTCAACGGTAATTGTAAAAAAATGCTAATATGGAAAATATGTTTTTTCCCAACACCTTTGCCATGGTCAGGATGTGACGAAGGTCAATTTATAAGCGGTAAAAACTGGTTTAAATTCAGGTTTGCTTTTCGTAGACTGGTTGCCAAAGCGTGGCTAAAGAAACCATTTTGTTTAACTATTCACCAATTTACTGGAGGGGGAGAACTTAATGATTCCTACCTTTTCTGAGGGCATTAACGCGAAATGAAACATTTCAGCCTCGTTCAGGTATAACCTATTCGATTTCCTTCGACGATAACCGTTCTCTAAGCGTGCCTTCTGGTGATAATGTGCGTGCTTCCGTTCAATCCCACCATTAAGCGTATGATGCAACACAAATTTGATTGCCTATCGAGTATAGTGTTCGCCAGTGATCCGGGAGACCTGGGTTCAATCCCAGGTCGAGTCATACCAAAGACTCAAAAAATGGTACTTAATGCCGCCTTGATTACACTCAGCAGTATAAGGTTAGGATCAAGGGTAAAGTGGAGCAATCCAGGGAATAGAGTAGCGTCCTCCCCTACACCTCAGTGTAGAAGCTTTTGAAAGGGGAGCCTTCGGGTCTTCCTCAACAAAGATCGCCAACTTTACTTTTACAAGTCCGCTGTGTTTAGAATCGTCTTTTGAGACCAGTTGCTACACGAAGACAAAAGAGACTTGGCAAATAGCCTTTTCCCAAAAATAACGTTCGCGTGAAGTAAAATGCAAACTAAGGAGTAGAACTGATTTATTTTTCTATATTGATAACCATTACAGTAAGAACGCTTCCATAATGTAAAAATGTATTGGGATGGAGATTTTGACAAGATTAATCAAGTCCTAACAAATTTTCTTGAATCTTTAATATAAAATATTAAATCCGTCATATCTCGAAATTTTGCGATTGGCAACTACTATATAACATTGCAAAATGAAAACTAACTCAAGGTGTTGATAAATAGAATATAAATGTTTATTAATTTGTATTCGATTCTTCTTCATAAGAGTGGATAGAGTGTTCATCAATGGCCCAGGAGACCAGGGTTCAATTCCAGCTCTAGTCATACCAAAGACTCAAGAAAGGGTGCTTGATACCTTCTTACTTAACACTTAGAATTATAAGGTACGTATCAAGGAGCAATCCTGAAAAAGAAGTAACACCTTCGCTTAAACCTCAGTGTAGGAGCTATTGAAAGGGAGCCTTCCGATCGCCCTCGGCAACCATTGCCAACTTCATATATACATATATGTGTGTGTGTGTGTGTGTGTGTGTGTGTGTGTGTGAGAGGGAGAGAGAGTAGTTGGGCAGCAGTTTTCATTTAAGCATGTTTGATTAAATAATAAAGAAACATTTTGTCTATATAATTCTATTTAGATAATTTCAAGTTTCCTGGTAAGAGTCTTGGTTTTAGGTTGGAATTAGTCAACGAATTTACCAAAATTGTCTCTAGCACTTTCGGACACTTCATAGGCCATCATCAGATGTTATTTTTATGTGTAAAGACTGTTTTTCAAAAGAGATTTTTAGGTTTTTCATAACATTACAAAATTACGCAGTGTTGGATAAAACCCAGATGCCGATGACATGGAACGGATTTAATACAGAACGCTATCAACGGTAATAGAATATGATTAAGAAAGATAGATTATTAAAAAAAAGATTTCAGGTATTTAAAGACATTGTCGCTATTTTCAAATTAATTCTACAAATTCAATTTTTTTTTTAAATTTTTATATGTAGGGCTTCCAGGATTTGTCGTTGTAGCTTATTAATTTCGTGTGCAATTACATTATACACTCTCAAACAACATCAAATGGCCTATGAAAGGTACGAAAGGGCTCGGGATAATTTTTGTAAATTCATCAACCAATTCCTACCTAAAACTAAGACACTTATCTGGAAAGATGAAAGGATCTTAATAAGATTATATAGACAAAATGTGTCCCTATTACACTACTCCAACATATATATATATATTAATTTTCATATATATATATATATGTGTGTGTGTGTGTGTGTGTGAGCGGGAGAGAGAGTAGTTGGGCAGCAGTTTTCATTTAAGCATGTTTGATTAAATAATAAAGAAACATTTATATATATATTAATTAGTATATATATATTAATTTTCATATATATATATATATATATATATATATATATATATATATATATATATATATATCGGCCGTAAATAACTGCACAGATATTATTTTCTTTATTAAAGAATTGATTTTCTTCTACACCAAAGATACATAAATTTTATCATGCTTACAAAAACATTAAAATAAATTTGAATATCATTATGCGATATTACCATATCTATATCATTTCTATATCTATATCATTTCAATGATATAGATATCATTGAAATTAAGTAGTCATAATATAATTGCAACAACTTTGTTACCGGATTGTATAAATATTTGTAAGAGGTGTTCTTTGTAATGCTACGTGCTGATATGCCCTGTTATATATATATATATATATATATATATATATATATATATATATATATATGTGTGTGTGTGTGTGTGTGTGTGTGTGTGTGTGTGTGTGTGTGTATTTTAGTTATTCTGATATAGGTATTATTAAAAAAGATCACGTCGGTTGAAGTACTATAATAAGAAATAAGAATGTCCCGTCACCTATAGAATAAACAACAAGAAATATTACTGCCGATTCTAGAATATATATATATATATATATATATATATATATATATATATATATATATATATATATATAATTTCCCTCTCTCTCTCTCACTCTCTCTCTCTCTCTCTCTCTATATATATATATATATATATATATAATTTCCCTCTCTCTCTCTATCTATATCTATATATATATATATATATATATATATATATTGGGAAATGTAGAGGAGTTAAGGTTGGCTGTGTGTACGTGAATGCACATTTTTTGAAAAGAAAGTATCTTCTTATGTCGAAAGATATTTATAAAAATAAAACCGACATTTTGGCGTTCACGTACAGACTTGAAACGTTTGACTTTTGAAACTTATTTCTTGAGTTACATTTTCTCCTTTTTTTCTTTATATATATATATATATATATATATATATATATATATATATATATATATATATATATATACAATGTCTTCTTTTAATTTTCTGTTTTTCTCTTTTGCTTCCGTTTCTTTCATTTATTTTGTTTCTCTGCGGAGCCAAACGGGCTGGAACTTTGAAGATTCCTTGCAGAATGCGAACATTAAGACGTTAGTAAAATATTATTAAAAGCAGATTACATACACAAAGTCAACACGAACGCGCATGAGCGCATGCACATATATATGCGTACATATTGCTTATATTGCTTGGACTTAAATGAGTACGTATATATGTGAGTACGTGTCTGGGTTTCTGTATGGTTCACTGTCATATAATGTTTGTATATAGATTCATTTATAAAATTACAAGAACTAAATGGGAAAATCTATTTCTGAATAGAAGCAAACACGCACACACAGACACGCACACTCACACACACACACACACACATATATATATATATATATATATATATATATATATATATGTAGAGAGAGGGAGAGGAAGGGAGAGAGAGTGATACAGACACAGACAGCGAGAGAAGTATACTATCACTATGGAATATTTGAGAAAAAACAAATTTGTCTTGAAAATAAACTTTTTATACACAGCTTCATGTCGAGATGAATATATTTTTAAACAGCAACGTATTCGTACTGTTGTCATAGATTTTAAATGTTATAAAGGTTGTTCATGAATAATACTTAATAATATCCGTTTTCAGTGAATCATATTACACTTGAATTGATAAATTCTTGGTATGTTTTACTTATTTATTTGAAAAGTTAGAGTTTTTGTTTTTAATGCACTTACTTCTGTTAGACACTTTTTTGGTTTCGCTTGATTTCTTTATTTAATGGCATATCAGCCTTAGTAGGTTATTTAATGCCGATGTTATTCCCCTAGAAGAACAGTAGTGGTACTATTTAACCCATAGTTGGGAGGATAAGGGGGTTCATACGTTTCCCAAGAGTATTTACCCGAAAGTGAACGTAATAGCACGACTGGAGTACGAACTCGCGTACTACGATTCCGCAGTCCATCAATTTAAATATTACACCATGAGGACACTCCCACCCTTTTTTGATTTCTTTGTGCTAAACTTTTAGTGGTGTAGATTTTAGTAAGAACTAGTATCTACTTAACATAAAAAATAACTATAAACACACAGACACACACACACACACACACACACACACACACACACATATATATATATATATATATATATATATATTAGTAGCTATAAAATGCTTTACACATATATTCATATACGTGTGAATGCTTATTTAATTAAAGATTCTGGCAAACTCCTGAAACTCTCATGAGATTTCTTATTTTTTTGCATTGGACGACATGAAAATCTATTTTCAAAATACATATATTATGGAAGAATGTTTCCCCCTATATACACATGTGTGGAGGCGCACTTAGCGTAAGGATAATAAAAAGGAATAGATATAGTTATACAAATAAATACAAATCAAATCCTCCCATATAAGAAATATCCTCATGAATATTACAAAAATCATATATAACAATAACACTAAAAATCGCTTACAAATCCTCGAAACAATGAGCATAAAAAATTTAAAGAAATTAACATGTATGAAAAAACAATCTATATATTAACATATTCCGTAACTAACTGACTCAGCCAACTATATATTATAAAAAAACTCTCCAAATAAACATAAAAACTTACAACTCACAGCAACAAACAATTAAACACAACCCCTGAGGATGACCAGCGAAATGGTCGAATACGCTTGGGCCAGATTTTGGCACTTTCTTCACCACCTCAATCCAGACATAAAGAAAATAATCAGACTATAACGTCTTCATTATAGTCTGATTATTTTGGGAGGTGCCCGTGGTGTATTTGTTATCGTCATAGGAAATGGACACGGCGACACGAGTTCAAATCCTGGACGAGACTGATTGCATTTCACATAGCACTAATACCCTTGGGAAAGGTATGAATCCAATTATTCTCCCTCCAGCTATGGGTAAATAGTAGGGGACACTAGGTTCTTCAGCCTTGGTTAGGCAACTAGTCTAGGAGAAGGAAAACTCTAAATTAAAACCTGTTAGGCTCCGCTTAAAAAAATTGACTTGTGTCATATCCTGCCCGAGTGAAGGGATTGGTAAATAGGATAACGTCTACATTATCATTATCATTATCATGTCTCGACAACCGTCTCTTTCGTCCATCGCTCCCAGAAGGTCTTCCAGGCTATATCCTGTGTCGGCACAGATTTGTTATATATAAGTTCGAGTCGATCGACTTACCTTTGCTCGTCCATGTGAAGGGGTCCACATGATTACGTCACTTAACAGTTTGACCTTATGTCTCCAACAGTGTCCCGCATCTTTAGTTCGTCTAACTTGGATAGTTTTCGTGATAGTTGGTTGGTGGTCGCACAGCTGCTGTTTTGTAGGGTGTTGCCTCCAGGACTTGTTCAATACATTGTTCCATGCGTTTAGTTAGCATCCATATAGCAGCACTGATACGACCGCTGCTTGGAAAAAACTGCGTTTTAACTTAAAGAACCTAAAAAAATCCTTCACTGTCTTCAACAGAACATATTTAAAAGTACACAATATGTATATATATATATATATATATAGAGAGAGAGAGTGATAGAGATAGAGAGGGAGAGAGTGGGGCAGGTGGTCATTATTACGCACTGTCGGCAAGTTTTAGAGTATTCAGTGTATATCACCTGCAATCTTCCTACTCCCCAAAAAAAGCGTGTGTATGAAGTATGATACAAAAATGGTGAGGCTTTCATCTGGAGATTTAGGGAGCCCTCTAGGTTGAGGCTATAGAATACACCGATTGCATCTCTGCAGAGGGGTAGGACTCCCCCAATGAGTGTCCTGGATATGACGCTGAACAATCTGATTGTTAGGCTTCAGTAATGCTAAAACTTTGGGGAATTAAGAGTATCCCTTCATTGTCATCGCTCCCCGGTACACTTTGGCACGTAATGGTAGGTCAAATGGAACTATTTGAAGTTTAAAATGTATATCTATGCTAAACTTTGGGGAATGCAGAGTACCCCTTCATTGTCATGGCTCCCCGGTACACTTTGGCACGTAATGGTAGGTCAAATGGAACTATTTGAAATTTAAACTGTATATCTATGCTAAACGAAATTGTTTGAAATAGAACTATTTTTACATTAAACTATGTGTAAACAAATGACTGATGTTTAATTGAATTGTTAGTGATACATAGCAATACTTGAAAACATTAAAACGTGTGCAAACAAATAAATGATAGTAAATAGAATTATTTGTATTTGATAGAAATTGGTGAAGCCATTTAATTGTGTGATAAAATGTTATCAACAAAATGTTTTTTTAAATCATGTATTTGATATGTATGAAAAGGATTTGGCATTAAATAACTTACAGTTGAAATGCCATAAACCACACCAAATCAAACAGGAAATATAGGGGAGAGTAGAATATCCCTTCTTTGTCATTACTCCCAGTTCAACCCTGAGTGGTAATACCTGTTAGAGTCCCCTCAAAGAGTCTGTTTAAAGCGTATTTATATTCAATATTAACATGTGAAAAAAAAAATTCTCAGAAGGAACTGCTAAAAAGTATGAAAACGCAAAATAAATGCACAATCAGGTAAAGTCCCAACTTTTAGGCTAAACATAATTCTAGATGGGATGACAAGCCGTTAAAATCAATCAATCAACCAATCAATCAATCAGATCCTCATTTAACAATCGTTAAGAATTATTATAATGACAAATACATATGCCCAAGCCAAATACCTGCCGTATTACCTTAATCAAGCAGCAAAAGTCATTGGTCTCTACTTGAACGCAGATAAAAGAGTTCATGAGTCTTAAATCATATGCCCGAAATCAGTCATCATCTGACACTTTACGAGCCGCACAGATGTTATAAAAATTTTCAATTAAATAATAATAATAATTATAATACAAACGGATCATCTAATCTCTTTCAGATGACCAAACCTAGTGATAGTCAATTAAAAAAAAATGAAAGAAAAGAGAAACTGCCGAATAGTGGACTTTGCCGTTCCGGCTGACCATAAAGTAAAACTGAAAGAAAGAGAAAAGAGAAATAAAATACCAAGACCTTGCTAGAGAACTAAAAAATGTGAAACAAGAAAGTGACGGTGATACCAATGGTAACTGGCACGCTCGGGAAGTCACCAAAGGAATGGTGCAGGGACAGGAGGACTCGGGAATAAGAATACGAATGGAAACCATCCAAACTAAAGTATTGTTGAGAAAAGCCTGAATACTAAGAAGCGTCATGGAGACCTGAGTAGACTTGCTGTCACTCAACCTCCAGTGGAAAACCATCAGTCAACGCTGGTGTAAATAAATCTCTCAAATGAGCAATATAATAATATAAATTTTACATATTTAATAGATCATTTGAATCCGAAGTAATCAATAAATGAGTTGTCAGAATGAAAGGGGGAAAATACCAGAATCAACTTATTCTAGTGGCTAATGTTATCAGCAAAAATATCCGGATGGTTTTCTCTTCAAAAGCATCCAAAATCCTGATACACGAATACACACCAATAGCTCGAGATTTAGTTATACTAAAAGAATTACCCCCACTATGGAAATTAACTCAGTAAAAACTTAATAAAGTTTCATATTTTCCTTTTTTTTACATGACCCGCAACAGATTTCTATTCTATTCTAAAGTTCCGTAGATAATAAACAACACCTGGGTTTGGTAAAGCAACGATATACCACCAATTAAAACATGTCAAATCAAAACATAATTCCCGTGGGACCCTAACAAAATGTCTGGGTGTCATAATCAGCAGATGCTCACTTGATTCCTGACATGGGGTATCCGACTAGGATCCTATGAATGTTAGCTATTCTTTTTCCAGGTTCACAAACGACGACCTAAGTAACCTCTCAACGCAGAAAATTGACTTGGGAAGATAATAAAATTGCTATTTTAGAAGCAATGCTAAGCATAATGGATATAGAAAAAGGAAAGAATTCGGTAGATTTAAGACAAGCCAAAGACTCGCTGACCATAACAATGAATCAAAGTTGGTTTCCTGATCTTGATATATAAGAAATACTCCAACAAATAAACATAGAACCATCTCAACTAGACCCTAATACAGTAACTATGGTACTAAATGCAGAAAGAAACAGAACCCTCCAACTGAATCGAAACACCACTCACCCAAACAAAGCAGAAGAAATAATAACATAAGAAGAAAAAAGAAATCGAGATTTTTAAGAGAATTATGTCTGAAAAAAAAAGACCATATTACCATCTCTCAGAAACCAAGACTGAAAAACAGTCAAATTAGAAATAAGAAATAAATAAATTATTAACACATACCTCCACAAACAGCATAATGAAATTAAACAAACTAATTTTGCAGGAGCAAAAGTACTCGGTGAAAATATCGAACATAAATTTGACACCTGGATAGGAAATAACACTAGAAATGCAAATAAGAAATCTGAGACCATAAGCAGAAACACAAACACAGAAAAAAACGTGAGGATATGTTTGGACTAATAGAGCAAAGTAACACACTTAGAACAAATGATACAGCTTGAAGGGATAAATCAGAAGAAAGACTAAGATTCTGACTTAAGATCAAACAATTCAGACCAAACAGAACATTCCAAAATAACGAAAGAAAAAAAAAACAGCCAGGAAGTTGGAGAAGAATGAGAGAAGACAAACCAGCAACAACAGGTGAAAGGAAAGCAACACAACTTTGCAGCAAAACATGGGAACAGATAGATCATAATAGAAAATCTGAATGGATAAACAACATAGAAAAAGAATTAAAGTGACTTTAAGAATGTCCAGAAGCTAAGTTACATCTCGATTCACTCAGAGTGACGCTCAAAAAATGTTAAATTGGAAAAAACCAGGCCATCTTGGCATACATGGATTTTGATTAAAAAGAATTCACTTGCATCCATGACAGACTGGCTTTCGGAATTTATAGATGCTAAAAAGAAGATATAACCGAATCAATAACTAAAGGAATGACTATCCTGATCCAAAAGTACGTCCATAAAGGAACTACCTTAAGCAATTATAAACCTATAACATGTCTACCTATGATATAGAAAATACTAAAAGCACAAATCAGGCAGGAGATTAACTACTCGTAAATAAGCCGTGTACTCTTCTCTGATGAATAGAAAGGATGCGGCAAAGGAACCAAAGGAACAGAAGAACTTCTATATGTTGATCAACATAACTTAAAGGAGAGCAAAACGAGACGGAAAAAACGTATCTATTGCGTGGATGGACTACAAAAAGTCACATGATACGATTCTACACAGTTGGATAGTAGACTGTCTCAAAATGTACAAGATATCCGGAAATGCATAAAGTTTATCGAGAAAAACATGAAAACTGGAAAAATGGATTTAGCGGCACAAGGAAAAAGCTTAGTTGATGTGAAAATCCAGAGAGGCATCTTCAAAGTAATTGCGTTATCACCATTTGTATTTGTGATCACGACGATGCCACTCAGTCAAATACGGAGGAAATGCACAGGCGTAGACAAACTTACAAAATCCCAAGAAAAGTGTATATGGATAGCATCGAACTATGTAAAAATGAATAAGAATTAGAAACCATTTTATAGAACAGCAAAAATTTACAGTCAGTACATAGGAATGAAATTCGGCATAAAAAAATCTGCCATGCAAATAATGTGAAGGAAAAGACACATGACGGAAGGAATAGAACTATTAAACCAAGAAAAACTCAGAATACACAGGGACAAGGAAACTTGAAAGTTCTTGGGAATATTAGATGCAGACATCATCAAATAAATGGATATGATTGAAATTTAAAAAAAATATATAAACTATGAAACTACTGGAAAGAAAGTTATGTAGCAGAAATCTCATTAAAGGTTGTCAACCTCGTAAGATACTGGGGACCATTTTTAAAATAGTCGAGAGAAGAGCTTAAACAAATGGACCCGATAAAAGTCACAACGATGCATAAGGCCTTACATCCCAGTGATGACTTAAGCAGGCTGTATGGGCTAAGAAAAGAAAGAGAAAGGGAACTTGCCAGCATTCAAGATAGCGTCGATGTATCGATACAAAGATTCGAGAACTACATAAAGAAATACAGAGGAAGACTGATTACAGTCAACAGAATCAATAGGGACAATGTAAGTAACAACAGAACAAAAATAACAAGGAAATAAAAATGGGAAGAAAAACTACAAACAAGCGAAATCTCTGACGAGAAAAATTTGGACACGGCTAAGAAAGGGAAACCTTATGAGAGAAAATGAATCTCTTCTGATAGTAGCATAAAATAACACCATAAGGACTAACAATGTCAAAGTAAGAAAAGACAAGACAAAAAATAGCACGTGTAGATTATTTAGGGATAGAGATGAAACGATCAATTACGTGAATACAGTAAATTAGCCTAAAGAGAATATAAGACTAGACACGACTGGGGGAAGGTGATCCACTGGGAATTGCGTAAGTAGTTTAAGTTTGGCCATACCAACAAATGGTATGTGCATAACCACGGCCACCAAATAAATACGGCCCTGCATGCCACATTACAAGGCTGACTTCTCATGTAAACAAAAGATAATCCATTCATTGCTGCATATTAAATTAATCTAAAAAAATCAGGATTAAAGAATTGAACAGAGAAAATATGATAATCATGTTGGTAGAATTTATCCGAGATTTTAATCTCTTTCAACATTAAAATACATATTTAAATTTTGTCTTTTGTTAATTCACGAATTATAAACGGCTGTGAGTTACGTTGCTTTTATGATTTTCAGTCGCCTATGAAGCCTGTTTTATTTATCAACAAAAAATGGTTATTTTTTTCTTTTCTTCATAAATGTTTGTAAACAAAGAAAAAATAGTTATCAAAAAATAATGCAGTAATAAAATTTAAGTACTACATTGGGTAGAGTGTTCGCCAATGGTCCGGTCATACCATAGACTTTAAAAATGGTACTTGATACCTCCTTGCTTAACACTCAGCAATATAAGGTACGTATCGAAGGTAAAGTAGAGCAATCCAGGGAAACGAGTAGCGCTTCGGTGTAGTAGCTATTGAAAAGGGAGCCTTCTGGTCGTCCCTCAACTACGATCACCAACTTTACTTACTTTACTAGTAAAAAAAACTTACCAACAATTTCTCTATAATTTTCTTTTGACCTTTGCCTTTTTGCTGGATATTTTCAAACTTAATCCAATGCAAACTTCTGTTTGTTGTTGTAAAATATATTCACAACAATTTTTGCTGCAAATTCAAGTCCCTTTTCAGTGCGTTGTTCACAAGTAAAAATATTTTTTTGGAGAGTAAGTTTCCAAATTTCTTTCAGCAGACTCTCTTACGGTAGATTCATCACGTCTTACAATAAATTTATCTGCATAATCAAGTATAGCAAAACGAGCCCAAAAAAACTGTTCCATTTGGCTTGATGGAAACGTAAATCCTCCTCGAGAAATAAGTCAAAATTCTGCTTCTCTGTAGCATCATCACTAACACTGCCTACTATGATATATATATGTATTATTTATTTATATATATATATATATATATATATATATATATTGTCATCCACAGACAGACTGTTTCGTTCCATCATAACTCTTCAGTGTGGCTAGACACGTAGGACGCTCGAAGCCGGGATCGAAACCCATCGAACTTTATGTTAGACTAAATCTCAGACCGTTCGGCCAATAAGCGTACCACATTTGGCTAAGGGAATTTTTAAGGTATTACGTAGTAAACAGTAGCAGTCGTTTGGTTACATTTTCATACCCTATCGGCTACCAGAGTGCACAATTCTTTCGAAGAGCTTTGCATTATGTGGCCGAAAATTCCTTCACCAGATGTGACATAATATCAGTATTTTAAACCCCAGCTTCAAATTTTGCAAGCATGTAAAAAAAAAGAAAAAAAGGGAAATGTACCAGCAAGCAAAATGCATTTTAAAATTTTTATTATTTCAGTTTGATTAAAAACGAAAGTCTTTAGTCATATCTATCAGCAATCTAAAATATATAACTTTCTTCACCCCAGGTTATTTTAGTTAATTTTCCAAGTAAATTCATTTTTCTACTACTTGTTGTGCTTTTCTCACTGAACTAGCATATATGACATTTACTGCTCGACTTAGAGATTGGACTCACAACTATTATAGATCCATTGTGCACTATTTAGAAGCAGATGTGCTTGGACATTGTCCTGTAAAAGAATTAGGTGCTAAAATTTATTTGCCTTAAATGTAATATGTCTTAATCAACATAGGATACAACAGCTGAAGTGTTGCGACTATAACAACTGTTGTGGCTTGTTAAGGGCCAGAAAGAAGACACTGAACATTTTTATATTGAAAATGTTTAATATTTTGTTATATATCCTGAAATTGTGTATGCCACTTCCTTGTTGTCTATTGACAAAGAGAGTTCATGTATTTTCCGATTCATGCTGGGCCAAAATGTCAAGAACTACTGAGTAATCATTCTATTGAACTGGCTTGAAGCCTTCCTCCCAAAAGTTGATGTTTTCTTTTAAAAGATACCGACAGGTCAGTATTCTTTCAATATTCAATATTTCACGGTGGCTCTCTAAAAACCTACGATCACTCATCTGTCGATTATGAGAAAATCTATTTTCAAGTGGATCACTTTGTTATCTACGGGTGAAAATGTACTTGTATTCTAAAAGTTCTTGCATAAGTATAACCTGTGCTCTTAAAGTTACAACAAAGGCTTTGGAAGTTTGTTTTTTTAGACAAAAATCTGAAATCTGTGCCCAAAACTCAACCCAATTAGATAATTTTTAATGAGGTGAATATATCATGATTGTTAAGTCGATGTTAACGTTTCGGTTTCAGTAACCATCATCAGGACTTGGATATCAAAATAGTTCCCAGAGCGATGGATGCTTGCTGAGATGACAGGAGCAAATGAGAAATATGCAACGAAAAAATACAAACGTGTACATAGCGTTCATAATTCAAAAGTCATAAGAACGCGTCTGGCACGTGGAAAAATATTTGAAAATATTGGATTTCCCAAAGAAACGGGACAAAATTTTCCACTTATTGAGAAATTCTCAACACGTAAGTTTCCATATGCATAGATTGTTTGGAATTAGGGCACCTCTGGTGGTGTAACGGTTAGCAATCTTGACTAGCAAACCTACACGAGTGAGTTCGAGTCTCATTGGGTGCCCCATTCATTCGGCCTTGTGCCACACCGAAGCAAAGAGCTTCGTAAATTACTATAGATTGTTTGGAATCATCCATGATAAAAGTCGTGTGAGAATGTATTTGGTATTTGTTTTTTTTCTGAAAAGAGAGTGTGAAAGTAAATATGGATAAAATTCGACAGTATGAAGGTAGGAGAAAAAAAACATAATATTTGGATTATGTTTTATTTTCTGCTACCTTCCTACTGTCGGATTTTATCCATATTTACTTTCATAATTTTTAATGAATTAATTTTCCCATCTGTAAATGTAAATTTTTTCATACATTGTTCAGAAAATTAGATGTGTTTTCTTTTCTTGAATTTGCTATTGTCCACCAGCATAATATCAATTAAAGGAAGATTAACATGTCAGTACGATCAGGAAAGTAGCTCTCACAAGCTGCAATTGTTGTCTCATGAAAAATAGTAATAGCTAAATTATCATTTTGTTTATCGTCACTAGGATGCAATGCTTTGAATGTTGGCTTTGAGGCCTTACATAATTTAGCATCTAGAATGTTATCCTTGTCAGATATTTTGTGTATGTCAGACCAAGTCCTGTATCCATTCTTGGAAGAAATATGAATATTTGATATTTCAAATGTAAAACCAGGAAATACAAACTTCTTTCATCTCAGTTAACTATTCCGAATATTTTTAATAACTACAGAGTCAATAGGTAGAACTATTTGGGGGAGAATTGGAAATCGTTATGTAGTACTTTTTGTCCCCATCCAACTAATCAAATGAAATGTTAAATGCATTCACATTGGCTAAATGATTGTCTGCAACAACAGCTCTCATAAAAAAATCCAGTATTTATAACCTGAAAAATACGTTTCAGAATCTCTTGAGAAAGCTACTAACCATCAAATGTTACTTCAGGACAGTCTTTAATGACCAATGGTAATGTATTTTTAAAACTAGCGATCATAAATACCATTATTCCTATATAAAGTTCGTCATCTTCATTTGCACCAATGTACTCTCCACTATGAAATTGTGTTCCCTTTTGAAGGTGCATTTCATCTACGATTAAGACACAAATCTTGTGAAAGATGACTTTTTTCTAAGAGCGATTTTGCAGCTGTAATTGATTCTACACCACCTCTTTGAATTTTCTCTCATTAAGAAAAGGTGATAATGAAAACTTTTCCAGAAGTAATTTGTAGGCTTTTTAGACGTATAGCGCAGTAGTAATGCAGAAAGTATTAGCTCTGCAGAAAATCTACGACGACCTCTTTCTCCGTAATGTTGTATTTTGTGTAACTCTTTTAAAATTGAATATAGTTGTTCTTCCACCATATTTTGTATGTTGTTTCGAAAATTTTCAATCATGTAAGTTTAGAAAATTTTCTAACTTGTAAGTTCAGCATTGTATCCATGTGGTAAAAGTAGAGTTGGTTGGTTGTTTTGTTTTACGGTGTAGCAACTATTTTCGGGTCATTTAACGCCGAATTAAGTTTAAAACAATTCAGTTTAATATAATTATAGTTTTGGTTTACAAACAGTTAAATGTTAAAACAGGTCAATTAAATAGTAAAATAGTTCTATTTCAAACAATTCACTTTAGCATAAGTGCACAGTTTAGTTCTATCTGACTAATAGATAAGGCCCTATCAGGTGCTACCACTCCCGGCCAGAGTGAACCTGGGAGCGATGGCAATGTAAGACTACTACACATTCGCCAATGCTCCAGTATTACTGGAACCTCACCATCAGATTGATAAGTAATTAGTATTAGCTCTGCAAAAAATGAAGGACGACCTCTTTCTTCGTAATGTTGAATTTTGTGTAACTCTTTTAGAATTGAGTATAATTGTTCTTCCACTACATTTTGTATGTTGTTTAGAAATTGTTCTACCATGTCTAACCTTGTAAGTTTAGTATTGAGTCCATGTGATAAAAAGTGTAGGGTTTCCATTACACTGGATCTGAATGTGAAGACTTCGATCAATGCGAATACATTCTTTTAAAGATGGAAAATATACTTCAGAGTCAAAGACTATTTTATAAATCAGAAAATTCTTCCGTTTTTTTTAATTCAAAACCGTTAAAACTAAATGTTTCTTCTCCTAAATGATTAAAATCCTTTATCGTGTCAGCGGAAATAAAGTCCTATAAATCTTTTGGTTGATGAATAATCCGTCGGGATCTCGGAGGCTTCCTTAATTTTGTTGTCGGCAAAAGAAACGGAGGGTTTTCTTATTTTTTCTGAATAGATTATTGGAATTGGATGTAAATCCCAATTCAGTTTGTTCCGTTTTACTTTCAAAATGCATTTTTCATCAAATTGTTTGATACAGAAAACTGAATTTTGCGTATGAAGAGTCATTATGGTAGATAAATTTCACCCATTTCTCGAGGAGATAGGATTTTCCCAGAGTAAAAGAAAATGTTCAAACTGTTTCACTATTGGTTTGATATCCTCTAGAACAGACAAATGAAACACATATGCTAACCGTTTTTGTTAAAGAAAATTTCATGAAAAACTTTAAAAATTCGATGTTGAAATGCAAAAAATTATGCGTTCGCAAATACACCAAACAGCGTCTATAAACAAAAGAGGCTGTATAGGGGATTGAAAATCATAAAGACAACGAAATTCATAGCCATTTATGAGTCGTGAATAAGCAAAAGACTAAAGATAACTATGCATTTTATTGTTTAAAGGAATTAAAATAACGTCGGATTAATTCTAGAAACATGATTATATTAATTCTCTGTTCAATTTTTAAAGTTGACTTTCTTTTTAGGTTAATTTAATAGGTGGCGATAAATGGATTATTTTTTTTGCATTAGATCGGCCTGTTAAAAGTTAATCTGGTAATGTGACATGCGGGCCGTATTTACTAGTTGGCCGTGACACAAATCAGAATCTGTCCTGGAAAATGAAACGTTAAACTTCCTTGGGAGTTTGAGATAAAAACCGATCACCAAATCTCGGCTACACGACCGGACTTATTGATTGAAAAAAAACAATAGTGGACTTTGCTGTTATGGCTGATCACTGAGTAAAACGGAAAGAAAGTGATAAGAGAAAGAGAGGTACTTAGACATTGCTAGAGAACTGAAAAAAACTTTTGAACGAGAAAGTGACGGTGATACCAACAGTAATTGGTACGCGCAGTATTGACACCAAAAGAGTGGTACAGGGACTGAAGAACTTGAAAATAAGATGACAATAGGAGACCATCCAACCCAAAGCATTATTAAGATTGGCCAGAATACTCAGAAAGAATGCTGAAGGGAATACTCTGACTCAAACTCCAATGAGAAGCCATCAGCCCGCTCATAAAAATTTAAAAAACAATAAAATAATAATATGTATATATACATATACAAGAGCGTTGGGCGTGAATGCGTTGTGTTCCGTATGTGTGTATGTATATGAAGTAGCATATTTCCCTTAAAAACGTTGATCAAAATTAGGCCAAGCTGTACATTTTTGAAATCTCTTTAAAGGAGAATTTACATCAAAATAAAAATGTCTTTAAATTTTACTAGGAAAAATAAAAGTAGCTCCTTCTGATATCATTTTGTAATCCCGTTAATTGATCATACTCGTCATTAGCTTGTGCTTGTGGCGACTTGAATGTCTAATTTTTTAAAAATGTTTTCAGTTATTTCTATTATTAGGTTACTTGGTAAAAATGATGACTCAAAAAACACCAAAATCAGGTTTAATCACATATCAACCCATAAATTCAGGTTTAATCACAAATAAACCGTACTTCGTCGTGTATCAACCTTCGTGGATTGGTTAATGCCAAAGCCATCTTTGTAGAAGAAAAGAAATCATACCATTGAACATACAGCAAGAGCGGAATAAAGGGGTTCATTCCTTTCTCAAGGGCATAATGTAATATAATTGTCGAGGGATTTCGTTTTATATATCTTGCCTTTCGGTTTAGTTAGGCTGAGAACCTTTCGCTTAGCGCATGGGTTAGTTAGGTGCAACATTAACACACACGCACGCGGAGAGGATGTGTCATTTAGAGATGTCAAAATAAAAATCACAGATAGGAATTGGGATCAGGGTATTTGGGTGACGTCACGCACCGGAAGCGTGGGGTGAGATTTGAGAAAAGGCAGTTAGTTGAGTTCCCGCCTCGGCAGAAGACGGTTGACTTTCCGAGCTGGGCGAGGCCAGACGACTTTGTGCGCTACGGCCGCCGCGCGTTGGTTGGGTTGAGAGCTGACGATATAAAAGCAGTCAGCATAGAAAGATTATGTCTCTCTCTCCCTATGTCCAATAACCTTTAACTCAAAGGTAATAAAGTTTCGTACCTGAACCAATTTCGTGCATTTCGTGTTTTCGGATTCCTATATATGTTTATGAACATTTTATGAACATTATGTCTATTTCACGCATCTGTATATTATCGGTATGTAACAATAAGTCCAAAAGTAAATATAGTCGAGCAACTGAATTTCAAACTCGCTTCCAACGATGTTGCAGTCTAGCATGTAGCCGCTAGACCTAATTATATTCATAAGATATAAAATTTTCCTAGTAAACTCAATGATAAGCATAATTTTAAAGGAATAATTGAAATAGTTGCTATTCGTGTTGTGACATGCATATACAAAACAATTAGAAACACAATCAACGTGACTAAAGAAAACCTACATTGGAGGCAGATATTTAAATTGTGTTCTGTAAGATTTGTAAAAAGGTTTTTTTGTAAAAGTAAAGTTGGCGACCGTAGTCGTGGGCGACCAGAAGGCTCTCTTTTCAATAGCTACTACACTGAGGTGTAGGGGAGGGCACTACTCCTTTTCCAGGATTGCTCTTCTTTACCCTTGATACGTACCTTATATTGCTGAGAGTTAAGCAAGGAGGTTTCACGTACCGTTTTGTAGGGGAGGGCATTACTCCTTTTCCAGGATTGCTCTTCTTTACCCTTGATACGTACCTTATATTGCTGAGAGTTAAGCAAGGAGGTATCACGTACCGTTTTGTAGGGGAGGGCATTACTCCTTTTCCAGGATTGCTCTTCTTTACCCTTGATACGTACCTTATATTGCTGAGAGTTAAGCTAGGAGGTATCACGTACCGTTTTTAAAGTCTTTGGCATGACTCAACCTTGGATTGATCCCAGGTCTACCGGACCATTAGCGGACACTCTACCCACTAGGCTAAGGTTTATTTACGTATAAATCAGAACTTTTGTTTTGATTCAAAGTTTTGTGTTTGTGTATTTGTTCTCTTGTGTTTATTTTCTTCTTCTGTCTCAGTTTATTCGGTACTTACTCATACCCAATTGTTATTACTGTGCAATGAGAGTAGGTGAAAAGCATTAAATTGATTCTGTCTTTCCCTGGGAATTAATAAAAGAACCTGGTGAAAAGTATTACTCCACACAATAATAACTGGTTTTGTCATGAAGCCCGGTCAGGTATCATTGGTCTGATTCCGCTCACGAGAATTCTTATATACTTTATACCCATCTATCTCAGCCTCTGTTTATTTTTCTTATCTACTATCTCAAAGCAGAATTAAATGAAGGAAGATGCGCTGACATACTCGGATAGAAGTTAAACATTTATTGAAAAACCCGTTAACCTTTACGTCTTGTTGACAGTGCTTAAAATGCATCGACTTCATTACCCGTAGAGGAGTAAGATCACAGAAATGAATAGTGTCTGGGGTATGTATGTCGTGGAGAGGTATCTGGGAGTGAGGTAGTTTTGGCGTTCTTTGTGTTGTCCCTTGGATTAGTCCCTTTGGTCTAAAACAGAATGATAGTGCCTGTTTGGGTCCCATGAACACGTGAAATAAATCTGCTTGAAAATTATTTGAATTACATAAGAATCCTTAAAACTATATGACAGTATACAAGTGATTTGCTTTAAGAATGAATCTTACACTTTGCAATTGGATTGTATGAATAAAAAACATAACTACGTATCGGAGGAGAAATGGAAACTAGGATTAATGTTCAAATCCTGAACGTGGCTGTTTGTGTATTGCTTTAACGCTAACTCCCTGGAGAAAAACATAAATGTATTTTTCAACCCTCAGCAGCAATGGGTGATAGCAGTATTCTTTAGCTTTTGAAAGGTAACCAGTTTAGGTGAAGGGGAAAATATCTGAATTGAAAACTAGGGGTAACAATTTTATCTAATAAAACCTATTTGATAGGAAACTGTAACACCATAATAGATGTATATCATTAAGGGCCTGGAGCATTTATCTTGAATTTAATTGGGTGACAATTATTTGTATTAAGAAGAGTTACTTAAGGCTAAGGTAAAATACTTCATTTGCATACGTTCAAGTTCGCCGAAAAAATATATTTTCAAGTATTTTTGTGTTATTTCAACTAATTAGACCCTCAAAGTCACTACATTTGTTTATGTTTCAAAAAACAACCCCAAAACCCAATTAATTTATTCAGTTCAATGTCGAGTGTTCACACATTTCCAGAACAGCAAATGTAAAATACTTCACAAATAAAGACAAATAATCCCAAGATATAAATAGAGAAATATAAAATTAAATAATTCAATATATATATATATATATATATATATATATACTTCCAGTAGAAGTGTCACTTTTTTAATATTTGTTCTGCATTCGAAAAAGTGCCCTGTGTCTATAACATTAAACAATTGTTATATATTCAACGTTCGTCTAGAGGCTGATTATTGTACGATGAAAATTAGGTGGTCCGAAGAAAAAATATATAAATAAAAAAAGTAAACAAAAATTAAAACAACATATAAACAGTAAAGGGGTCATCTAAGGGAAAAACAAATCGACATCAATAACAACAGCCTGATCTCCTGTTGTCTGTTTACTTTACATTTTGGTGGAACATGGAATTTCACATTTAGGCTACATTTGAGATTAACATATAAAGTTATGGCTTGTTCTCTAGTCTTCATTGAATCTCCTCTCTTTTGGCTGTTCCCTGATCATCGACCCCACCTATAAAGCACTGACCACCCAACAAAACAATAGAAATTCGCTTTCTGCCACATCATTTTGTCGAAGCGTTTCATGGCCAGTGAACACTTTTTCTTAATGGTTCTCTCACCATCAACCCACCCTCCCTTCTCGTGCAGTCAGTTCAAGTGCAGGTGTGAGTGTTTTGACGAACAGGAACGGGTAAAAAGCTGATCTTAATTTGCACCGCGATGCGAAAGTAAATTCTAGGTTTTTAACGGTTGGTTTTCAGAATAGTGTCGGAAAAAGACTGTTTTTTGGGTGTTAATTATTTTAGGAAGCCCCTAAAAAGTTAGTTTATTTATGAAATACAAATATTTTCCCATTTCAAAAAGAGTCGGAGGAAGACACAAAAAGGCCGATCTGACCAATCAAAATAATAATCGCGTGACCAAAATCGAAAATGCACATTGGTCCATTATTTTCACTAGAGGAGATCAAGTGATAACCTGACGTTTCGAATTTCAGTAACAGACAATGCAACAATATTTTTAAATATATATATCGTGATATTTCGATTTTTGATTTGCCGTTTAAATATAAACATTATTGAAGTTGTACATTTGGATCCTTCTTAAATGGTTGTTTTAGTGAGTGGTATGGTTTTCTTGCGAAATCGCATTTCTCGCCGAAAACAAAATACTCCACGTATGTAACGGAACAACATAAAAACCAACTTTACAAACGTGGAAGAATCATGGTTAGTGAAGACGTACGTTAGTTAAGATGAGGGTATGTTCACTACTCATTACACTGTTGCATTTATGAGATCAAGTACTGGATAAAACTCAGCTTTGTAAATGTTTTCTCCAAAAACAGTAAAAAAAAAGTATTTGTAAAATGTCCACAATGATCACTTGTGGGGTGTGTCAAATAAGAAATTCTTGTTTAGAATGATTTTTTTATCAAATGATTTTTATTCCCAAGTTTAATGCATTTTAGAGGGGTTTTTTTCAAAAATATTTTGAAAGTATATCTAAATTTGAAAATACATATATTTTTAGAGGGTTTCCTTTATTCAGTAATAACCAATTTGATCTTGGTACCTATTTTATAAGGAAGAAGTAAAGTCTTCGATTTTTAGAAATATTTACTTGATCGAAATAAAACAAGTCCTACTGTTTTAAGCCCCCAAAGCACACGATTACAATAAAGACTTTCGTTCGTGCAGATCAGCAGGTATTTGTTGAAACCAAGAGAAACCTTGGGATAGTTGTGTGACGTGGTATACCACCGAGAGAGGAAAAATGAGATCAGTTCCCCTACCCTTCTGTGTTTGAACTAACAGGCTCCAAAGACTGACCGTTAAAAGGGAGATATGAACGAAGGTCAATTCCTCGCAGCCTGTTGAACAAATAACGAATCCCGGTCAGAATGAAGGTCAAAGGCTACCGGCACTCCATGACCTATAATCGGTTGGACAAGGGAATGTAGGTCACTCTAGTAGCATGACCGGAGGAAATAGTGGGAGAAGAAAAAAAGCCAAATGATTGGCCAGACCCTCTAGCACCAAAATGATACCTTTTCATCAGAGGAAATTTGGAAATGAAACTTCAGTTGGAGCACAGAAGTCGGTGGATAAAGACGCCGGTTTACAGCCAAAACTCCCGGAGGTCCCCATAAAAATCATAGAACAGAATCTTTGGGTAGAAGATAGCAGAAAGGCACATTCAGCCAGATTCTGGAGAATGCCACTCGCCCGTAAAAGAAAGGAACCTGAGAACTAGCCTTGTCAAAGGTAAGTACAACTTAAACTGGAATTGTATGTATTCCAAAAAGAAAGAGAGAAACTGAAAGGATTCTGTTTCCTCAACAGTAAATTAGCGAATGGATTTTGTCATATATGCTTCAGCACGGTGACTTTAGCATTTTCTTAAGTAAAAGAAGAAAAAAAGAAAGAAAGAGAAAAGAGGAGAAAGAAGAAAAGGACTGTTGAGAGACATTTGTGGTTGACACTGATTGCTTGCTCAATATAGCCGGTACTTTTAAAAGAAAAGAGAAAAGAAAAATGAATTTGTTTCTTAAATCTTATCATTATTTGTTTGGTCGTCGCCATTTAAAACTTTGTTCTATTTTAAATGCGCCCTTGTGTTGAAATCTATTACTTGTGTTATTTATCTATCTATCTTCTTTTACACATATCTTTTTCAGCTTCGTATCGCTTTCATCAATCCCTGCTAAATGTCTCATTCACATTAAAACATTATAGGGAAATCTTTGGAAATTTGACCACAGTTAATGTTTCTTTTAACCTTGAAGTCCATGCTTTCCGTTATCTGAGGGGGTAAGAAAACGAAGGACTTAGTGGGGTATTGGAAAATGAAATTGGAAACCCCCTCGCCAGCGTCGGAGATCGGTCTGGCCCCAAATTAACACCCACATTATTTGCCAGTTATCATAACCCCGAAAAATGAAGTCTTGACTAGGACTTATTTTGCGGAGGGTCAAGTGCCAGACTGCCCTCGACGTCACATGCGCATAAAATGAACTCCCATCCTGGGATAATTATTTATGCAACGTCACAGAAGAAGCTTGAATGTATAAATAAATAAAAAGTAATAAAATGTTTATTTTAAAAATCCATTCATTTTTATTAAGTAATATAACATAGAATGAAATTTGAATTTAATATGCACATAATAAAAGAAAACAAAAAACAAACAATGATTTTTATAATTTAACTTAAATTACACATAATCTAATTATCACCTTTTTAATTAATATGAATATCATATATTTTTAGAATACAGAAAGAAATGCTTTATGATGTTTTTTAAAGTTAGCTAGTTATATTATTAAATAAAGCTAATGATTGATTCTATAAAACATGAAAAGCATGCATTTTTCATGGCAAAAACAAAACAAAACAAAACAAAATAAAAAAAAACCAATTTTTGCTAAATAAGGAAATCCTCATTTGGAACACCGTGCTACCTATTGTCTCTTGTTAGAGATCAAGTAACGACGAGCATCATCTTTTTTCTAGCATTTTTCTGAAGAGAAATACTTCTATTCGTTATTGGATCTCCAAAATTCTTCTAATGATTTATATGCAGGGTTTATGATTGTAGAAAAATTTTGTAATCAACTCACTTCATACCAGGACTGCGTTCAAGCCCTGTGATAATCAAAGTTTTGAATATTGCTTTTTTTTTTCTGGGAATGCTGATTGGTGATCCTCATTCTATAGTTGAAAAGAGAGTCATATTTTCTGCATGAAAGAATGAAAAAAAAATTGTAAAAGAAAAAGCTATATGACATTTTTTACTGGCCTTGGTAACGTCTCATACAAAAAAAAAATGTAGTGAATACGGGGAAGTGATTAAGACTGTATCAGGGTAATCATTCCTTGTCGAGTGGATATGCCGGTACTGAAAATCAGAATTCGAAAATCTGTTATTTTGGATCGAAAATTGGTTTTCTGTTATCAATTAAGAAATAACTATATTATTTCCGTGATAGGCTTGAATAAGAAAATCATGTACAAAGAAGCAATAGTCGGATATATAAGATTATTATATAAGTGTATCTCTAATTTTATCTGAAGAACGAAAGAAGGCATTATATTGATGAATCTTCAAAAGGCACAAGTCAAGTTCTGAGCAATTAATTTGTAAAATTCGTCCTTCATATTGAGATCAGCTTTCTATTACATGCTTGAATAATTTAGAATTGCATGTGTTTAGTTAGTGACTGTGCAGGATTCAAGTTGAAAAATGAATATTTAAGAAAAAGATATCATAACGGTTTAACAATGATTTTGCAAAGAACCAAGAAAGGAATCAATTTAATTTATTTTTCTGTTTTGAGTTTTTTCCTGCAAAAATCTTACACTTTTTTTTATTTATTGCAGTTTTGATTCTTATTAAAATTCAACTGCAGGTGCCGGTGTAATCATGTGTAAAATGAAACCGGAGAGTTCAGTTACAATTCTGATTAAGAAAGTTTGCATTCATTTCGCACACGAGACAGTTATGAATCCGTCTATCCTCTCCGATATCTATCTATCTATCTATGCGCGTGTCTTCGTTTTCGTGTGTGTATGTGTAAAATAGTTGACATATTAATATTTCTAACGTTCATTGGCAACTCGTCTACAAGGAATATTCTAAATTCAAAATAGACAAGTAAAATTTTTAGATCATTGGAAATAGTTCAGAATCTACTTTGGCTGACTTACAATTGTTTATCAATATGTCAACCAACCTGATTTCTCTTTTGTTCTGTGAAATCTATCAGCGGATCAGGAGCCAATATGCATAATTGTTATTGACGAAGTTTTCTGGAATCGGTGACTCGGGTTCAAATACTGGACCAGGCTGTTTACGTAGACATATACTTGGCTTTCCCTTGGGCAACATCAGAGTATTATATGATGGAATCCGGCTGAACGAGCGCAAAAATCCTCGAGAGACTTGCTTTCTGGAGAAAACTCTATTTTCGGATCCGAAATCTCACTGGATTGACAAATGCCATAACGAAGAAAATAAAATTTCCTATAATGAAATGTTAAAATCATCATCATCATCATTTTCATCATCAAAATGTCATACTGCTAGCATGGATTTCCCTAACTCTCTGTCGCTATCCGTCTCTATCATCCATTGCTTCTTGCTCGTCTTCCAGGCTACATCCTGTGTCCATAAAGAGCTGTTGTAGATAAGATCCAGTTGGTCGTCCTACACTTGCGCGTCCTTGTGAAATGGGTCAATAGGAAAACGTAACTCATGAGTTCGTCCTTGCTCTTCCAGCAATGTCCCGCATGCTTTGTTCATCTAATTCGGATGGTCTTCGAGATGGGTGGTATATGGCCATACAGCTACTGTTCTGTCGGATGTAACTTTCAGGATTTGTTTAATATAGCTCGTAGTATCCTTTGTCAGCGTCTGGGTGGTGCATCTATTTAGTAGTATGGATACGAACGCTGCTTGGAAAAAATGCGTTTTATCTTATTGGAGAGGTCTGACTTCCATAAGACAGATAGCCTATCGATAGCTGTCCCTGCCTACGCTAGTTGCGTATTGATTTCATTTTCTGTAGATAAGACGCTGCTTCCGAAGTAAGTGAACTTGTCCACTGGTTTCAGGGTAAAATAAACGTTTTGCAATATTTTGGTAAAGTGAGACACAATTCGGCTGCCTCGGATGCTTTTGACAAGGTTATGAAGTTGAAAAACCACATTGAATTGTGAGATGCCGAGCTCTCCTGATACTCGCTAATTGCTACTCGCCGTATTTGCCTCTATGGCTTAGAGCATGGCCTTAGAATGGTTTTCGACCTACCAGACCTTGCGGGCACGTCGAATTTCCTGTCACCCGGGCAAAATTTTTTCAACGATCTGAAAACTGTACTGTGAGCAACAAATATTTTTGATTACTTCTCCAACACCATGTCCCAGATCAAACTGATAAAGTATAAGTTTCCAAATTAGACTACGTTGCTCAGGTTCATCTGTGCGGCTTTCATTTTGTGAAGTTATGTGCAACGTGTCAGCGCATCAACGAACAGGGCACAACTATTCCCAACGAGAACCTACAATAGCCAGAACTGTTTCGGTAAAGGCATATAAGTAAGTAAAGGTGGCGACCGTAGTCGAGGGCAACCAGAAGGCTCTCGTTTCAATAGCTTCTACACCGAGGTGTAGGGGAGGACGCTACTCCTTTCCTTGGATTGCTCCACTTTACCCTTGATAAGTACCTTATATTGCTGTGTTAAGCAAGGAGGTATCAAGTACCATTTTTAAAGTCTTTGGTATGACGCGACCTGGGATTGAACCCCGGTCTCCCAGACCACTGGCAAATACTCTAACGGCATATACACGCCATAAACAACCATGTATTTAAATATTGCAAAATCTTTGACTCACCCTTGTATGTATAAATAAAGACTCAGGAGGTTTTTTGTTAAACCTTTCGAGTATAGGTTCATTTTCCAATTGTAGTTTTCATTCTATTCGTGAAATATCAATTTTTACTCATAGAAATCGGATTTTGGTTGTTTTTATTGGAACTAAATGAAATAAGATTGATGTAACTGATATTACAAATTGATGTTACGAATAAAATTGTATGAAAAATGGAGTTGAAATAAATTAAAATAATTATTCCCCACATTTATGAAAATAAACAGAACAATATGAAAAACAGATGATAACTATATTTGCTTTTTATATTTGGCATTCATATGATGACTTTTCAGTCGATGAAATGCGAAGAAAAATCTCAAAAACAATGGTTGATTTCTAAGCAAGTCAGTACTTCAAGGGAAGTATTCAAATTGATTCAATTGCGTGTACCCTCTACGGTTAATTTGTATTCTAATTGTATTTTGTATTTATAAGCACAATCAGATCTGCCCGTAGAGAAAACGTTAAATAATCTTTGTTTTTGTTTTAATATCCAAAATGAAAGCCTTGTAGATAATTAAAGTCATAAATTGCCTCGAGATATTTGGAAACAGAAAAAAAAAATCCATACACTTACAAATTTCGTACTCTTACAAAAAAAAATGCGTTCGTTGATGTTCCTTATATTACTAACTTTTTTACAGAGAAAGTTTGCCCAGTCGGCTGAGGCTGTAGAATACACCGACTGCTTCTCGGCAGAGGGGTAAGACCCCCCCCCGCCAACGAGTGTCCTGGATATGACACAAAACAATCAGATGGTGAGGTTCCAGCAGTGCTGGAGCTTTGGGAAATGCAGAGTACCCCTTTATTGTCATCGCTTCCAGGTCAGCTCTGGCCCGGAGTGGTAGCACCTGATAGGGCCCTATGTATGGGTTAAATAGAACTAACAGCATACTCATGCTAAAATGAATTGTTTAAGTAAATTGAATAGCTTGAAATAGAAATGTTTTTGACAATTAAACCGTACTTACATTTAAACTGCGTG
>OY757919.1:24508634-24528634 GCA_963585895.1 Sepioteuthis lessoniana | reverse complement strand
AAAAGCACATCTGTCCTTCAATGCACATGGGTTAAATGCACATCTGTCCTTCAACAGTGATGGCTTTGGCATTGGATAACTAGCGATGGTTATATGCTTTTCGCAAAGTCATTAGTCCGAAAGAGACCATAATAGTGCGAGTGAATTTAAACTCTCTTATTAGGATGTCGCAAGTCAAGCACGTTAGTTGTAACGTAAAAAATAGGATATATACGCCAGTATGGTAAGCATTACGCCACGGAGATTAGTCTCTCGATGCATATATATATATATATATAAATATATATATATATAAAATCAACTTAAATCGCGAGTCGGAGTTAGACTTCCTGATGATCCGTTAAGGTGAAACGTTAGTAGATTTCCGACTCGCGATTTAAGTTAATTTTATAATTGGCTCCACTCGTGTTGAGCACTTTTGTAATTGTAGCATTGCAGGATTCGCGGAAGGTTTTAGTTTTCTTTTAACCAACTGACTACATATCTCTTGATTTTTTTTAAGGGGTGTGACGGGGTTGGCCTTTTCTTTCTTTTTGTCCTATAATATTTTTTCTTTTTCCCCCGGGCGGTGATTCGAGATATTGTTATCTCTTGTTCCTGGCGGTTTTTTTTTTCTTTTTTTCTGGTAACCGTGAATGCTGGTAGATATTAGATTAGTATATATATATATATTGTTGGTCCAAGTAGAGAAAAATGTATCTTGAAATGAGTAGGTCCATGAAGAGATTTGTATTTGAAAGTTTCAAGCTTGATGCTTTTGTCAGAGAATATGTATGGTACAAGGACTTGTTAATCGGGTATTCAAATTTTGAACTCGCTTTGAATGGTTTTCAGTTGGTTATGGATTTTTTCATGAAGATTATTCATTTCTTTTTCTGAAAGTGTGTTTTCTTGGTGTGCGCCATGCATGTTCTCTGACGAAAGCATCAAGCGGGAAACATACAGCTATGTAAGAACAAAATAAATAAATAAATCCTAAAAAATACAAATCTCTTCATGGATCTACTCATATTGATATATATATATATATATATAATTTTGCGAGTGTGAGAGTGCGTGTGTGTTTGCGCGTAGATGCATGCAGCTGAGCTTGTTAGTGCATATGTGCGTTGTGAACCTAACGAACAACAGAAAAACATCGACGTACGAAAATTATATTTTGATTAATACATCAATTTTTGGGTCAGTCGGCTAGGGCTGTAGAATACAGCGACTGCATCTCTGCAGGCGGTTATGACGCCCTAACGAGTGTTTTGGATATGAAACTAAAAAATCTAATGGTGCGGCTGCGGTAAAGCCGGAGCTTTGGGGAATGCGGAGTACCCGCTAATTACTATCACTCTCAGGTCCAGTCTGGCCCGAAGTGGTTGCAACTGATAGTGTCCTCTCTATTGGTCAGATAGAAATAAACTGCATACTAATGTAAAACTGAATTGTCTGAAGCAGTACTGCTTTTGACATTGAAACTGTATTTACGCTAAACCGAATTGTTTGAAATAGAACTGTTTGACTAAATTGAATAGGTTGAAATAGAAATGTTTTTGACAATTAAGCTGTGTACGTATGCTAAACTGAATTGTTTGAAATAGAACTATTTATATGTATAAAAGTGGATTTGGTGTTAAATAACCTACAAAGGTTGATATGTCATAAAACCTATCCAACCAACCAAAGTATCAATTTGGTTTAAAATTTCACTGCACTCTTGTTAAATAAATTAGAGTCAGAATATAAAGTTGAAATCAATTATTTGCCCAGAAACCTTTATGCATACCTAATATTGAGCCTTTTTACAAATATATAGACTTTTAGATATATATATATCTATTTACTCTATAACATATGTACACAAGAGTGAATCAACCAGTTCGTAATCTAACACAGTTTTTTTAATTAACGGGATAAGTTTTGGGTAAAATGCATTGACAAGGAAGTTTTTTATGATGTCAGATAATAGCTTAATCTTTCTTAGGCCATGCAATTAATGATCAACTCATATATATACATATATATATATATATATATATATATATATATATATATATATATCATTATGATTAAGATTGTTAAAAGAAAAAAGGTTAGGCGTATAGAATACGACGATTGCGTCTCTGTAGAAGGATATGATCCCTCTCGACGAGTGTCCTAAATATTCATATTTACCAACCCCTCCGCTCGGGCAGGATATGACACAAGGTCAATTTTTAAGCGGAGTTTCGCAGGTTTGAATTCAGAGTTTTCCTTCTCCTAGAGTAGTTGCCTCACCAAAGCTGAAGAACCTCGTCTGCACTACTATTTACCCATAGCTGGAGGGAGAATAATTGGATTCATACCTTTCCCAAGTGTATTAGTGCTATGTGAAATGCAATCAGCCGCGTCCAGGATTTGAACTCGTGTCACCGTGTCCATTTCCTACGACGATAACCATTACACCACGGGCACCTCCTAGATATGACACTGAATGACTAGATGGTAAGGCTCGAATCCTGAAGCTTTGTGAGATGTGGACTATTCCTTTATTGCCATTATAGTCTGGTCCACTCAGACCCTGAGTGTTAGTTCCTAACAGTTACTCCAATTTTATAGCTCAAATAGAACTGTTTCAACTTGAAACAATTCAACTATGTGAAAATGAATAATTAATATTATATTGAATTATGTAGACTAAATAGGAATACATATTTGCAAATATCAGTGTTCATTATAGATAGCATTGCTTAAAACATTTTAACTGCGGGCAAACAATAAATAGCAATACTTGAACCCATTTGTGTGCAAACAAATAAGCTTTGGCTCGTTTAAAAATAGTACCTGCAAACTATTCTTTTACAACACACACACACACACACACACACACATATATATATGTATATATATATATATATATATATATATCATTGAAATATATTGACATCTTTTGTCTACACATTTTTGTAAATGTCCTTTCGAGTTGCCGAACTGATTTTATAGTATCCGGCAGTAATTACTTATTGAAACTCCCATCACTAATTAGAACTCTTGTATTTTCTGCCCAATTTTAGGTCATCATCAAGGATGTGTGTATTTCGAAAGTGATCTGATTTTTGCGTGTACATTACTACTTTGTAAGTCTTTATTATATATTATGGTATACTGTTGGAGCGTTTTATTTTAAATTCATTCCTACAAGTAGCAGCAGTAGCAAAGGACATTTAAGTACATTCGAAATTGATTGTATTGAGTTTCGTTTCTTTCATTCTGATATGGAGCGAAACTTAATAGAATCAATTTCGAATTCTGTACTAATGTACTTCAATGTCTTTGGCAACTGTTGCTACTTACAGAAACGAATTCATATAAAACGCTAGAATACACCAGAATAAATAATAAACACTTACAAAGTTGTAATTTATACGCAAAGATGACATCGCTTTTGCAATATACACACCTCTGATGATAGCTCAAGATAGGACACAAAGTACTTGGGTGTGAATTACTTATAGGAGTTTCATTAAGCAATACCCGCTGCATGCCATAAAATCAATGCGGCAACTCGAAAGGATATATACAAAAATCTGTAGCCAAATCTATATTGTTTAATGAAATATTGGTTATTGAAGAAGTACTGCCTAAATGCACGCACATATACACACATAAACAGACAGACACACATATATATACATATATAAATATATATTCGTTTTATATATATATATATAATAGCATGGATGCTTATTTGTAACCATCGGTTTCATGTCGTCTGAATACGACAATCATCAGGCATATATATATATATATATATATATATATATAACTTTGTCTATTCATCTATTTCAGTTCAGTCATTGGGATTAAACATCGACGTTGTATAATCGATATCCATCAATACTTGGTTCAAATGTCTGCTTAATCTTTTAAATACTTGTATGCATGCAAACTCACACACACACAAAGAGACATATATATATATATATATAAATATATATATATATATATATATATATATATACCTCTGTGATTTTGTGTGTGTGCGCGCGTATAGAAGAGTTGTAATACAACGAATAGTCTGTCTTTGGATGACAATATACACACTTCCCCCTCGAGAGCTGAGCACTCTGGCTGCCACCTGCATAATGCAAAGCTCTTCTAATGAACTGAGCAACCTGGTATCCCGTAAGGCAAAATGTACGCAAACAAAAGCTAATACATTACGCGTTATAATTCACAAGCTGACGTGCGTCGCTTGAGGCTGAGTAGTAAGATACTAAGTCTAACGTAAATTTAGATGGGTTTCGATCCCAGCTAGAAGGGTCCTGCGTGTCTAGCCACACCGAAGAGTTGTGATATAACGAAACAGTCTGTCTGTACATGGCAATAAGACTATATATATATATATATATATATATATATATAAACAGAACTTGACATTAATTAACCTAAGAGAGTTGATAAGCAATCAGAGACAACCAACCAACCAACCAACCAACACCATGGTGATTAAATAGAATTTTAATGCTAGATTGAAATACGTAAAAGTAAAGTTGGCGATCGTAATCGAGGGCGACCAGAAAGCCTCTTTTCAATAGCTACTACACTGAGGTGTAGGAAAGTGCGCTATTCATTCCCTGGATTGCTCCACTTTACCCTTGATACGTACATTATATTGCTGAGTGTTAAGCAAAGAAGTATCAAGTACCAATTTTAAAGTCTTTGGTACGACGTGACCTGGGATTGAACCTAGGTCTCCCGGACCATTCGAGAACATTATACCCACTGGACCAATGAACCGATTTGAAATAATTTAATTAATTCAACTGTTTTCAAATTGTATTACGAACAGTTATTTGAAGTTATATTTGTTTACTACGGATTATTACTTGTAACCATGTTTGAGTAAATTATTTGATAGGAAGCTTGAATTAACAACTTGTGGTTGCTAGAAAAATATTTATTTTTACTTGAAATCATGTAATTGCTCAAATTAAGCTATTGATTAAAGACCGAAATGAACAGTGAAAACAAACTTATTGCAATCAAATATTTACAAATAAAGCAAATTACACATTAGATAACGCATGTTGATTTGATATGCCCATAGTTATTTCAGTCTACTGGTATTGTAAAAGATTGCTGCGAATACCCAACAAAACAGCAAATATAGGTGATGTGGTGATAGAGACGAAATCATCAATCACATAATAAGCGAATGCAGCAAGTTAACACAGAAAGAGTATAAAACTAGACACGACTTGGTGGTTAAAGTGATCCATTGGTAATTGTGCAAGAAATTTCAGTGCAACTATACGCACAACCCAAAATCAGTCCCGGAGAATGACACATAAACTCCTCTGGGATGTTGACATACAAACGGATCACTTAATCTCGTTCAGAAGACTGGACCTTATATTAATCAACAAAAGAAGGGAACTTGCAAAATAGTCGACTTCGCTGTCCCGGGTGACCACAGAGTAAAATTAAAACAAAGTGAAAAGAAGGATAAATACCACGACCTTACTAGGGAATTGAAAAATCTGTGGAACATGGAAGGAACGTTTATACCATTTAAAACTGGTGCTCTGGGTACAGTCACCGATGGAT
The DNA here is from genome assembly GCA_963585895.1 of Sepioteuthis lessoniana. Lineage (NCBI taxonomy): Eukaryota > Metazoa > Mollusca > Cephalopoda > Myopsida > Loliginidae > Sepioteuthis > Sepioteuthis lessoniana. The sequence continues at coordinate 24,523,057 of OY757919.1, read as the reverse complement.
TGATTAAAGAACTGGAGGACTTGGAAATAAAAAAAAAACGAGCTGAGACTATTGAAACTACTACATTATTAAGATCAGCCAGAATACTGAGAAGAGTCCTGGAGACTTGAGGAGACTTGCTCTCACTCAGAATTCAGTAAAAGACCATCAGCTTACGCTCATGTCAAAAACTCTCAAGTAGTAATAATAATTACTTACAAGGAGTAATAATAATAATAATGGGGGATGAATGGAGATCATCCAAATTACAATAGTGTTGAGAACGGCCAGAATACCGAAATGAGTCTTGGAGACTTGAGGAGACTTGCTGTCACTCAGACTCCAATGAAAAACCATCAGCTAACGCTGGTGTGAAACACTCGCCAGGAAGACAATAATAATGTAGGGGTGCCGACATGAAGTATTGATTTGTCTCTTTCACGCCATCGGTCACAGTTGTATGTTCTCTTGAGAGCACCCAGTGTCCGCTCTGAGTTGATGACTCTTAGTGCATACAATGTGGTAAAAAGTGATGCGTAGAATACAGTTATTTATACTGTTATATTTTGACCCTAGACCCAGCCGTTAATCAAGAGATGCACCTGTGTAAATAAGGCTGTACAGAGGGCTTTGGGTTCTCAGTGACCCACTGTTGAACAACCCCAGCCAAGATGAGGAAGAATTGCAGCTATGGTCGCGAGAACTTGGGTCAATATAGCAGTCTACCCTCATCTCCAACTCATCTCTCACACACAACCAACATCACCCTTTCGAGAATAAAGTGTGAGAGATATATTTTTATAAAGAAGTGTATTAATTCGTTCATTGAAGTTCGTCATTATGTTTGATTATGTGCCGCATATATTTGTATATGTACACGTGCAGTTGTATTGTGGCTATGCAACAATACTATATTTTAACAGTTGTATTAGGCATATAATATTATAAATAATTCAGCAGGCATGAGTTTTGAATAAAATGATTGTATTTTCTAAAATTTACACACAAAGAATAATATGGGGATAAAACTGGTTATTTACTTTTCTTAGATGTAGCACACGAGCGTTTTAGTCTCCAACTAGTATTGATTTGCTAGTCAAACTTGCTAAACAATATACCATTTATTGAAAATGAGATACATTGTTTCGAGGCAGAGGGCCTAATTAATTTACTTGCCTTTTTGCTTTGATGTGGCACAAGGCCAAATGAATAAGGCACCGAGTGAGACTCGAACTCATTCGCGAAGGTTTGCTAGTCTAGTTTTCAAACCATTACACCACGCAAGGTGCACATACGATAATTAAATTACGGGATATTAAAAAGAAAAGTTCCCATATAATGGTATATGTGAAAATGTCCTTTTCTTTTATAAAAACTTGGGATTGAATTGTTTACGGAACAAAATAAATTTTTAAGGAAGTTTTAGAAAGTCTTTTGCAATTCAGGGATCTGTATTCAGGTTTCCAGTTTTGAATCAGAAGTGTTTTTGAGAGAGTCTATAGAGATTAAAAGGGCGACGTGCCGGCTATAAAGTTTGTAATTCAATAAAAATATTTCGTATGAAAAGAATTACATTGTTTTATTTTGATTGGGTCTTTTTAAATTTTAATCGTATTTACAAGAACAATATAGAAACCTTTAATCAAATTAATAGTCGATAAAATGCTTCATGTCTAATTTTCCTCTACATTTAAATAAAATAATTGCAAGGAAATCACTTTCTTTCTTTTTAAATTTATATATATATATATATATATATACATATGTATATATATATATATATATATATATATATATATATATATATATATATACAAGCATATATATATGTAATATGTGTATGTACGTGAAAGTTTCTTGATGTCTTTTATACATATATATGTGGGGGTATGTACGCTTGTTAATTTAGATACATATTCTATTAATGCATATATATATATATATATATATATATATATATATATATATATATATATAAGGAGAATATATGTGATGATATCTATTACATAATGTTAATATAGGTGTGCAATTTAACTTTATCTATTAGTCGATTTCAGTTCAGTCATAGAGATTAAACCTCGACCTTGTATAATAAATACCCATCAGTACATTTTTCAAAAGTCAGCTTAATCTTTTTAACTGCATGTACGCGAAGAAATTAACGGCTGCCTATCGTGTAATGCATATCTCTTCTAATGAATTGAGCACTCTGGTCTTCGGTAAGGTAAAATTTGAACAAACGAAATCTACTACATAATGCATTATATTTCCGAAACTGTCGTATGTCACCTGGAGCTAACTCGTAAGATACTTAGTCTAACGCAAATATTTCGATTCTAGCTTGAAGTGTCCTGTGTGTCTGGCCACACTGAAGATTTGTAGTAAAACGAAACAGTTTGTGGATAACAATAAGACTATAAATATATAAAGAGAGAGAGAGAGAGAGAGAGGGGGGGGAGAGAGGATAGATAGATAGATAGATAGATAGATATGCGAGTACATGTTAAATCTATATACCTATGCATGTCTAACCAGAAAATGTGGAAGAAAAGAACAAGAAAGTTTTCGATGCTTTTATAGCCGAATAGACTTAAAAGTTAGATCGTCATCAAGCGCTACTTCTTTGGTTATTTCGAGTTTTATTTGTTGCGATGATTATCAGATGAACCTTTTTCCATCTGAGGATTATAGTGACATATGAAACTAGGATTGACGAAAGAAACACTGGTCTAGTCGGTAGAGTGTTCGATAATGGTCCAGGAAACCCAGGTAGAGTGTAAAAACAATATTCATATTGTTGTTCTTTATTCAGCTTTGCTTAACGTAGAATTTATACCCCAGGTTCTTAACAGTACCTGATATTCCTAAGTGGCCGTAAGGCTCATAACTTGCCCACCCGGCTGGCGCTGTAGAATACAGTGACGGCAATTCTGCAGAGGGGTAAGACTCCCCTTAGCAGTTTCCTGGTTAAGACACTAAACAGTCTGATGGTGAGGTTCCAATGCTGCTGGATCTTTGGAAAATGCGGAGCACCCCTTCATTGCCATTGCGCCCATGTCCACTCGGACCTGGAATGGTAGCACTTGATAGGGCCCAATCTATAGGTCAAAAAGAACTAAACTGTGCTCTTATGCTAAACTGAATTGTTTGAAATAAAAATGTTTTGACATTTAAACTGTGTATTCCATTTAAACTGCGTACTTATGCTAAACTGAATTGTTTGAAAAGGAACTGTTTTTAACATTGAAACTGTACTTCCGCTAAACTGGATTGTTTTAAAAAGAACTGTTTGACTAAATACATTAGCTTGAAAAAGATTTTTTTTTATTATTAAATTGTTTGAAATAGAACTGTTTATGTTTATAAAAATGAACTTTGTATTAAATACCCTACAAAGGTTGATATGCCATAAACCCCAAAGAAAGAAAGAAAGAAAGAAACAAACAAACAAACAAGTCTCATCACTATTTAAGATCGGCGATCTGACACGATACAATGCATTTGCAGTGATTTTAACGTGCGTGATTCAAAGTACTAAGCGTACCTTTGGTAAAGAAAAACTCAGCAATAACTATGGATATAGATCAGGCTCTCTAGCCTTGGTTTTCAAACGGTTTACAACAAGGAATTTTCTGATTTTAAAACTTCTGCTGACTTGTGGCAATAATACGTAGTGTCTTCAATAAGTTTCCAGTTTTTTTTTGTACAAGCATTTAAAATTGTCGTAGACTCTCGAATATTCAGTACGTTATTGCTATACATCTTATGAGTTGACTGACCAATTTTTACGATTCCTGGTTCAAATGAACAGCCAAAGCAAGAATTGGAATACACCCTACTAAATCCTAATTGTCACAGCTGGTGAATAATCCTTTTTACACACACACACACACACACACACACACACACACACACACACACACACACACACACACATATATATATATATATATATATATATACATATATATATATATGATGTTTAAGGGAATAGTTCATCGTTAACTTTATTTTTAAATGAATCAGAGCTCATTTGTTGGCATACAATAAATATTTTCAAGTATTACTATTCATTGTTTGCACACAGTCAAGGGATTCCAGTATTGATATCTAACACTAATAGGTATATTTACATTCAGTTAAATATTTTCAAGTATTGCTATTTAATACTGATAATTATATGTTAAATGGGTAAGAACCCTGTTATAACATATTGAATTGTTATATGAGACCCAGAAGTGGGACTCTGACAGATACTCCTGTTCTTGGTAAAAGTGGACATGGGAATAATTGTAAAGATTGGGTACTTCAAAATCCCCAACCCTAAGACTGGAGCCTTACAATAAGATGCATTTAATACCATAGCCAAAACACTAAATGCTTTCAAGAATTACTCTCGAACCCTACTAATTCTATTAAATATTAATCATTTGTTTGCACACAGTTAAATGGTTTCAAGTATTGCTATGTAATACTCATATTTCTATTCAACATTAATCATTTGTGAATTAAATTATTATGGTCGAAATAGCTGTCCAGTGTTTCTGTATGTCGTGCGTAGGTGTTCGACGGATTTTCTGGTCATGGTAATTAAATTCACAATATAATTCCTCTACCTAAAAAAGAAAAATATGCATCTATATCCTTGCCCTTGAAGTTATAATAATTACGCGGATGCGTATTTCTAATTCTCGTGGGAAGACGTGGCCCTGGAGGTGACCGTGTCATCTGTAAATGGTACGGATGTAACTTGCAAGACACATTTAGGTTAATTGGCCGCGCAATTACCATGATTAGTTGATTTGGCGTCACTTGTGTGCGATATGGACTGTTGACTCAGTTGTAGAATTTCAGCTCTGCAATCTGTGGTTGCTGGTTCGATCTCCAGTGGTAGAGACCACGGTCTGCACTGCTGATGAAACATAAAAAGGTCGAAACAGCAGTCCAGTGTTTCCGAATGTCGTACGTCGGTGCTCGCCGGATTTTCTTGTTATCCTAATTTAATTCCCAATATAATTCCTCTACTTGAAAAATATACATTAATCATTTGTTTCCACACAAATGGATCCAAGTATAGTATATGAATGAAGTTTTATTTGACCCGTAGGCGGGACTCTATCAGGTTCAGAGTCGACCTGGGAGTAATAGGAATGAAGGAGCACACCTCATTCTTTAAAGTTTCTGCAATGGAGCCTCACCATCAGGAGTTTTAGTACCATAATTAGGACACACTTTCCCTAATGCAGAGATGAAGTCGACGTATTCTACAGCCCAAGCCAACCGGACGGTTGATAAATACAGACTGTTCAATACTGGCGTTTTCCCTAACATTAGAAGCGACGTTTAGTCATGAGTAACTATTATCTCTGGCATAGGTGTATAATTACTGTGAGAGAATCTTGGCGTTCGATTAAGTGATGTAAAGAAATGCTATGTCTTCTCGAACTCATCTCTCTTTTACTGTCTGTCTGTCTGCCTGTCTGTCTCTCTCTCTCTCTCTATATATATATATATATATAATAGTTTTTCCCTCCTCTATATACAGTTTGACGTAGGGATAACAAATGGGGGACACAAGTTTATTGGAACCGGGTCAAGGTTTTAATGGAAACCATGTTTTCGTTCCTCGTAGAGGAAGAAGGATTTTCTTGAGACGGAGTCTTTAACAATAAAGAAAAATCACCAGGGGGCCTGGGAGACACATGATGTAAGTAATCACATGGAATGGTAATTACCTAACTTCACAAAGAAAGAAAGAAAGAAAGAAGAAAAGAAAGAATACTATTAGCAAATTATTATATATACTAAAATAATTATCCACATATTATTTTACATAACATTAGGTTTCCATGCATTGCTTCAAGCGGGTGATACAGAACGTTTTCCTTTGCAGGAAGAAAGAATCTTAAAAAAAAAAGAAAAACATATTTTTTAATCGATGCGTGTTTTAAGAACCGAACATGGCCACAATGGTTAGAGTGACCTCCAGTGGCCCGGGAGACCTGGGTTCAATCCTTGGTCGAGTCATACCAAAGACTTAAAAAATGGCACTTGATGCCTCCTTGCTTAACACTCGGCATTATAAGGTAGGTATAAAGGGTAAAGTGGAGCAATCTAGGGGAAGGAATAGCGCCCTCCCGGAAAACTTGGTGCAGTAGCTATCGAAAAGGGAGCCTTCGGGTCACCCTCGACTAAGGTCGCCATCTTTACTTACGTACTACCATTATAATCAGCTGCAATCAAAACCATTTCATTTTACTCAGCGTTAACTCCGTTGATTTATATATATATATATATATATATTATAACAGTGTTGCTTCTCACTAATTCACTTTGTGGGTTTGTGTCGAACCAAGTGCAATATAATATGGAGTGTGCTCAATATCTTGAATAGAGCTTATATATAAATATGGAGTGTGCTCAATATCTTGAATAGAGCTTATATGATAAATATATTCGATATATATATCTAATTCATGGAATATATATATATATATATATATATATATATATATATATATATATACAAACCGGTCACATTAGGATTATAAATTGATTTCCATCCTGTTATGTGTTTTTGAAAAAATCAAAAAACACGAAAAAAAATTAACGGGACTCCTTCAGATCTTATGGATAAGATCTGAAGAAGACCTGTTAATTTTTTTTATTTTTCGTGTTTTTTTATTTTTTCAAAAACACATAACAGGATGGAAATAAATTTATAATCCTAATGTGACTGGTTTGTGTTTTTTATTAATGAAATTATTGCTCTGTAATGTCTGTTACATTGAGCTCTTTACCAGGAAAATTTAAATGTTTACTTTAGAATGGTTTTCCTGTCCTGATGGAATTACTCCCAACTTCGGTTTAACTGAACCAAATAATGCTTATATATATATATATATATATATATATATATATATATGTGTGTGTGTATGTGTGTGTGTGTGTGTGTGTGTGTGTGTGTGTGTGTGTGTGTGTGTGTGTGTTAATTATTATAATCAGACAAAATATTCCGAATCTCTGAGTAAAATAATAAGACAAGAAAAATGATTTTTAAAGAAAAATGATGTTGGTTGTTGTGTTGAAAATAGATGTCTTTTAATTTTATTATCTATAGCATGAGTTAAAACTAATGAATAAATAAAAAAGGAACCCGAAAAGAAATAACACAGTTTTTCTTTTAAAATATCTGCTAAAATCATCATCAACAAATAAAATGAACATTGAAAAGATGACTGCAAACCGATTTGGTTTAGAAGTGAAATATTAAGAAAACTGAAGAAATAAAAAAAGAAGGTTAACTAATATGATTACGGGAGGAAATAACTTCATAGACTTTTTAAAAAATAAAGAAAATAAAGTGACTGACGTTGATAAGCAAAAAAACACTAAGAAGAAAGATAATTTTTCATTGAATAAAAAGAGAAAGAAGAAAAGATAGTGGCAAAAGCAAAAAAAAAAAAAAGAAATAGAAAAATAGTAATAAGGAGATGTAACGGATGATTTGAATTGGGAAATTCAGTGGGAAGAGAATATATATGCCGCTAATATTCATTATCCTAAATTAATCTTAAGTTAAGACAGAAAACCAAAAGAACGTTTCATCCTAAAAGCAGGAAACAGGACATGCTGGGTGGTGGATAGGTAAATAGCTGGAAAATGAAGGAGACACAAATAAAGACTGACAGAAAAAAAACGTAAGTACGAAGAAAAGAAAAAGAGTAACATAAGTTTTTAATCGGAACTCGTGCTCAATGTAGACTGTCGGTTGTAATTTGACAAAATCTGTACAAGAAAATATCCCTTAGGACTGAACAAGTATATACTAGTCTGCTTAAAAAGTGTGTGTTGTTTCTCTTCTAATGTTTTTCTTTTAAATATTGAGACAACCTTTTCACACTGATCATTTCCATATTGATACAAAAGAAGAAAATCTCTTCTGCAAGACAGTGGAAGTTATGTTGTTCAGAGGGAATGGCTATTCCATGAATATTATTAATCTTGTATCAAAAGCTGAATATTCAAAGGACAAAAATGTATTCCATGCACTAGCCGAAAGTCATAGAATTTATATCATCATTAAAGCAATCCTTTAGATACACGGTGAAAAACACAGACATAGAGTGACAAAAATAAAGAAAACAAGCTTAATATGCAATTCAAACCGTGTAAATGTCTGGTAAGTTTCCGATGATGTTTGAAGTTTTGGTGATGAACGAATCGTACTCGATTGACAACGAAGAAAGCTAAAATGAATATTGATTAAGTATTGGAGTGAAATCTGATGATTTTCTAAGTGGTATATAAATTAACATATTGCTTTTAAGCAACTTTCGATTAAAAAATAAAACAGTTGAAAATAATATGGTGCTCAATATATTTTTCTAAAAAAACATGGTTGAGCAAATATTATATCAAAGCGAAAAACTTCACTTTTCATAAAACATAAGTTTGGAAAAATTCATTAATCAGGTATATATATATATATATATATATATATATATATATATGTGTGTGTGTGTGTGTGTGTGTGCGCACGCGCGCCTACGCGCGTGTGTGTATGTGTGTTTAATAAATGAATACATTAGATTCATATATATATATATATATATATATATATATATAACTCTATCCTAGATACTAAGCACTCTCCATACTATATTGCACTTGGTTCGACACAAACCCATAAAGTGATTGAGTGACAACCAACACTGTTATAATATATATATATATATATATATATATATATATATATATATATATATATATGAGATAAAAGTTTGCGGATATCATGCATTTTTTAAAAACAGACCTTAAAATATGATATTTTTGTCATTTTTTAAGTAAAAGATAAAATTTTCGTAACTACAGAATATTCTCTTTTGATAACAAATAAGCTCTTAACGATAGAAAATAATCATTCAACACCATCGTATTCTTTTTTGTCAATAAAATATCCACCGGGCTTAAAGCTTTCCAAATTTTTGACACTCTTTTCCATAATAAAGGCAGATTTTTAAAAACATTATTCAAACACTGAAAATGTTCACTGCAACTTATGCAATTTAATTCATCCAATACTCGGAGAAATGTGGTTAGGAGAGTGAGGCGATCATCTTATGATTTCCAATTTTCTGTTCCTTTTTTTAACATCTAGATAATTATGATTTGATTTAGATGATGGTTTCATGTCCCGTTGAAAAGTGAATATTTTCATATTATAAGTAAACCTGATTGTATAGATTGTCCTTACAAAAACGAATGATATTATCTTATGATGCGGAGTACACCTTTATTGCTATCGTTTCCGTGTTCACTCTGTCCCAGAGTGGTAGCCCCTTATAGGGTCCTATCTATGTGTCAAAAAAAAACTAAACTGAGTATTTTCATGAAAATCATTTGGAATCAAACAGTTTTTGACATTGAAACTGTGTATTTATGCTGAATTGATTTGTTTGAAATAGAACGGTTTTGACATTAACTGTATGTAAACAAAACACTATACTTATATTAAACTAAATTTTTTGAATAGAACTGTTTATATGTATGAAAATAGATTTGGTATGAATAACCTACAATGGTTGATGTGCTATAAACCAAACCAAACCAAATTATTGTTATGTTTCCGTTGACCCAAATCAAATCTCCAGCCTTCTCAAAACACCATCACACCATAGCTGACCCACTTCATGCTGTTTTAACCACACATATGTAATTTAATGTTTCTTCTAAAACATTTCTCCTCTAATTACCCAAAATTTCGCATTTGGACTCATATGATTTTTTCCATTCTTTCAATGTCCTCTTTTTTTACTTTTTTTTTACCTACAACAGTCTTCTCTGTTTACTAGTCTTCCGCAATGATATTTTTTATGGCTATGCCACTCGAACCCTTTTAAACTAAGTTGAGAGCGACAACGGTTCCTCTCGAGAGGAATGAAGTTCAGCTGCAATGTCTGGAGCAGATTTATTTCAATGTATTTTGCTCTCAATATTCAAATTATCACCTTTGGTAATCAAGCTCTGTATCAGTCAACATTTCCGCTAGTTTCAAACTGCCTTTGAAACAAATATCTTATCCTGTTTTTACAAACCATTAACGTCTTGTCACTTTCTGAATACTTTTATTCGTACCCTCACCTAAATTCTCAGCTGCTTTGATTTTGTCCTTTCGTACAAATTACTTCATCATTTAAAAAGAAATTAAAATCTAATGAAAATACTGTTGTAATGACTCAATCGTGCTTTTTTTTAAAAAAAAATTCTTCAAAGAGAAACAGCTGTGTTTAGCCCAACATAAGTGTTTCCTATAAAAAAGCAACCAGTGTTACAAAATTAGTCAGCGCTGAATTAGAATTTCTATTTGTCATTAACTTAGTTGTATATTGTGGTAATCTTAAGAAGTCTAATGTGAGGTTTATCGCAAAACCAAAATATATCTTCTCTTAGAAAATATTCATAATTAAATAAAAATGTATAGTGGACACAGAGTCCAAATTTGAAAAGACAAGAGTGTGTGGATAAAACGCCTGGAGAAATATTAAAAAATAAAAGCAATTTCATTTTATCTTTTAATTAAGTAAGTAAAGTTGGCGACTGTAGTCAAGGGTGACCCAAAGGCTTTCTTTTCGATAGCTACTACACCGAGATGTACGGGAGGGCGCTACTCCTTTCCCTGGATTGCAGCACTTTACCCTTGATACGTACCTTATAATGCTGAGTGTTAAGCAAGGAGGTATCAAGTACCATTTTTTAAGTCTTATACTGGAATATGTTCTGTGTCAAACTGCAATAATAATTTATATTAGCTGTCTATGTTGTGTTTACGTCATATTACGTATACGTTGTTGTAATCTATGATGGTATGTACGTAAGGGATATGGTAAATATACTGTATTAAGACAATTCAATAATAATTGCAATCACTGCACAAAAACGTTTCTTTTTATTCGCCCAAACCCTTTCTGTCCCAAGATTTCCGCTCAACATCACTACACTTACATTTAGGAGTCAATCTCAAATCTGCCGCGAGACACACACGAACATACTAACGATCATATATGCAACTAAACGCTATAATAGGCAAATATAATCCACACACACACACACACACACGCACACACACACTCATTCACGCAAACAAACAGTTATACACAATCCAGACGTAAACATTCTTTTCACTGTATTTTTCGAGTTTTTCGATTTTTCCAATATCTTTCTTTCTCTGCCTGATGATTGTCGTGATAAGATGGCATGAAACCATATTTACCAACCCCTCCGCTTGGGCAGGATATGACACAAGGTCAATTTTAAGCTGAGTTTAACAGGTTTGAATTCAGTTTTCCTTCTCCTAGACTAGTTGCCTCACCAAGGCTGAAGAACCTAGTCTGTCTTACTATTTACCCATAGCTGGAGGGAGAATAATTGGATTCATACCTTTCCCAAGGGTATTAGTGCAATGTGAAATGCAATCAGTCTCGTCCAGGATTTGAACTCGTATCGCTGTGTTCATTTCCTACGACGATAACCATTACACCACGGCCACCTCCCAGACGGCAGGAAACCAGTAGTCACACATAAGCATTCATGCTATTGGACATATACAAAAAATAATATATCTTTATCTATAGAGGGTTTTCTTCAGCTAATCAATAGATGCATATATAGTAAGTAAGTAAAATTGGCGACCGTAGTTCAGCGTGACCAGAAGGCCCCCTTTTCAATAGCTACTACACCGAGATGTAGGGGAGGGCGCTACTGTTTTCCCTGGATTGCTCCACTTATACTCCACACGTACTTTATATTGCTGAGTGTTAAGCAAGGAGGTATCAAGTACCATTTTTAAAGTCTTTGGTATGACGTGACCTGGGAATGAACCCAGAGTTCTGGTTTGGTTTGGTTTGGTTTCTTTGTTTCATGGCATATTAACTCTTTGTAGGTTATTTAATGGCAAAGTAATTCTTGTAGAAGAACAGTAGTGGTACTATTTAACCCATAGCTGGGAGGATAAGGGGGTTCATACCTTTCCCAAGGGTATTTGCCCGAAAGTGATCGTAATAGTTCGACTGGAATTCGTACTCACTTACTACGATTCCGCAGTCCATCGCTTTAACCATTACACTACAAGGACACCCCCCCAGGTCTTCTGGCTAATTATATGATAAAATGTAAATTTTAAATGTATTATAATTAGATACAGATACAAGAAACCAAGTAAATGTGTAAAAATTACTCTCAACAGATTATTAATAAATGAAACCATGTTTGAATATTGAATACAAATAAAGGAGTATCATTATATAAGTACCTGGAACCATATCATTGTGCATAAATTAGTAGTATTAGAAATGTCATATAAAGCTATAAATAATCATTTTCATTAATTTATATATTTATTTATACTGGAGGTGCCCGTGGTGTAATGGTTATCGTCGCAGGATATGGACACGGCGACAGGAGTTCAAATCCTGGACCTGACTGATTGCATTTCACATAGCACTAATATCCTTGGGAAAGGTATGAAGCCAATTATTCTCCCTCCAGCTATGGGTAAATAGTAGGACAGACTAGGTTCTTCAGCCTTGGTGAGGCAACTAGTCTAGGAGAAGGAAAACTCTGAATTCAAACCTGTTAAACTCCGCTTAAAAAAAATTGACCGTGTGTCATATCCTGCCCGAGCGGAAGGGTTGGGTAAATATGATAAATAATTATTTTCATTAATTTTTTGAAATTGTGTAATATCTTAAAAAGAAGACTTACTTCAGATTTAAATAACCCTAAAATAATTGACAAATGTGAAAACCAACCAACCCACCCCGAATAAATTATGTGTCTTGTGAGGTTGTAAAATAATCAACACACAAAGAGAAGATAACTGATTCACTTCTTTTTTTCAGATTTGCCATATCTTTTTTTTTGAGAAGCCACAAGGAGTTTTTTTTTTGTTTTGTTAAAGCAAAGAAAAGACTGTATATGTGTGCGCAGGCATTCATATGTGCGTGCATGTACGTGAATATCCAAACATTGAAAGAAAAACAAAATTACATTAAAATTATTCAGAGTTCACGACAAATTTCAAAGACTGCACATAATAAATCATTTTATACATATATATATATATATATATATATATATATATATATATATATATATATATATATAATGTTTTAAAGGTTGCAACATAAAGATAGAGAGAGTGTGTGTACGATATTTGTGTTAGAGTATTTAGACGCTATACGAGACAAACAAGAAAACGATATATTGCAATTAATACTTACTAATTTACACCGTAAGCATTCAATACTAGTTTTTGTAGATTAGAAGTTATGAGAGAGAGAGAGAGAGAGAGAGAGAGAGAGAGAGAAAGAAAGAGGGAAAGAGAGAGAGAGTTATATTGAAGACAAAACGGAATTTGATTCGTATTGGAAAAGATCCCAGAAGAAAAATGCAAAACAATAGATTTAAAAAGTTATCTTCGGATTCAGTGCTTGGTGTAATATACTAAACAGCTTAAGCAGATTGCATTTCTAAGGTTTTTGGTGTTTATTAGTTACAAATGTTTCGAAACGAGTTTAATCTAACAGTTCTTTCATGGCCCGATATTCTGTTTCTCTTAAGTTATTGTTACATTTTCCAACTTTTCGTCCCATTTCATTAGTCCACCATATTGACGCTTGAAAATCCATGAAATTTAATTTACAAGTTTTAATCATTAAACCTTGAATAATTAAAATTTTGATATTTTTAATTGACTAGAATTCTGATGATGCAGGGATTTGCTTAGTAAAACTTAATTTCTTGACAGCAGTTTGAAATAAGTTCCGATGTTTAAGTTGTTATATATTTGTTTTATGGTTTGTTCTTTTTTAGCTTTTGGGGTCCTATATTCGTTTATATAGGTCCGTGATGTGAAAGCAACTCCTATAGAAATTAAAAGCAAGTAAAGTTGGCGACCGTAGTCGAGGGTAACCTGAAGGCTGCCTTTTCGATAGCTACTACACCAAGGTGTAGGGGAAGGCACTACTCCTTTCCGTGAATTGCTCCACTTTACCTTGATCCTCACCTTATAATGCTGAGTGTTAAGCCAGGTATCATCAAGTATCATTTTTTGAATCTTTGGTTTGACTCGGCCTTGGATTGAACCCATCTCTCCCGGGCCATTAAAAAATTCAGAATATAAAATAGCTTGATGATTTTAAAAACTTGAACAATGTGTAGTTTTGATTTCTCTGTTATACTAGTCATATATATATATATATATATATATATATATGTAATGCATTATACTGCATATATATATATATATATATATATATATTGTATACATAGTATATACATTATTATATATATCATTTGATTATTATTATTTACTCAGAGTTTTTCACATCAGTTTTAGCTGATGGTCTTTCACTGGAGTTTGAGTGAAAGCAAGTCTCCTCAAG
>OY757919.1:24481229-24508434 GCA_963585895.1 Sepioteuthis lessoniana | reverse complement strand
CATCCAGCCAACAAACATATATCAAACTTTTTTATCGTAACCAAATGCACTACAATTACAAATCCGATGAAAAAATCTTGAAAACATTGATTCACAAAAACATACTCCCCACTGATCCTAATAAAAAAATAAAACTCATTATATATTATAATAAGTTTAAAACCTCGAATCTAGTCATTAGAAATAATTCCTCTCCCTCGATTGGAGTTTTGCAAAAAACCAACGTTATATATAAATTTAAATGTCCTTTAGGAGATTGTATCTCTGATAATAATAATATATATGTTGGTTTAACCTCAACTACCCTGTCGAGGAGACTGACAATGCACCTTTCAGACACAAGTTCAATAGCTCAGCATTTAAAAAAACATTCATGCCCAACGGCACAGCTACGGAAAATTCTCACCGACAACACAACAATATTAGAACATCAAAATAATAAACAAAAACTTCAGATTCTCGAAGCATTACATATCAGAAACCTACAGCCAACACTTAATAGAATTAATTTTCAAACCAGTGCTAATGTACTTAAATGTCTTTAGCTACTGGCACTAAATATAGAATCACATTCAAAAACAAACGCCAAAAACCTTCAACGGCAAAGACGCCCTTACACAGTTGTAATATGCTAAAACAAAAGTTACATCACTTTTGTAGTAGATCCTCCCCTGATGATGGCCCAAAGTCGGGCAGAAAGTACTAGGGATACATGCAACTATGGACAATACATAAATCAATTCCCCCAGAATACAATAAAAGTAATACGGGAATTCGAACGGATCCAAAAGAAAATATGTAGACATAAAATGTCTATTATGTTTAATGAAATTTGCATTAACGAAGAAATGCTGCCTAAATACACATATATACATATGTATATATATATATATATATATATATATATATATATATATATATATACAAGCATATATATATGTAATATGTGTATGTACGTGAAAGTTTCTTGATGTCTTTTATACATATATATGTGGGGGTATGTACGCTTGTTAATTTAGATACATATTCTATTAATGCATATATATATATATATATATATATATATATATATATATATATATATATATATATAGGAGAATATATGTGATGATATCTATTACATAATGTTAATATAGGTGTGCAATTTAACTTTATCTATTAGTCGATTTCAGTTCAGTCATAGAGATTAAACCTCGACCTTGTATAATAAATACCCATCAGTACATTTTTCAAAAGTCAGCTTAATCTTTTTAACTGCATGTACGCGAAGAAATTAACGGCTGCCTATCGTGTAATGCATATCTCTTCTAATGAATTGAGCACTCTGGTCTTCGGTAAGGTAAAATTTGAACAAACGAAATCTACTACATAATGCATTATATTTCCGAAACTGTCGTATGTCACCTGGAGCTAACTCGTAAGATACTTAGTCTAACGCAAATATTTCGATTCTAGCTTGAAGTGTCCTGTGTGTCTGGCCACACTGAAGATTTGTAGTAAAACGAAACAGTTTGTGGATAACAATAAGACTATAAATATATAAAGAGAGAGAGAGAGAGGGGGGGGAGAGGATAGATAGATAGATAGATAGATATGCGAGTACATGTTAAATCTATATACCTATGCATGTCTAACCAGAAAATGTGGAAGAAAAGAACAAGAAAGTTTTCGATGCTTTTATAGCCGAATAGACTTAAAAGTTAGATCGTCATCAAGCGCTACTTCTTTGGTTATTTCGAGTTTTATTTGTTGCGATGATTATCAGATGAACCTTTTTCCATCTGAGGATTATAGTGACATATGAAACTAGGATTGACGAAAGAAACACTGGTCTAGTCGGTAGAGTGTTCGATAATGGTCCAGGAAACCCAGGTAGAGTGTAAAAACAATATTCATATTGTTGTTCTTTATTCAGCTTTGCTTAACGTAGAATTTATACCCCAGGTTCTTAACAGTACCTGATATTCCTAAGTGGCCGTAAGGCTCATAACTTGCCCACCCGGCTGGCGCTGTAGAATACAGTGACGGCAATTCTGCAGAGGGGTAAGACTCCCCTTAGCAGTTTCCTGGTTAAGACACTAAACAGTCTGATGGTGAGGTTCCAATGCTGCTGGATCTTTGGAAAATGCGGAGCACCCCTTCATTGCCATTGCGCCCATGTCCACTCGGACCTGGAATGGTAGCACTTGATAGGGCCCAATCTATAGGTCAAAAAGAACTAAACTGTGCTCTTATGCTAAACTGAATTGTTTGAAATAAAAATGTTTTGACATTTAAACTGTGTATTCCATTTAAACTGCGTACTTATGCTAAACTGAATTGTTTGAAAAGGAACTGTTTTTAACATTGAAACTGTACTTCCGCTAAACTGGATTGTTTTAAAAAGAACTGTTTGACTAAATACATTAGCTTGAAAAAGATTTTTTTTTATTATTAAATTGTTTGAAATAGAACTGTTTATGTTTATAAAAATGAACTTTGTATTAAATACCCTACAAAGGTTGATATGCCATAAACCCCAAAGAAAGAAAGAAAGAAAGAAACAAACAAACAAACAAGTCTCATCACTATTTAAGATCGGCGATCTGACACGATACAATGCATTTGCAGTGATTTTAACGTGCGTGATTCAAAGTACTAAGCGTACCTTTGGTAAAGAAAAACTCAGCAATAACTATGGATATAGATCAGGCTCTCTAGCCTTGGTTTTCAAACGGTTTACAACAAGGAATTTTCTGATTTTAAAACTTCTGCTGACTTGTGGCAATAATACGTAGTGTCTTCAATAAGTTTCCAGTTTTTTTTTGTACAAGCATTTAAAATTGTCGTAGACTCTCGAATATTCAGTACGTTATTGCTATACATCTTATGAGTTGACTGACCAATTTTTACGATTCCTGGTTCAAATGAACAGCCAAAGCAAGAATTGGAATACACCCTACTAAATCCTAATTGTCACAGCTGGTGAATAATCCTTTTTACACACACACACACACACACACACACACACACACACACACACACACACACACACACACACACACACACACACACACATATATATATATATATATATACATATATATATATATGATGTTTAAGGGAATAGTTCATCGTTAACTTTATTTTTAAATGAATCAGAGCTCATTTGTTGGCATACAATAAATATTTTCAAGTATTACTATTCATTGTTTGCACACAGTCAAGGGATTCCAGTATTGATATCTAACACTAATAGGTATATTTACATTCAGTTAAATATTTTCAAGTATTGCTATTTAATACTGATAATTATATGTTAAATGGGTAAGAACCCTGTTATAACATATTGAATTGTTATATGAGACCCAGAAGTGGGACTCTGACAGATACTCCTGTTCTTGGTAAAAGTGGACATGGGAATAATTGTAAAGATTGGGTACTTCAAAATCCCCAACCCTAAGACTGGAGCCTTACAATAAGATGCATTTAATACCATAGCCAAAACACTAAAGGCTTTCAAGAATTACTCTCGAACCCTACTAATTCTATTAAATATTAATCATTTGTTTGCACACAGTTAAATGGTTTCAAGTATTGCTATGTAATACTCATATTTCTATTCAACATTAATCATTTGTGAATTAAATTATTATGGTCGAAATAGCTGTCCAGTGTTTCTGTATGTCGTGCGTAGGTGTTCGACGGATTTTCTGGTCATGGTAATTAAATTCACAATATAATTCCTCTACCTAAAAAAGAAAAATATGCATCTATATCCTTGCCCTTGAAGTTATAATAATTACGCGGATGCGTATTTCTAATTCTCGTGGGAAGACGTGGCCCTGGAGGTGACCGTGTCATCTGTAAATGGTACGGATGTAACTTGCAAGACACATTTAGGTTAATTGGCCGCGCAATTACCATGATTAGTTGATTTGGCGTCACTTGTGTGCGATATGGACTGTTGACTCAGTTGTAGAATTTCAGCTCTGCAATCTGTGGTTGCTGGTTCGATCTCCAGTGGTAGAGACCACGGTCTGCACTGCTGATGAAACATAAAAAGGTCGAAACAGCAGTCCAGTGTTTCCGAATGTCGTACGTCGGTGCTCGCCGGATTTTCTTGTTATCCTAATTTAATTCCCAATATAATTCCTCTACTTGAAAAATATACATTAATCATTTGTTTCCACACAAATGGATCCAAGTATAGTATATGAATGAAGTTTTATTTGACCCGTAGGCGGGACTCTATCAGGTTCAGAGTCGACCTGGGAGTAATAGGAATGAAGGAGCACACCTCATTCTTTAAAGTTTCTGCAATGGAGCCTCACCATCAGGAGTTTTAGTACCATAATTAGGACACACTTTCCCTAATGCAGAGATGAAGTCGACGTATTCTACAGCCCAAGCCAACCGGACGGTTGATAAATACAGACTGTTCAATACTGGCGTTTTCCCTAACATTAGAAGCGACGTTTAGTCATGAGTAACTATTATCTCTGGCATAGGTGTATAATTACTGTGAGAGAATCTTGGCGTTCGATTAAGTGATGTAAAGAAATGCTATGTCTTCTCGAACTCATCTCTCTTTTACTGTCTGTCTGTCTGCCTGTCTGTCTCTCTCTCTCTCTCTATATATATATATATATATAATAGTTTTTCCCTCCTCTATATACAGTTTGACGTAGGGATAACAAATGGGGGACACAAGTTTATTGGAACCGGGTCAAGGTTTTAATGGAAACCATGTTTTCGTTCCTCGTAGAGGAAGAAGGATTTTCTTGAGACGGAGTCTTTAACAATAAAGAAAAATCACCAGGGGGCCTGGGAGACACATGATGTAAGTAATCACATGGAATGGTAATTACCTAACTTCACAAAGAAAGAAAGAAAGAAAGAAGAAAAGAAAGAATACTATTAGCAAATTATTATATATACTAAAATAATTATCCACATATTATTTTACATAACATTAGGTTTCCATGCATTGCTTCAAGCGGGTGATACAGAACGTTTTCCTTTGCAGGAAGAACGAATCTTAAAAAAAAAAGAAAAACATATTTTTTAATCGATGCGTGTTTTAAGAACCGAACATGGCCACAATGGTTAGAGTGACCTCCAGTGGCCCGGGAGACCTGGGTTCAATCCTTGGTCGAGTCATACCAAAGACTTAAAAAATGGCACTTGATGCCTCCTTGCTTAACACTCGGCATTATAAGGTAGGTATAAAGGGTAAAGTGGAGCAATCTAGGGGAAGGAATAGCGCCCTCCCGGAAAACTTGGTGCAGTAGCTATCGAAAAGGGAGCCTTCGGGTCACCCTCGACTAAGGTCGCCATCTTTACTTACGTACTACCATTATAATCAGCTGCAATCAAAACCATTTCATTTTACTCAGCGTTAACTCCGTTGATTTATATATATATATATATATATATATATATATATATATATTATAACAGTGTTGCTTCTCACTAATTCACTTTGTGGGTTTGTGTCGAACCAAGTGCAATATAATATGGAGTGTGCTCAATATCTTGAATAGAGCTTATATATAAATATGGAGTGTGCTCAATATCTTGAATAGAGCTTATATGATAAATATATTCGATATATATATCTAATTCATGGAATATATATATATATATATATATATATATATATATATGCGCACACACATTTATATATATATATATATATATATATATATATATATATATATATACAAACCGGTCACATTAGGATTATAAATTGATTTCCATCCTGTAATGTGTTTTTGAAAAAATCAAAAAACACGAAAAAAAATTAACGGGACTCCTTCAGATCTTATGGATAAGATCTGAAGAAGACCTGTTAATTTTTTTTATTTTTCGTGTTTTTTTATTTTTTCAAAAACACATAACAGGATGGAAATAAATTTATAATCCTAATGTGACTGGTTTGTGTTTTTTATTAATGAAATTATTGCTCTGTAATGTCTGTTACATTGAGCTCTTTACCAGGAAAATTTAAATGTTTACTTTAGAATGGTTTTCCTGTCCTGATGGAATTACTCCCAACTTCGGTTTAACTGAACCAAATAATGCTTATATATATATATATATATATATATATATATATATATATATATATATGTGTGTGTGTGTGTGTGTGTGTGTGTGTGTGTGTGTGTGTGTGTGTTGATTATTATAATCAGACAAAATATTCCGAATCTCTGAGTAAAATAATAAGACAAGAAAAATGATTTTTAAAGAAAAATGATGTTGGTTGTTGTGTTGAAAATAGATGTCTTTTAATTTTATTATCTATAGCATGAGTTAAAACTAATGAATAAATAAAAAAGGAACCCGAAAAGAAATAACACAGTTTTTCTTTTAAAATATCTGCTAAAATCATCATCAACAAATAAAATAAACATTGAAAAGATGACTGCAAACCGATTTGGTTTAGAAGTGAAATATTAAGAAAACTGAAGAAATAAAAAAAGAAGGTTAACTAATATGATTACGGGAGGAAATAACTTCATAGACTTTTTAAAAAATAAAGAAAATAAAGTGACTGACGTTGATAAGCAAAAAAACACTAAGAAGAAAGATAATTTTTCATTGAATAAAAAGAGAAAGAAGAAAAGATAGTGGCAAAAGCAAAAAAAAAAAAAAAAAGAAATAGAAAAATAGTAATAAGGAGATGTAACGGATGATTTGAATTGGGAAATTCAGTGGGAAGAGAATATATATGCCGCTAATATTCATTATCCTAAATTAATCTTAAGTTAAGACAGAAAACCAAAAGAACGTTTCATCCTAAAAGCAGGAAACAGGACATGCTGGGTGGTGGATAGGTAAATAGCTGGAAAATGAAGGAGACACAAATAAAGACTGACAGAAAAAAAACGTAAGTACGAAGAAAAGAAAAAGAGTAACATAAGTTTTTAATCGGAACTCGTGCTCAATGTAGACTGTCGGTTGTAATTTGACAAAATCTGTACAAGAAAATATCCCTTAGGACTGAACAAGTATATACTAGTCTGCTTAAAAAGTGTGTGTTGTTTCTCTTCTAATGTTTTTCTTTTAAATATTGAGACAACCTTTTCACACTGATCATTTCCATATTGATACAAAAGAAGAAAATCTCTTCTGCAAGACAGTGGAAGTTATGTTGTTCAGAGGGAATGGCTATTCCATGAATATTATTAATCTTGTATCAAAAGCTGAATATTCAAAGGACAAAAATGTATTCCATGCACTAGCCGAAAGTCATAGAATTTATATCATCATTAAAGCAATCCTTTAGATACACGGTGAAAAACACAGACATAGAGTGACAAAAATAAAGAAAACAAGCTTAATATGCAATTCAAACCGTGTAAATGTCTGGTAAGTTTCCGATGATGTTTGAAGTTTTGGTGATGAACGAATCGTACTCGATTGACAACGAAGAAAGCTAAAATGAATATTGATTAAGTATTGGAGTGAAATCTGATGATTTTCTAAGTGGTATATAAATTAACATATTGCTTTTAAGCAACTTTCGATTAAAAAATAAAACAGTTGAAAATAATATGGTGCTCAATATATTTTTCTAAAAAAACATGGTTGAGCAAATATTATATCAAAGCGAAAAACTTCACTTTTCATAAAACATAAGTTTGGAAAAATTCATTAATCAGGTATATATATATATATATATATATATATATATATGTGTGTGTGTGTGTGTGTGTGTGTGTGCGCGCACGCGCGCCTACGCGCGTGTGTGTATGTGTGTTTAATAAATGAATACATTAGATTCATATATATATATATATATATATATATATAACTCTATCCTAGATACTAAGCACTCTCCATACTATATTGCACTTGGTTCGACACAAACCCATAAAGTGATTGAGTGACAACCAACACTGTTATAATATATATATATATATATATATATATATATATATATATATATATGAGATAAAAGTTTGCGGATATCATGCATTTTTTAAAAACAGACCTTAAAATATGATATTTTTGTCATTTTTTAAGTAAAAGATAAAATTTTCGTAACTACAGAATATTCTCTTTTGATAACAAATAAGCTCTTAACGATAGAAAATAATCATTCAACACCATCGTATTCTTTTTTGTCAATAAAATATCCACCGGGCTTAAAGCTTTCCAAATTTTTGACACTCTTTTCCATAATAAAGGCAGATTTTTAAAAACATTATTCAAACACTGAAAATGTTCACTGCAACTTATGCAATTTAATTCATCCAATACTCGGAGAAATGTGGTTAGGAGAGTGAGGCGATCATCTTATGATTTCCAATTTTCTGTTCCTTTTTTTAACATCTAGATAATTATGATTTGATTTAGATGATGGTTTCATGTCCCGTTGAAAAGTGAATATTTTCATATTATAAGTAAACCTGATTGTATAGATTGTCCTTACAAAAACGAATGATATTATCTTATGATGCGGAGTCCACCTTTATTGCTATCGTTTCCGTGTTCACTCTGTCCCAGAGTGGTAGCCCCTTATAGGGTCCTATCTATGTGTCAAAAAAAACTAAACTGAGTATTTTCATGAAAATCATTTGGAATCAAACAGTTTTTGACATTGAAACTGTGTATTTATGCTGAATTGATTTGTTTGAAATAGAACGGTTTTAAACTAAATTTTTTGAATAGAACTGTTTATATGTATGAAAATAGATTTGGTATGAATAACCTACAATGGTTGATGTTCTATAAACCAAACCAAACCAAATTATTGTTATGTTTCCGTTGACCCAAATCAAATCTCCAGCCTTCTCAAAACACCATCACACCATAGCTGACCCACTTCATGCTGTTTTAACCACACATATGTAATTTAATGTTTCTTCTAAAACATTTCTCCTCTAATTACCCAAAATTTCGCATTTGGACTCATATGATTTTTTCCATTCTTTCAATGTCCTCTTTTTTTACTTTTTTTTTACCTACAACAGTCTTCTCTGTTTACTAGTCTTCCGCAATGATATTTTTTATGGCTATGCCACTCGAACCCTTTTAAACTAAGTTGAGAGCGACAACGGTTCCTCTCGAGAGGAATGAAGTTCAGCTGCAATGTCTGGAGCAGATTTATTTCAATGTATTTTGCTCTCAATATTCAAATTATCACCTTTGGTAATCAAGCTCTGTATCAGTCAACATTTCCGCTAGTTTCAAACTGCCTTTGAAACAAATATCTTATCCTGTTTTTACAAACCATTAACGTCTTGTCACTTTCTGAATACTTTTATTCGTACCCTCACCTAAATTCTCAGCTGCTTTGATTTTGTCCTTTCGTACAAATTACTTCATCATTTAAAAAGAAATTAAAATCTAATGAAAATACTGTTGTAATGACTCAATCGTGCTTTTTTTTTTTAAAAATTCTTCAAAGAGAAACAGCTGTGTTTAGCCCAACATAAGTGTTTCCTATAAAAAAGCAACCAGTGTTACAAAATTAGTCAGCGCTGAATTAGAATTTCTATTTGTCATTAACTTAGTTGTATATTGTGGTAATCTTAAGAAGTCTAATGTGAGGTTTATCGCAAAACCAAAATATATCTTCTCTTAGAAAATATTCATAATTAAATAAAAATGTATAGTGGACACAGAGTCCAAATTTGAAAAGACAAGAGTGTGTGGATAAAACGCCTGGAGAAATATTAAAAAATAAAAGCAATTTCATTTTATCTTTTAATTAAGTAAGTAAAGTTGGCGACTGTAGTCAAGGGTGACCCAAAGGCTTTCTTTTCGATAGCTACTACACCGAGATGTACGGGAGGGCGCTACTCCTTTCCCTGGATTGCAGCACTTTACCCTTGATACGTACCTTATAATGCTGAGTGTTAAGCAAGGAGGTATCAAGTACCATTTTTTAAGTCTTATACTGGAATATGTTCTGTGTCAAACTGCAATAATAATTTATATTAGCTGTCTATGTTGTGTTTACGTCATATTACGTATACGTTGTTGTAATCTATGATGGTATGTACGTAAGGGATATGGTAAATATACTGTATTAAGACAATTCAATAATAATTGCAATCACTGCACAAAAACGTTTCTTTTTATTCGCCCAAACCCTTTCTGTCCCAAGATTTCCGCTCAACATCACTACACTTACATTTAGGAGTCAATCTCAAATCTGCCGCGAGACACACACGAACATACTAACGATCATATATGCAACTAAACGCTATAATAGGCAAATATAATCCACACACACACACACACACACGCACACACACACTCATTCACGCAAACAAACAGTTATACACAATCCAGACGTAAACATTCTTTTCACTGTATTTTTCGAGTTTTTCGATTTTTCCAATATCTTTCTTTCTCTGCCTGATGATTGTCGTGATAAGATGGCATGAAACCATATTTACCAACCCCTCCGCTTGGGCAGGATATGACACAAGGTCAATTTTAAGCTGAGTTTAACAGGTTTGAATTCAGTTTTCCTTCTCCTAGACTAGTTGCCTCACCAAGGCTGAAGAACCTAGTCTGTCTTACTATTTACCCATAGCTGGAGGGAGAATAATTGGATTCATACCTTTCCCAAGGGTATTAGTGCAATGTGAAATGCAATCAGTCTCGTCCAGGATTTGAACTCGTATCGCTGTGTTCATTTCCTACGACGATAACCATTACACCACGGCCACCTCCCAGACGGCAGGAAACCAGTAGTCACACATAAGCATTCATGCTATTGGACATATACAAAAAATAATATATCTTTATCTATAGAGGGTTTTCTTCAGCTAATCAATAGATGCATATATAGTAAGTAAGTAAAATTGGCGACCGTAGTTCAGCGTGACCAGAAGGCCCCCTTTTCAATAGCTACTACACCGAGATGTAGGGGAGGGCGCTACTGTTTTCCCTGGATTGCTCCACTTATACTCCACACGTACTTTATATTGCTGAGTGTTAAGCAAGGAGGTATCAAGTACCATTTTTAAAGTCTTTGGTATGACGTGACCTGGGAATGAACCCAGAGTTCTGGTTTGGTTTGGTTTGGTTTCTTTGTTTCATGGCATATTAACTCTTTGTAGGTTATTTAATGGCAAAGTAATTCTTGTAGAAGAACAGTAGTGGTACTATTTAACCCATAGCTGGGAGGATAAGGGGGTTCATACCTTTCCCAAGGGTATTTGCCCGAAAGTGATCGTAATAGTTCGACTGGAATTCGTACTCACTTACTACGATTCCGCAGTCCATCGCTTTAACCATTACACTACAAGGACACCCCCCCAGGTCTTCTGGCTAATTATATGATAAAATGTAAATTTTAAATGTATTATAATTAGATACAGATACAAGAAACCAAGTAAATGTGTAAAAATTACTCTCAACAGATTATTAATAAATGAAACCATGTTTGAATATTGAATACAAATAAAGGAGTATCATTATATAAGTACCTGGAACCATATCATTGTGCATAAATTAGTAGTATTAGAAATGTCATATAAAGCTATAAATAATCATTTTCATTAATTTATATATTTATTTATACTGGAGGTGCCCGTGGTGTAATGGTTATCGTCGCAGGATATGGACACGGCGACAGGAGTTCAAATCCTGGACCTGACTGATTGCATTTCACATAGCACTAATATCCTTGGGAAAGGTATGAAGCCAATTATTCTCCCTCCAGCTATGGGTAAATAGTAGGACAGACTAGGTTCTTCAGCCTTGGTGAGGCAACTAGTCTAGGAGAAGGAAAACTCTGAATTCAAACCTGTTAAACTCCGCTTAAAAAAAATTGACCGTGTGTCATATCCTGCCCGAGCGGAAGGGTTGGGTAAATATGATAAATAATTATTTTCATTAATTTTTTGAAATTGTGTAATATCTTAAAAAGAAGACTTACTTCAGATTTAAATAACCCTAAAATAATTGACAAATGTGAAAACCAACCAACCCACCCCGAATAAATTATGTGTCTTGTGAGGTTGTAAAATAATCAACACACAAAGAGAAGATAACTGATTCACTTCTTTTTTTCAGATTTGCCATATCTTTTTTTTTGAGAAGCCACAAGGAGTTTTTTTTTTGTTTTGTTAAAGCAAAGAAAAGACTGTATATGTGTGCGCAGGCATTCATATGTGCGTGCATGTACGTGAATATCCAAACATTGAAAGAAAAACAAAATTACATTAAAATTATTCAGAGTTCACGACAAATTTCAAAGACTGCACATAATAAATCATTTTATACATATATATATATATATATATATATATATATATATATATATATATATATATATATATGTTTTAAAGGTTGCAACATAAAGATAGAGAGAGTGTGTGTACGATATTTGTGTTAGAGTATTTAGACGCTATACGAGACAAACAAGAAAACGATATATTGCAATTAATACTTACTAATTTACACCGTAAGCATTCAATACTAGTTTTTGTAGATTAGAAGTTATGAGGGAGAGAGAGAGAGAGAGAGAGAGAGAGAGAGAGAGAGAAAGAAAGAGGGAAAGAGAGAGAGAGTTATATTGAAGACAAAACGGAATTTGATTCGTATTGGAAAAGATCCCAGAAGAAAAATGCAAAACAATAGATTTAAAAAGTTATCTTCGGATTCAGTGCTTGGTGTAATATACTAAACAGCTTAAGCAGATTGCATTTCTAAGGTTTTTGGTGTTTATTAGTTACAAATGTTTCGAAACGAGTTTAATCTAACAGTTCTTTCATGGCCCGATATTCTGTTTCTCTTAAGTTATTGTTACATTTTCCAACTTTTCGTCCCATTTCATTAGTCCACCATATTGACGCTTGAAAATCCATGAAATTTAATTTACAAGTTTTAATCATTAAACCTTGAATAATTAAAATTTTGATATTTTTAATTGACTAGAATTCTGATGATGCAGGGATTTGCTTAGTAAAACTTAATTTCTTGACAGCAGTTTGAAATAAGTTCCGATGTTTAAGTTGTTATATATTTGTTTTATGGTTTGTTCTTTTTTAGCTTTTGGGGTCCTATATTCGTTTATATAGGTCCGTGATGTGAAAGCAACTCCTATAGAAATTAAAAGCAAGTAAAGTTGGCGACCGTAGTCGAGGGTAACCTGAAGGCTGCCTTTTCGATAGCTACTACACCAAGGTGTAGGGGAAGGCACAACTCCTTTCCGTGAATTGCTCCACTTTACCTTGATCCTCACCTTATAATGCTGAGTGTTAAGCCAGGTATCATCAAGTATCATTTTTTGAATCTTTGGTTTGACTCGGCCTTGGATTGAACCCATCTCTCCCGGGCCATTAAAAAATTCAGAATATAAAATAGCTTGATGATTTTAAAAACTTGAACAATGTGTAGTTTTGATTTCTCTGTTATACTAGTCATATATATATATATATATATATATATATATATATATATATATATATATATATAATGCATTATACTGCATATATATATATATATATATATATATATATATATATTGTATACATAGTATATACATTATTATATATATCATTTGATTATTATTATTTACTCAGAGTTTTTCACATCAGTTTTAGCTGATGGTCTTTCACTGGAGTTTGAGTGAAAGCAAGTCTCCTCAAGTGTCCAGGACTCTTCTCAGTATTCTGGTCGTTCTCAATAAAGCTGTAGTTTGGATGGTCACCATTCTTCCTCCAACTTCTAAGTCCTCCAGTCCTTTTAATAATCCTTTACAACTGTACAAAAAGCATCGATCACAATTGGTATAATTGCCACGATCATGTTCCATAGTTTTTTCAATTCCCTAGCAACATCGAGGTACTTATCCGTCTTTTCACATTCTTTCAGTTTTATTCTGTGGTTAGCCGAAACAGTAAAGTCCACAATTCTGCAAGTTCTTTTATTTTTGTTGATTATTATAAGATCTGGTCTGACACACAATACTGGTAGAGTGCCGATATATATATATATATATATATATATATATATATATATATATATATATATATATATAATTAAAAGTAAGAAAAGTTGGTGACCGTATATATATATATATATATATATATATATATATATATATATATATATATATATATACATATATATATAAAGAGAGAGTGCAATGAATATCTGCTTGAGGGAAAACTTAAACGTAGTTTTATAGTTTCAAATTGAAATTTGCATTGAAGATCAATATCAATACAGGAAATGCTAAGTGCACGCCAAAAACCGTAAAAGGAAAAAAATCCAGAGAAGAATAAATGTCTAATATATTCTGATAAAAACAGTTTTAATTCACTATGTTACTACGCTAGGGTACCACGATAGATCTAAAATATCTAATGTGAGGCCATGATCTGGCAACATTATTAACCGGTCCAAGGATGTTAACAGCAGTTGCCCAAATATTAACTGACAGGTCACGATACTGAATGTATCACCATGTCTAACATTAAAATAAAGATGTTATAGTTATTACTGTACGACTATATATATATATATATATATATATATATATATATATATATATATATATATATATATATATATATATATATATGTGTGTGTGTGTGTGTGTGTGTGTGTGTATGTGTGTGTGATCTCATCCAGAGCAATTACATCTGTAATATAATTGGAAGAAAAAGTCAAGGGGACTTTACTGGTTGCGTTTTAGTTTTTTTGTGAGCGTGAACCGGGAAGTGATCATACCGAGTGCAGTCGAGCTTGCGAAGGAGTTATTACAAGTTATTATAATTAATTGTCTAACTGTTAAGGAATAGATTGGAATACAGGCGGAAATTTAGTCAAGTAGCAATCTGTATTCCTTCTGTTCGAGACAGAATACAAGGTTTCAAGTTTATTATTCACTGCAGATTTAAATAACTTTCTTTGCAGAATAATAAACACTAGTGTTCATAAATTAGAACATTACTTTTCAGGAACCGGAACGCTTGTGCTTTGGTTTGGTTTCGTTTGGTTTCTTTGTTTAATGACATATCAACCTTTGTGCGTTATTCAATGCCAAAGACATCCTTCTAGAAGAACAGTTGTGGTACTATTTAACCCATAGCTGGGAGGATAAGGGTATTTCCCAAGGGTATTTTCCGAAAGTGAACGTAACAGCGCGACTGGTGTTCGAACTCGCTAACTACGATTCCACAGTTCATTGCTTTAACCATTACACCACGAGACCCCCCCCTTGCGTCACCTGGGACAATTGTGTTCAGAAGCACAATTAGATGAGTTTTTCGTACAACATGCCATTTGAAAAATAAATTTCGTTTAATTTCTTTGTTTTAGTGTTATATCCACCATCGTGGGTAAATCAATGCTTAAGTCATGCTTGTATTAAGACAATAGTGGTAATATTAAATCCATATCTAGGCTGATCATAGAAGATGTATTCGGTTAAAACTATTTTACGCACGCACACACACACACACACACACACACATATATATATATATATATATTTAATAATGATAGATAAATATATATTAGATATATATATTTAATTCATGGAATTTAGACTGCGACCCTGGGGTTTCATGGAGTTTTTTGCAAAACAACAATTATTTGACTATTAAGAAAATGTAATGAATCGAAAATCGAAAAAATACAGTCAAAAACCGTTACGTGTAGTCGTAAGTGTGTGAGTTTATGAGTGTGTGTGCGTATGCGTGTATGGGTTATAGTTGCATATAAATGGTGTTTTTATGAGTTTAAGTGAATTTTTAAACGCATTGCGTTGTATAAGCGGATGAGAATTCGTAGGTGTATCCTCATATTTCGCTTCATTATTTTATTTCTGTATGTGTAGGTGACTATAGCTAAGGAACAAAACATCATTATTGTATGTCGAGGAGAATGAATAAAGATTTGATTTGTAATCGTATTTAAACAGTTATTTTATGGTAGAACCAGAATCACAATGGGTATAAGTAAGGGTATATTATATTACAATGTAAAGTAAAGTTGGCGACCATAGTCGAGGGTGACCCGAAGGCTCCCTTTTCGATAGCTTACTACACCAAGGTGTAGGGGAGGGCGCGACTCCTTTCCCTGGATTGCTCCACTTTACCCTTGATCCGTACCTTATAATGCTGAGTGTTAAGCAAGGACGCATCAAGTACCATTTTTTGAGTCTTTGGTATGACTCGACCTGGGATTGAACCCAGGTCTCCGGGCCAATGGCGAACACTCTAACCACTAGGCCAATGTCTGGTAATATTACAATGTAATATTGTACAATGTTGGTATATAATATTTAGGGAAGGGTATTGGGCATGGATATAATAATAGTGAATTGATGAAATGTTGCGTACACATATATAGTATGGTTCTCTTTGGTGGTATGTGCGTAATGAAAATAATAAAGATATTATAATAATAGTTAGTATGTTTATGCACGATGATGATTATGACTGAAGAGTAAAGTGTTGTCAAAATAAAATTAAGGAAATTGATTAAGGAATTAGATGGCGGGTTTGAGTGGTATGGGTGACAGTTGGGCGGTTGGGATGGTTATTTTTAATAGTTATATGATTTAGTGACAACCAACACTGTTATAATATAATATAATATAATATATAGTTATTTTATATATTTGTTAAACAACTTATTTAGATTATATTTTTTAAACGTTCCTACATATTTCATCCGAATTCTTATATATATATATATATATATGTGTGTGTGTGTGTGTGTGTGTGTTTTATTTTTTAAGCCGAGAACACGGGTAGTTTTGATATAGGTGGGTGAGTTTTAGCCCGTGTGTAGATATGTGTAGGAATGGTGTTTTTATTACGGTCCACTTTGAATTGTAAATATATAACGTGTTGTTAAAATTGTTTTAAAAATGAATTAGTCAACTCACCGCTAGATCCGAACCTTGCCAAAGAAGTAAGTGTCAACGCCACAAAGACCTGGTTAAAATAACCCCTGGCAAACTGTTTAAGTAATAGTCGATCAAGTGCGTGGAAAACCAAGGTCTACGTTGGCAAATTTTTAAAAAGCGATCTTAACTAGTAGCGTTTTAGTTTTGAGGATGGCCAACCGGGAAGTGGCCATCTTGAGTGAAATCGAGCTGGCGAGGGAGTTATTATGATGAAAGACCCGAAACCTCTAATGACCCAGCAAAAAGACATATCTGACGACTTCGCCCAGTGACTTTTTTAATCAAATAAGCTTATTTCTTACACACACACACACACACACACACATATATATATATATATATATATATATATATATATTTCACCTCCCTGTTAAAGGTTGTTAATTTTTGATGAGTAATTTTTGTGCATTCTCTAATTCATTTTGTTTCTGCTATTTAAAGAGGCAGACTGCCTGAGAGTAGCCCGCAGAAATAAATTCATAATAGCAAAATAACGGTTCCTTGAGTTTTTCTTCCAATATTACAGATGTAATTGCTCTGGGGGAGATTATATATATATACACACACATATATATATATATATATATATATATATATATATATATATATATATATAATGTTCAAAGCTCATGAGCTTGGGTTAATTGAGAATATGTGAGGTTTTTTTTATAATTTTCCAGAAGTGCTCTAAGTATGACTTTATATATATATATATATATATATATATATATATATATATATGTATTATCGTATATTGTGGAGTACAGTTGGACTTTATTAAACCTAAAAATATATTCAAAACTAGAGGTCGACATGACTAAAATCTTAACCTTCACGACAGAGTGGACAACTCGTTGAACATTATTATTAACAGATGATATACATGACTTACCGTAATTACAAAAGGCAGCTACAGCACATTAACAAACAAACTCATTTTTGTTAAACTTATTAAACAAATGTAAAATGATAAAACTCTACTGCAAATTAGGTATTACTTTAACGTTACATCACCTTCTTTTCAAACAGCTGAAGCTCTAACAGTAAACGTTAACGGGAACATTAGAGTAACTTACAGTATGTTAGGTGGGTCACTTATTAGGCAGGTATATTTCTTATTAGGTTGTTATAATTCTATTAGGAAGGTATATTTCTAATTAAGCAGGTATATTTCTTACCCAGAATTTTGACCTAAATATCGTGAGATCAAAATATATGCCGCATCAAATCATATATATATATATATATATATATCTTTAATAACTAGAAAATTCAATATACATACTCAATTATATATTCATTTCACCAGCTCGTTAACTGGTTCTTCAGATGAGATCTGAACAGAAATAAGTTTCTTTTTAACCGTTAACATCAGGGAATGCTTTTCACCATAAGTAAGATAATTAGGAAATATAATTCAAATTAGATTTAAAAATTTTACAATATTTAATATATATACCTATGTTAGCCCTTTACCTCCGGCTGTATGTCTGTATAATCTTTTTTATTTCTTATTAATAATATTAATGATATATTTTGCTCTACATGTGAATTTTTTAAATATATTTTTCTATACATATTAATTAGCCGTGCATTGTGCACCTTATTTGGATCATTCCTTTAAAGTCTATTCGCAGACTTAAATTATATATATATATATATATATATATATATATATATATATATATATATATATATATATATATATATAAACTGAAGAAATCGGTTATCCTTTTGCGGGTATTTACTGCACTTCTTTTTTTATTTCTTTCACCAAAATTATTTTTTGTTAGTCAGTGGATTATTGGAGCAGAAAATATTAAGGTTTGTTTAATATTCTCCAAAAAGTACTTTAAAAGCTTTTCTCGTTCTGCAATGTTGTAATGTAGTCACTTCAAAATCGAAATAAAAATATTCATAAAAATACAGTAAACGGGTCTAAAACAAAATAGTCGACTGTATTTATATACATATGAAATAACTGCATACCGACGAAAGGATACCATTTCTACAGTGGGTAGAACGAGGGTCGTTGAAAAAGTTATTAGCCTCATCCAGAAAGAAGAACATATATATTTTCCTCGTGGCATCACTCCCATTTCTTATAAATTTAGGAAAATTAGCTCTTGTTTGAGTTTTATATGAATGTTTCTGTGTTGTCAAAACAAAAATGTTTCTTTCTGTCTTAGTGAGGCGTAGAATCTTTTAAAAGTCCCTCTTATTTGAGTTAAGATGGAGATGTAGGAATTTTTTTCCTCAAAAAAGACTAACAAAAGTGAAGGGAAGGTTGATGATACTGTGTACTTCTAGAAAGACGTCTTTAAGTTTCGGCCATATGCTTGAAGTTCCAAATATGGTGAATTCATAAGCAAGAAAACTATCTTCAAAAGCTTACAGAAGAGTTGCTGTAGCTAAGTGGTTAACATGCTGGACAGCAAGTTCTAACCCAAGTCGGGCCATTAAATTAATTTCCAAAATAATACCCGTGAAAACCCGTATCCATCCTAGCTATTGATTAAATAGTACGACTTCTGTTGACTACAAAGATTTGGCATTAAATCATCCACGAAGGTTGATATTTCATTAAAACAAGAAAAACAAATCAAACTTAACTAAACGGCTTATCCGCTGCTAATGGAATAATTCTAGAATAGGAAGAATATTAAGGTAATGGAGTAGAACAATAAATTTCTTGAGTCAACTGGAAAATTTGTGGAGGTATCTAAAAACCAAAATGAATTCAAGAATTCTTGCAGATAATTACAAGAAAAATGGGACAAAAAATCGTCTGAATTATTCAGATACAACTAAGGGAAACATCTTTAAAATGTTGAAGCTTCTATTATTTGTAAGACTATACTAACAAGTATTACGTACTTTTGTGTTGTTTTTTTATATATTTTTGAAAATTTGCGAGTTGATTCTTTTTCAGTTCTTTTTAATCTTGAGTGAAATGATTATTTCATAGGTCTAAATAAATATTAATCTTCGATTCAAATTGTTTAAAAATTGCATACATATATAAAATAAACCTTTTGCAATGTTTCGCATTAACATATTTATATATATATATATATATATATATATATATATATATATATATATATATATATATATATAAATCTTATATATATATATATATATATATATATATATATATATATATATACTGAAATTAGAAAAGTCTCAATAGATGAAAAGGAATAATAGAATCAGCAAGGTGGCAAATTACATAGTAGCAACTCTCCACTGTGTTTCCTAATCGGATATTATCTTTTCTTTCCCGTGAGTTTCCTGTGAACAAATATTTCACTCAATAAAAACCACTGATTAATCACTCTTTCTCATATTTCCGATGAATTTGCACCAAAAACTTAAAGTAACGTACTTCGAGAGATGACTATATATATATATATATATATATATATATATATATATATATATATAATTAATGAACTAAAAAATCAGTAAATGTTTTAAAACCTTAAATTGGAATTAAAAAGCTCTCTAATGCAATAATGTACTTTCTTAATTTAAGTTTCAAGTTATGACACTACGATCATCAGCCTGCAAAATTATCATATAGTTTGTTGAATGGTTGTAATGTTATAACTACATTAAACGTGATTGACAACCAGAACGTACCTTGATTGCACTTATGCTCTTTTTAATTCACTTTTATGGTTATATCTATCTATCTATCTATCTATCTATATATATATATATATATATATATATATATATATATATGTGTGTGTGTGTGTGTGTGTGTGTGTGTGTGTGTGTAATTTACGATATTTGATAAGGACATTTTTTTATTCTTCTTGTGCACATGGAAATTAACTCTTTTCAGGGCAAAATATAGAGTAATTTGTCCAGAAGATATTCATGTAAAGCGTTTTTGGAAAAATATATCAGCTATTTCAAAGCGGGTTGCAAGAAACTATTTCATCAACATTCAGTTTTTCGTATTGGACTTTTTCTATACCAATTCTATTTGTTTCTATACCTATATATATAATGCGTCTTTTTTTTTTTTTGTTGGTTTCTTTTTGGCTAATTATAAAGATATTTTAATTGTAAGAACGTCCAGAATATTATAGCTATGTTCTAATGTACATTTATTAAGTCTAAGTTGCCTGTAGCCCAGTCAGCTGGGGCTGTAGAATACACCGATTGTTTCTCTGCCGAAGGGTAAGAGCCCTGCCAATGAGTGTCCTGTTTGTGACACTAAACGATCCGCTGGTGAGGTTCCAGTAATGCTGGAGCGTTGGGAATGTGGAGTATCCCTTCATTGCAATCGCTCCCAGTTTCACACTGTCCCGGAGTGGTAGCGCTGGATAGGGCCCTATCCGTGGGTTAAACAAAAATAAAATGTGTACTTATGCTAAACTAAATTGTTTAGATTAGAAATGTTTGACTAAACTGAATAGCTTGAAATAGAAATATTTTTGACAATTAAACCGTGTACTTACGTTTAAACTGCGTACTTATGCTAAACTAAATAGCTTGAAATGGAACTGTTTTTGTCATTGAAACTGTACTTACGCTAAACTGAATTGTTTAATTTAGAACTGTTTTGACATTTAACTGTGTGTAAACAAAATCTACACTTATACTAAACTTAATTGTTTGAATAAGAACTGTTTGACTAAACTGAATTGCCTTAAATAGAAATGTTTTTGACAATGAAAATGTGTACTCGTGCTGAACTGAATTGTTTGAAATATAGATGATTATTTGTATAAAAATGAATTTGACATTAAATAAAAGGTTCATATGCCATAGAACCCAAACACCAAGCAACAAACCGACCAACCAATCTTGAATTCATAGCTTTAATAATAAATGTTTCCAATATTATCAGTGTCTTTCTCCGGTTGAATCCGTGTATTATTTGGTTTCTGTTAACAAGTTCGTTCCTTGTATGAATTATAATTAATCTAAAAAACACTTCACACATCAACATTGATATGAGATTTTCTGGCAACACTCCTTGGAAAAATATAATTGATTAGCTTTGAGCGCTTGGAAGGAACAATCCTTTAGACAATGTTTTTTTACACTTAGTCGCAAAAAAAAATATTTCACTTGTGCATAGAAAAGAAAAACTAAATACAGCACTTGCAAGATAATTATAATCAGTCATCTTTAATGAAACATGTATCAAATAAAGTTTGCTAGGTATATATACAACAATCACACACACACACACACACACACACATATATATATATATATGTATATATATATATATATATATATATATATATATGATATTATATTTCATTTTCTTAACTGCCTAATTGTTGTTTTGCAAAAATCTCCATGCAACCCAGGGGTCGCAGTCTGAATTCCATGAATTAAATATATATATATATATATATATATATATATATATATATATATATATATATATATATATATGCAGAGAGGCAGTAAATTAGAAATCAATTATATATTTATAAATAAGTAAAAATACACAATTTGCATACACGCACGCACAGTTACATACACATACATTTACATTTAAACTCTAAGAGAAACTAATATATAAAAATGGCATTATATAATTTTGCATAAGAACTAAAGAGAGAGAGAGAGAGAGAGAGAGAGAATAAATGAGAAGCAGGAAAGAGAGAGAGAGAGAGAGAGAGAGAGAGAGAGAGATTTCTCTTATATTCATCGATATAGAATTAGATTTCAAATTGAGACGATTATATTAATCCACTGTAAGTTTCACTACAGTGGGACGCAGCACAAACTTTAGTTTGACAAGATGCTCTGCTCAACAAATAGAAAGAACAAGAAATAAACGCACGTTATATGCTGGGGATATATATATATATATATATATATATATATATATATATATATATATATATATATGTATGAAATTGGGTTATCTCTTCTTGTGTGCGATGTGGCTCGATATCACGTATTTTTACGTCAAAAAATTTGCTGTTTACATCAGTAAGCTGTCGTGTTTGAGTCAACTTTTCTTCTAACCATTGCAAGACACCTCTTATATTTTAACAGATGTACTTGTTTATATAATATTTTGTTTATCATTTGCATGTAATCACTTTTATTTTTACATGACAATATATCATATAATTAGATTGCTTGATTATTTAAATAAAGTGCTTGTTTTTTTCTGAAACAACTTTGGTTTTATAAAGAAAAATAGTTGCAAAGATTTTTCCTCACACTTCATCCCCATAAAAAAAAGTCTCACAATGTTTAATGTATTTTATATTCAGTAATAATATTTTACCTTTCGTTAAAAAGATGTTGGAATTTCGATTCATCCTGTAGTGTTTTGCAATGAATATTTTCTAATTTTATCTGTTTTGGTTGGTTTGTTTGGGTGGTTAGGTTTTATGGCATATCAAAATTTGTAGGTTATTTAATACAATTATTTCAAACAATTTAATTTAGCATGAGTACAGAGTTTAATTGCAAAAAATATTTCTATTTCAAGCTATTCAGTTTTGTAAAACAGGTCTAATTCAAACAATTCATTTTAGTATAGGTATCGATTTTGTTTACATACAGTTAAATGTCGAAGCAGTTCTTTTCTAAACAATTCATTTATATATATATATATATATATATATATATATATATATATATTATATACATGTGTGTGTGTGTGTGTGTGTGTGTGTGTGTGTGTGTGTGTGTGTGTGTGTGTGTGTGTGTGTGTGTGATATTGTGTATAAATGTGGCAAACTTTATTTGATACATGTTTCATTAAAGATGACTAATTATGGTTATCTTGCAAGTGTTGTATTTAGTTTTTCTTATGTATGTACAAGTTTCAGTTTTAAAAAAAACAAAAACAGCTCAATTTCAAACAATTCAGATCAGCATAATTACGCCATTAAATTGTCCGAAACATTTCTATTTCAAACAGTTCTTATTCAAACGATTCAGTTTAGCATAAGTACACTGTTTAGTTCTATTTGATCCATACATAGGGCTCTATCAGGTGCTACCACTTCGGGCCTGAGTGGACCTTGAAACAATGGCAACGAATAGGTACTCTGCATTCCCCAAAGCTCCAGAATCACGGGGACCTCTCCATCGGATTGTTTTGTGTCATTCATGCCTGAGGTCTTACGCCTCTGCAGTGACGCAGTTGGCATATTTTACAGCTCCAGCCGATTGGGGAATATCTGTTTTGATTGCTCAGCGTCTTCATAGATATTATAAAAGTCTACCATAAATTTTCACCAAATAATTCTTGAGTGTGCACCTATTTTTTATCGATATTTAAAACATATATAACTAATATAAAACTGAATCGATGCATGTTTGATACCTATGCAAAAATGTCACGTTTTGATATGATCATTAATGAGCTGATATTAATTTATGTCATCACTTGACCTTTTGTCGTAAAACCCCACCCCATTGAACAAAAGAGAATTCTGCATCACTACGAATATAAGAAATGTAAAAATATACCAAAGAAAAGAAATAAATCCCAACAAACAAAAGATGGAAACTAATACGAAATAGAGAAATTGAAATAGTTAAAAGAGCTCTTGATATCAAACCAGATTCAAAAAGATATCCAGAGTCAAAAATTATTGTTTCTTATTTAGTGTGAGCGATAACTTTTAGTAAAACTAGTTTCTTCCGAGTTTTTTAAATCTTATTTTTATATAACTTTATTCATATAACTTATGTTTCATATAACTGCTGTATAACTTTTTGGGATCATCGCTGTTATCTTATTTTTAAATAATTTTATTCATATAACTTTTTATATAATTTTATTCATATAACTTTATTCATATAACTTATGTTTCATATAACTGCTATATAACTTTCTGGGATCATCGCTGTTATGTTATTTTTATATAATCTTATTCATATTACTTTTGCTTCATAATTCATATTCATATAACTTATGCTTATATAATTTTATTCATATAACTTATGTTTCATATAACTGCTATATAACTTTCTGGGATCATTGCTGTTATTCCAGATATTATTCAATTATGTTTTCTCCTCATTCATGTTTTGATAAGTTCATTTCGAGTGAGTTATTATTCAGTTTTCTTCAACTAGACAATTTATTCAAAAAGTTTTTTTTTCTGCTTATGATTATGAGATTGCCGCAATATTTGAGGTCAGATCTTTAGCCTAAACCTTTCAAGATTTGACCTCAAACATAGCGACAACTTAGTGATGGTAAGAAATTAATGAAATTCATATGAAAAACCTCATACAACTCGTGTAAAACAAACTTTGCAAGCTCTTTAACACAACAACTAAAAGAACAGATAAAAAGAGCTAAAACAAGTCTCAAAATTTAACGTAAACAGCTAACGAGTACAAGGAAAAGCATTACACACACACACACACACGTGTGTGCGCGCACGCGTGTGTTTGTGTGTGTGTGTGTGTTGTGTGTGTGTGAAAGTGTACAATGAGAAAAAAATACAAAGACTTCAGTGGATGGGTCTATTCATAGCTTGAATTATTGGCCACGTTTTAAGTTTCGGTTTTTAAACCTTTATCAGGGCCAATGAATTTTTGATAAAATGAAAGGATAAGAAAGCTTCAATCATTTTATTTCTGTTTGTAAAGTTGTTTCAAATTTATGGGATATACTTTGCATGCAAAATGTAATTTTAAAAAACGTATGCATATTTTATATATATACATACACACACATATATATATATATATATATATATATATATATATATATATATATATATATATCCTAGATACAAGATTAAGTGGTTCAGTTGATCAACTTTTATATCATCTCGTCAGTATATAATGATTAATTTTATTTTTTAATTTGTATGCAGGTGGGAGTGTGGTGTAGTTTGGTGGTAGATTCTCAACGAGAATATTGACGTTTTAATATTTACACACTAATATTGAAACACCATTATTGACATACTTATTTCTCACGTAGTAATTTTCCCGTCTATTTTCTAATGTATAATGAGATTCGATTTATGTCTGTATTGGGTAACTTACATTTTCTCTCTCGCCTTCCATACGTTTAAATCTATTTTATTGAAAAAAAACAGTTTGAAAATATTTGTCATATATTCCTTTATGGAATTTTATAAACGCAAAGATTTCTGGCAGAAGCAGCGAAAAGAATTTCCATGCACTCTTTTACTATAACAGCGAACACTTTCTCGTGTATATATATATATATATATATACACACCCTTTGATCTTTAATTTTGACTCCCTCTCTCAACTTTTTCTTTCTTTCTCTATCTCTGACGCGCGCCAGTGTCCGTAGTTTATAAAAATAAATAAAAATTTAAAAAAAAAACAGACAAAACCGTGCAAATTTATACATGTACATATGTATATATAAGTGGTGTATCCAAAAAGAAGCACACATTTTTAAAGATCACGCCGGTGGGACGTTTTAACGTGTTCGCGGCAGAAGTGCACTGTAGCAGTGATCTTTTTTCTTTTGTATAAACAACAAGCATGACACTATTTTTATTAATAACAAGGCTGCATGCGTCAGAGTGAAGACCTGTATAATGATCTTGCTTTTTTTTTTTTTTAAGTTGAAGACCTAACTATTAGCGTCAAATGCTATTTGAATACAGCCAAACCATTTTGAAAGTTGCAAAAGCACAAGTGGCACCAGCGTTTCAAATCAACGCGCTCATCAATGAAAGAGGATCACATGAAGAAAGCTATCTAATATGAGCCATGGAATCGTGTCTGTGTGTCCGTACTGTTTCCGAAGGATCTCAAGAAAATTTTAAACATGATTTAAAAAAAAAATGGTTATGCATCTTGAATTTTAAGGACACCAGACTTGTTCCTCATCTGCTGACAAACAAAATAAGAATATGTGTTAGTCAGACGGGTTCTGGCTATTCAAAGTAATTTTCCAATACATTTTGCTGAAGCTGAAATCCACCGTAAATGTTCAATAATTTAAGACAATGGAAAAGAAAGAAGAGCTTGCGCTATGATATCAGTTGAGAGTCCCTCGTTAGAGCTTCCAAAACGCATCTCAGAACTGAAAAATAGGCTCGAAAGAGAATACTTACTGTGGAAGGGATTATTTAAGGGAATATCAAAAGGAAACAAGCCTAAAAAAATAAATCTACTTAAAGAAATGATTTACTTATCGAGAAAATAAGAAAAACAACTTTTTGGTCACACTTCGTATACATACGTACATATATATATATATATATATATATATATATATATATAGACATTGAATTGACAAAAGATACAAAGAAAGAGTTTATTTGTATTGACTACCATAATACTCAAAAATACCAGTTAAACATAACCATTGTATTATAA
>OY757919.1:24423729-24473729 GCA_963585895.1 Sepioteuthis lessoniana | reverse complement strand
AATCCTTCGCCCGAAAAACCTTTACAAATAAAAAAATCAAAATTAAACGAAAAAATTAAAAATTCATAGCGTACTATCATCATTAATTCCTTAGCATTTGAAAATACATATTACTATATTTTGAAAAGGAAGGTCCACACATTACCTTATAAATCCAATAGATAATCCGTTTTTCATCTTTTATATCTCACTTATATATATATATATATATATATATATATATATATATATATATATATATATATTGTTATTTGTGAAGATGCTATTTACGCAATCGATACTTGTTTATGGGTACAAGAATATAAAATCAGTTATATGGACAAATTCAGAAATCAAGAGCATCGCTAGATGAACATCCTTTCAAATCATTCTTTTAAGCAGAAGAAAGAAGGAAAGAAAGAAAGAAAGAAAGAAAGAAAGAAAGAAAGAAAGAAAGAAATAGAAAAAGAGGAAGGAAGAATTAGTAAGGTAATGCGTTGGAATTCAAATTAAAAAACAAAGTGATGTATATCAGGGAGAAGAGTGGAATATAGAAAGTGCAAGTGAAAACAGTGGAAAGAGGAAAGAAACGAGAGTGATTTTCCAGAATACTGTATTATTAATCATGAGTTTTGTCTGATTTCTGATGTGATTATTAAAAAAACATAACCATTAAAACTAAAATATATATTAATTTATAAATATTAAAACATAATTATATTGTGTATAAGAAACATCTCTCTTATTTCTATTTTCACATTTTTCGTTTGTTTTTGTTTTGTTTTTTTTAAATTCTGATTTGGTAGATAATTTTCTTTGGAGAAAGTAATGATTTTAATTTATTCCTTCAGCCTCAATCTACGTAGTGGACGGAATAAACTATATTTTTTGTCGAGAAAAAAATGTAAATCTTTACTTTGTCCGAACAGAAAATTCTTGCAAATAAAACTAACCGAATTTAAATTTGACTTAAACATATCTTCTATGTACATTAGCACCAGATTGAATAGATAAACTCAGGTTTGTTTAGGTTTGGTTTCTTTGTTTAATGGCATATCAACCTTTGTAGATTATTTAATGCCAAGGTTATTCTCCTAGAAGAACAGTAGTGGTACTATTTAACCCATAGCTTGGAGAATAAGGGGTGCATACCATTCCCAAGGGTATTTGCCGAAAGTGAACGTAATAGCGCGACTGGAATACGAACTCGCTTACTACGATTCCACAGTCCAACAGTTTAACCACTACACCACGAGGAAACCCTCCCGTTGTTTAGGATATTACAATCAGTATATTTATGTATTACTATTTAGGTATTAATAATTATGTTCGTAAATTACTGGCTCGGACAGCAGCTATCGTCACTTAAAATTTCATTGGTGGAAGAGGATTATGTCGATGTTTGCAAGACATGAATAGAAAGTTATATAAACTTTTGCGTCTGATGAGTCGGAACACTTCATGGAACGAAATTTATGAGAAGAAAGTGTTTGTGCATGAAATACTCTTTTTGATGATATTAAATCTGAACTTCAAGGTTTCTCAACACACACGCACACACACACACACACACACACACACACACACACACACACACACACATATATGTATATATATATATATATTATATATATATATATATATATATTCTTATTTACTTATTTATACACATATATAGAACATTGGAATTTGACATAATGATCAACCCATTTGCCTAATAGTTAGAATGCTTGCCATCTGGCCCGGGATACTAGAATTCAATCTCTGGTCGTGTCAAATCAAAAACAAAAAACTATACTTGATGCTCTCTTGCTTAACACTAAGCATTATAAAATACAGATCAAGGGTAAAGTGGAACAATCCACGGAAAGAATTGGCGACCTCCTCTACACCTTGGTTTAGTAGCTATAAATATGTGTGTATATATAATCCTAAAATATATCATTGTAAACATATATATACACAAAAATTTTCAAATAATATTTATATATATATATATATATATATATATATATTATTTGAAAATTTTTGTATATATCATCATCATCATGTCGTGCCACTAGCATGGATATCCCTGACCCTCTCACGCCA
Source organism: Sepioteuthis lessoniana (assembly GCA_963585895.1). NCBI lineage: Eukaryota > Metazoa > Mollusca > Cephalopoda > Myopsida > Loliginidae > Sepioteuthis > Sepioteuthis lessoniana. Next base: position 24,471,659 of record OY757919.1, on the reverse strand, counting down.
CTTTTCCCTATCGTTCATAGCCTCTGGCAGATCTTCTGGGCTACATCCCGTATCCTCACATAGCTGCTGAATGTATGTTCGTGCTGGTCGTCCTGCTTTTGCCCAGCCATATGTGGGGGTCCATAGGAGTATGTCGCTTATGAGCTCGTCCCTACTTCTCCAGCAGTATCATATATATATATATATATATATATATAATATATATATATATATATATATATATATATAATTCTAAACTATATAATTCTTAACATAATAATTTTCAGATAATTTATGTGTGTGCGTGTATGTGTTTGTGTGTGTGTGACCATATGCATCATAGTTAGAGTTCTTGCCAATGGTCAGGGAAACTTAGGTTCAATCCCAGGCGAGTCATACCAAAGACTCATTAAATGGTACTGGATGCCTCCTAGCTAAACACTCTGCATTATAAGGTACCGATGAAAGGCAAGTGGAGCAATTCCAGGAAAGGAGTTGTGTCCTCTCCTACACTTAGCTGGAGTAACTATTGAAAAGGGACCCTTAGGGTCGCCTTCAACTACGGTTACACCAGGGAGACCGCGGTTCAATTCCAAAGCAAATCATAGCAAAGACTCTAAAAATGGCACTTGATGCCTCCTTGCTTAACACTCAGCATTATAAGATATGGATCAAGGATAAAGTGGAGCAATCCAGGGAAAAGAGTAGCGCCCTTCCTTACACCTCGGTGTTGTAGCTATTGAAAAGGGATCCTTCGAGTCACACTCGACAGTATATTACAGAATGAAAGAGTCGTATGAAATTGAACTATTTTCCATTTTAAGTTGACGTTGTCATCTCAACATTTAATCCAATTTCACATAAGTGAAATATCGATTTATTATTCAAACAATTTATACTCTCTCTACTCGTGGATTTCACGAAAATTCCATTCTTACCCTGTGTACTGACGAGTCATTTAGTCAGTTAATTCAAATTTTACATAATTGAATTAACGCTTCATTGAACGAAAGTTGAGAATACAACAAAGGATTATATGCAAAGGTTGCATTTAAATTCAGTTATCTCACTAATCTGACAGAAAATCAACAAAGTCTCTTCATGACGAAGTGGATGACACAGTAGAAGGACAAGAATTTGGTTTGGTTTCTTTGTTTAATTGCATATCAACCTTGATGGGTTATTTAATGCCGAAACCATCCTTATGGACAGCACTGGTGCAATCTATCCCAAACCAAGAGGCTATAAGGTGGGGGTTCTTACCTTTCCTAAATGTATTCATCCAAAAATGAACATAAAATTATGACTGGAGTTTGAACTAGCTTAGTTTGAGGCTGCTGTCAAGTCTGGGTGAGGTGAAACCCGAGAGAGTGGAGCGGATCTGTACAGTTGTAATTATATATATATATATATATATATATACAGAGAGAGAGAGAGAGAGAGAGAGAGAGAAATATACTCTGTGTGTGTGTGTGTGTGTGTGTGTGTGTGCGTGTGTGTGTGTGTTCCACTCATAAATAAGAACAAACCGTCAAAATATTTTATAAAAGTATTTTTCTGAACGAAAGTTAAATAACGAATTAAAATTACCACTTCTGGTTTATATTTCAAGGGACCAGAAATAAATTAAACTATCGTTGAAAAAAACAAAAAGAAAAGAAAAAGAATAAATGAAATGATATTAAAAGAAAAAAAAATGATACAATATGAATTATCAATTTTGAAAGAAATAAACCGAGAAAGAAACGTTGCATGGAAAAAAAGGGGGGATGCAATGAAAAAAAATTGCTTGGAAGCAAACGCAAAAAACTAAAGGGATAAATGAGTAAATGTGTCCCATCATTCAATCGGTGATATCTAAAAAAATCATAAAATTTTAGACGGAAGAAAAACTATGTTGTATTTCAATACGCCTGGTGTTTATCGAGAACCTTGTTTCTGTATTATTTGGAAATGTATATACTGACTTATATACTTTGTCTGTTTCAATGATCATAAGTCTTTTGAAACTTTTCAAGTACTGGGGGTCGTTTTTTTTTTTATACCCTTACGTTTCCAGCATTTCAGCTGTCACTTTTATTTCGACAGATCCGTCGGCATTCTGAAAACGTTTCTCTCCGTTTTGGATTTTGCGGTTAGATATTTTTCAAATCATCATCTCAATACTTTTATAATCAGATAAGAAACCATTAGTAAAGCTGAAAACAAGTGATGCATATATGATGTATATAATGGACATATTAAGAATATAGTAGTAATTTATAGCCTACACACACACACACACACACACACACACACATATATATATATATATATATATATATATATATGAAATAAACTTTGGAGCAAAAAAATGATTAAACAATGAAACTTTTTTTTTATTGACTACCCAATTAACTTTGTCATATAGCTTTCTCTATTGAGTTAGTCTATACGTTATCACCCATGAATAAAAACGTCATGGCAACATCTTTATAACAAAAAAAAAAAAGAATCCATTAATATATATCAACGTTTTACTTATTACAAGACTATAATATCGTCGTAATTTTTGTAACAGATTTTCAGTACTGTCGATTTTCAGAAAACATAATACCTAATAATTTCTGTTTAATTTTAATACATTCCTTAAAAAATGATAATATCTTTGTATCTTTGATTTGGAAATAATGTCACGCTTTATCAAAAAATATGTTATAGGCAATAGAATTAAATTAATACATTGACATGATAAATATATTGATAAAATCAATAAAGATATATATATATATATATTTTTTTTTTCTAATGTATGTGCTTACAAATGTTTTTTTAGATACTTCCATTTTTTCATTTCGAAAAGTAAATCTTACTATGTCTGTGATCTGAGTTATAGGACTGACCCGACCAACGGAAGTTGTTGGCTGCTGTTGAAAATTAGAGCTAAATAAATGGCTGAAAATGGATTTCCATCGAGATCACTAATCCACCTCGTTTAGATTAATAGTTAGCAACCTAGTCTAGCAAATATCCACGAGTGGGTTTGAGTCAAATAGGGTGGTCCATTCATTTGGCCTTGTACCACATCTAAGCAAAAGGCTTAAATTACTAACTAAACTTTACCATATTTACCGACCCCTCCGCTCGGGAAGGATATGACACAAGCTCAATTTTTAAGCGGAGTTTAGCTTCTCTTAGACTAGTTGCCTCACCAAGGCTGAAGAACCCAGTATGTCCGACTATTTACCCATAGCTGGGGGGAGAATAATTGGATTCATACCTTTCCCAAGGATATTAGTGCTATGTGAAATGCAATCAGCCTTGTCCAGGATTTGAACTCGTGTCGCCGTGTCCATTTCCTACAATGATAACCATTACACCACGGGCACTGCTAGCTAAACTAGCGGCTGGAGTGCCAGTGGGCATCGTCCCTCAACGTTTCTTTCTTTCATATATTGAGACGACGCAAGTCATAGTTTTTTTTGTCAAGATGAACAAAGCATATCATGCGGTTAATTACCTATATTAGTTGTTGAGTTCTCACTTGGTGCCCCATACCTAAGGGCTTTTTAGCCAAGTGGACTGGTGCTGTATAATACACTGACTACATCTCTGCAGAGTGGTACCCACCAAAGAGTGTCTTAGATATGACACGAAACAATCTGATATTGAGGCTCTAGTAATGGTGTAGCTCCTCTCTAGCTCGGAATAGTAGCACTTGATAGGTTTTTCCAGGGGTCAAATAGAACAGTTTGACATTTAACCTGTGTGCAGAAAAATGATGCATGCTGAATTGAATTGTTTGAAATAGAACAGTTTGATCAGTTAACTGTGTGCAAACAAATGACTGATGGTTAATTGAATTGTTAGATATACGTATCAATACCTGGAACTATTTAACTGTGTGCAAACAAACGACTATTGTTGAACTGAATAATGTTAAATTGCAATATTTGTAACGAATCCACTATGTTCAAAGAAATGATTAATATTTGATTGAAGTATAAACGATTGATAGCAATAGTTGAAACAATTTAACTGCATAGAAACAATATCCATACTAATTAGTGTGCAAACAAATTAATTCTAACTCATTTCCAAATGAAATTACAAACAAACTAATACCGTACATTTCATGTATATCTATTTAAATGTGTGCAAACAAATGACTGATATTAAATTGTTACTGGTATATCAAAAATACTTGAAACCATTTAACTGTGTGTAAAAATTAAGCTCAGGCTCGTTTAAAAATGATATCGGCAATATGTTTATAAATCATATCTATGTAATATATATATTAATAAAGAGGATTTAGCTTTAGATAACCTGTAATGGTTGATATGCCATAAAGACCAAATCAAACCAATCAGGGCTTGTACGACCTCTAAGATGAGATTCGAACATAAGTGTTGAGAAAAAAAAGTTATTGTATCTTCACTGCTGATAACTAGACTAACAGTTAAGCAACGGTGAACCTATCCAATGCTAAAATGGGTGACCGCTTTAGCAACAATAGTTACGGTAACCAACCTGAGGTCTGCGTGCCATATCCTAACAAAGCTTAGTAAATAAAACACCGCCGATATCTGCACGGCAAAAAACAGGTTATTCGTTTTTGCTTCACGAAAGTCCCTAAAAGATGAGCTAATTTAAAATCTAATTTGTTTGAGAAAAGAACATTGGGTTTCCGAAAAAAAATTGCCAATCCACGTCAGATAGGTAATAATATGCTTTGTTTTTTATTTTGGTAAAAGAAGTTTTTAATTTAACGTATTCGCTTAGATCGTGTTTAAAAACAAGTCCTCACGTCTTAGTGTTCCCACCGCTTCCATGTTAGATAGCAGAAAGTCGAGCTCTCTGGTGATGTAAAGGTACTTTTGATTTATTTCATCCTTTTTAAATAAATATTCTTATATATTTCATTTTGCAATATAAACTGGCTTTTGCTGCCATGTTGACATCCTAACATTCATTTTACATTATTATAAATATCTTTTATTTCATGCGCTATTTGGAAAATAAAATTTCATCTGACGTACACTCATTTAAAGGACTAGTCTACGTTTTCATAGAGCGATTGGCTTGTTTTGGTGACAGCAGTCTGAAAGGTTTTTGGAATAGGTAAGGTTTTATGATAAAAAGAATAATGAAGTAAGATTGGTTCATTCCAAATGTCTAGTCAAGTTCATATACATAGAGAAGAAGAGAGGTATTTCCTCAAATTATCTGCCTCTTATCGTATCTTACTCTCTCTCTCTATCTCTCTCTCTCTATATATATATATGTGTGTGTGTGTGTAGTTGGGCAGCACTCTTTCATTTAAGTATGTTTTATTAAATAATAAAAACACATTTTGTCTATATAATTTTCTTAAGATCCTTTCAAGTTTCCTGATAAGTGTCTTGGTTTCATGTTTTTTTTAATTCATCAGCATCTCAGTTTTATCCTACTCTGCGTTTACGTAATTTTTCTCATGTAATAAAACCCCTAAAACTCTCTTTAAAGAATACTCTTTATACATGCAAGCAACCCCGAATGATGTTCTATGAAAGGTCCGAAAGCGTTCGGGACAATTTTGATAAATTCATCCATCGATTCCAACCTGAAACCAAGACACTTTATTATTTAATCAAATATATATATATATGTATATATATAGTCATCCACAGACAGACTGTTTCTTTCTATCAGAACTCTTCAATGTGGCTAGACACGTAGGATGCTCGAAGCCGGGATCGAAACCCATCCAACTTTACGTTAGACTAAGTCTCAGACCGCTCGGCCAGCAAGTGTACCACTTTGGCTAAGGGAATTTTTAAGGTATTTATATAGCAACAGCAGCAGCAGCGTCGGTTTGTTTACATTCTTATACCCTCTCAGCTACCAGAGTGCTCAGTTCTTTCGAAGAGCTTTGCATTATGCAAGCGGCGACCGAAAATTCCTTCGCCAGAGTGCTCAACGCCCATGGGGGAGCGTATATATATATATATATATATATATTTAATTTTTTCCACATAAACACTGGTTGTTGAGAAGAAAAAATCCCTGATAAATAAACTCTGCTGGAAGAAAAACTTGTTTTTCCAATTGCTATCTACTGTTTCTCTTTTATTTTATTTTTTTTTTTTTTTTAGCAAAAGTCATTTAAATATCTTTTCTGCAGTATCTTATGTATATTTAACCTTTCTGTGAGCCTGTAAAAGCTTTGCATTGCAATTGCTTGAAAGAATCCTAACTTCCCACTCATATTGGTTCATAATAAATCCACCAAGCCTTCTTTTGGCACAAGAGAGATAAAATCGTTAATAAAATGATAAATATGTTAATATTTTCATAATAGAAGCATATCTTTATTTTATACGGAGGTGGCGTTAATATTCTGGATCAAGATGCGCCCAATAAAAATTTGAGCAAATCAATATATTTGTATATAAGAAATTATTATATATTTATAAATAGGAATCATAATATATTCCTTGTATAAATCTGATTTAATAAAATGAAAAAGAAAAAGATCGGCTTCAGAAATAATTTCTGCCTCCGCTAAAATTTTACAAACACATCGTTTACTTACATGATTGACCCTGGGTTTTCCGCTTTTGTTGCTGACAGATGAGAATTTTTAACATTTTATGAATTTTTCTAAAAATCTATGACACTAGCATTCATTCAAAGTAGTTATATTGCATGGCATAAATTTTACATTTTGATTATAAAAAAAAAACAAACAGATTCACATAATAACTCTTTGATACGGAAAAAGTTAGGGGCCATTTCAAGTATAAATCATTGGTTATTTTATTAACATTATATCATCATTAACTCATTCTCAGTGTACGAATTCCATTACCTCTTTTGCCATACAACTTTATTGGTCATCTTTCTGGTTAAGTTGTCTCAACTGCATCAAGAATTTTTACAGAGAGGATGAATAATATGTAATAATTAACATGAGAATGTCGCTCATATGTTCTTCCCTGCAACTCCAGCAATGACCAACATGACATATTAGTCTTACATAGATGGTTTGTAAGATGGGAGGTAAATGTCCGAACACCATCTCTTTTGTTGGATTCTGCTTCCAAGATTTATTGAAAACAGCACATCTCATCCTTGATTAGTTCACTTCTATTTTTTTTCTCCTGCTCTTCGTTAAATTCCACACAGAACAGCTATATATATATATATATATATATATATATATATATATATATATATATATTCCCGAAGCTGGGATCGAAACCCGGCTAACTCATACGCTAATCCGAGATTCTACCACTCAGCCACGAGGAAAGCAGGGCAAACGAATGGAATTTAAACGGTTATGTATCCCATTTGTTTACATATATCTGCTTCACGTCTATCGAGAACTCAATTCATTTGAAGATCCTTGCTTTACGCTAGTGGCAACCATTACTTCCCTCGCTAGATAGCTCAACTCCACAGGGCTAGTGGATTATATATATCATCATCATCATAATGTCGCGCTGGTAGTACGGATATCCCTGACCCTCTCTTTCCACTCCTCCCTATCGTTCATCGCCCAAGGTAGGTCTTCAGGACAACATCCCGTATCCTCACATAGCTGCTGAATGTATGTTCGTGCTGGTCGTCCTGCTTTTGCACGGCCATGTGTGGGGGTCCATAAGAGTACATCTCTTATGAATTCGTCTCTGCTTCTCCAGCAGTGTCCTGCATGTCTGGTTCGTCTAACTTGAATAGTTTTTGTGATAGGAGGCAGGTGGCCGTACAGTTGGTGTCTTGTGGGGTGTTACCGCCAGGACTTGTTCAAGATTGCACGCAGCATTCTTGTGTAATTGCCGTCTAGCTTCTTCTCCAGCCGTTATATATATATATATAATGGTAGTAAGTAATGGAAATGAACCCGACAAAATGGGGAAAATAGAAAGGCCAAGTAATCCAAAAGTGATGAATAAATTATAAAGGAAAGACAGTATTAAAACGTTTCGGTTTTTAATAAACCTTCTTCAGGAATTTAAGATGGTGAAACAAGTGTTGATAGAATTACGATGGATGTTTTGATGAAATACATTAACAAAAATATCTATTGTTGTTCTATCAACACTTGTTTCACCACCTAGAAGGTCCTGATGAAGGTTGATTCAAACCGATACGTTTCATCGTTGACTTTCCTTTATAATGAATTCATCACTTTTTTACTTTCTCTCTATATCTATATAGGGTGCAGAAGCAAAATATGGAATAAATTTTAAACTTTCTTTTAAAAGTCTGATTAGTTCAGTTTTTGAAAAAAACAAACGCGATAAATCTAAATTTTCATGATTAACTCTATTTTTCAAGCACTTTTTTTTATTAAAATGTAGCACAATATGAGTGAGCAAGAAGAGAAACGATAAAGAATATATGCTTAACGCCGAAACCAAGAAAAAATACAATGGAGATAAAAAAAAATTACAATAAAAGAGTTTTTTTTATGGAAACGGCGGAGTGGAGGATTGAACAAAAACGAAAAGAAGGCTTTTTAACTGCTCTCGCTATCGCAATTAAGAAGGACCCCACAACGTCAATAAGAAAGCACAGTAATGAATTGAAAGTCCACGAGAAAACTGTTAGGACAGCAATTAAACAAGATCTTAGCTCAGACCTTAATCCCCTTGATTAAGCTATGTGGGGTGTTTTAGAAAACTAAACAAATGCAACTTCCCATCCAAACATTGGTTAGTGTAGGACTGCTATTGAGGAAGAATGGAATAAAATGTCTAAAAATTTTATTTTAAAGGCATCAAATCGTTTTGAAGGTGTGTTGATATGACAGATGAAAAAAAAGGCAGCTTTATTGAGTAAATTTACAATTTTGTGCCTATCTTCTTATTTTGTAGGTTTTTTTTTTTATCAAAATTGACCATGTTTTATTATGGAGTCGTTTATTATTGTTATACTAGATTATTCCAATCTTTTTCTCGCATCCTGTATATACACACACTCCATCTTTCACACAAACATTTGCTTAGTTAGTCGAGCCTCGAATACCTCAACTACACGGTATATTCTGTGGATCAGTAAGACCTCGAAATGAGCGTCTTTGGTATGAAAACAAATTGTACCCGACGGTGAGATTCCAGTCCCAGAAATCTACAGAGTGTGTTCTCACCCTTTGGTTCGGATTACTCCCAGGTCTATTCTAATCAAGAAAGATAGAACCGGTGAGGTTCCCAATCTATGAAACATATACCACAATCTGAAATGTATTAGAGATAAACGGGAATATTTTGAAACTTGTTCAATTTATTTGAAAACAATTTCGAAAACAATTTTAAATAGTTGATTAAAACTATAATTGTTTATAATAATAATAATAATAATAATAATAATAATAATAATAATAATAACGATGGTAATAATAATTATCATTCTTGTTATCATTATTATATTCTTGTTATTTTATCTTTTGAGAGTTCTTCACAAAAGCGTTTGCTGATGGTCTTTCACCGGAATATGAGTGACAGAAAGTCTCCTCAAGTCCCAAGGACTCTTCTCAGTATTCTGGTCTATCTTTACTATGCTATAGTTTTGGATGGTCTCCAATCGTCCTCTTATTTCCAGGTCCTCCATTCCTTGTACCAATCCTTTTGTGACTGTATTGAATGCACAAATTGCAAGTGATATCACCGCCACTTTCATGGTCCATTGTTTTTGCAGTTCTCTGGCAAGGTCTTAGTAGTTATCCCTTTTCTCGCTTTCTTTCAGTTTTTCCCTGTAGTCAGCCGGAACGGCAAAGTCCACAATTTGGCGTGTTCTATTTTTGGATAAATAGAAGATGCCGTATTGTCTGGTTAATCGGTCGACATTAGATTATCCATTTGTATCTTAAAATCCAGGAGAATTTATGCGTCTTATTTTCTTGGACGTATTCTGTGTAGTGCATTTACCATTTTCTCGTGTGGAGAAATTTATACTTCTTGCATAATTCCTCGTGGATCACCTTCCCCGCGCAGTCATGTCTTATCCTCTTTTTACAGTAACTTATTGTATTTGCTTATTACGTTTTTGGTCGTTTCATCTCTATTATCATATAACCAGCATTTTCATTTTGTTTCGTCTTGTCCATTCTTGTTTGGACATTGTTAGTCCTTATGGCCTTGTTTTGTGCAGCTATCAAATGCGATTCCATTTCTCTCTTATGGTTCCGCTTTCATAGCCCTATTGTAATTATAATTCTTTAAACCACTTTTAAATAGATATTGTGGAGTGAGTAGTTTCCGTGGCGTAATGGCTAAAATGTTGGACAACTGCCTTGAAGTAAACGGGTTCGATATCTAGTCACGCTGTTATTCTCTTTCGGACTAATACACTTGGGAAGGTTTGAACTCCCTTGTTTCCTCCAGCGATTGGTTAAATGGTATCATTGCTGTCCTTCTGCAATTATATATATGGCATGAAATAACCCACAACGATATGTGCCATTGAACAAAGAAACAAAATCAAATAGAAATTCTTGAAATCGTATAAATATGCACCAACTATTTTTATTTTATAATGTAGTGAAATATGAAATTATATAATTCTGTGCAAATTATTTTTGTCAATTGGTAATACTTAAAACGTTGATTTTGTGCAAATTAATGTTCTTTTTTAATGTAGAAATATTTATTTAAACCATATAATTATGCCTAAATTGTAAAGATTAAGAAGAATTGTTGATGATAACTAACGTTCAGTTCTTGAAACTATATAACTGCTTCCATAAAAGACTGACTTCGGCAATATATAATTCTACAAGGATTCGCCTACTGTAAAACTAATGATCCTACACAAATGAACACGATTATTTTTTGTGAATATATGGTTAACACACCTGTCAATTTCCAAAGGGCCTATCGTTATACTAATTTGGCATGCCATATTTTCATCATTCCTAAGTATTTATATACGTATCTCAGTTCATACAGTGTCAATATGAAAGCAACAATTTTCATTACAGTCCTTAGTTGCTATGGCTTGAAATCATGACCGTATTGTCGAAGGTTTACAACTTTCCATTAAAAATTAAGCATATATATATATATATATATATATATATATGCTTTATTATATATATATATATATATATATATATATATATATATATATATATATATATTGCTTGGCAAATCATGTTTCTTGTATTTACAACTGTATAATTACGTATATTGTTTGTATTCATCATGGCCTTGGATCAGATCTCCATAATTTTTGGACAATTCTCCGAAAAATGTACTATAGATAAAAATATTTGAAATCATATAAACATGCGCCAATTATTTTTATTTTAGAATGTAGTGAAATATGAAACTATATAAGCTTATTTTTATCAATTATTAATACGTAAAACATGATTTGGAGCAAATAATTTTTTTTGGTAGGAATAGTTATTTAAACCGTATAATTGTGTATACATTGTTAAGATTAAGAAGAATTGAGGTTATAAGTCTTTGTCTTTGTCCATGATAACTAACACTCGGGAGATGATGATAATCAACTGAGCAATTGTTTTCACCTGTACCGGTGGGTTGATGTATAAACACAGGTATTTATGTAATTATATATAGTTTCATAATACTTATGTTATTATCAACTATTTTGAAAAATAACTTCCATGATAAACGAGGACTTAAAACTAAGAGTCATGTATTGATTTTATTTCTCATTCGATTTTAAGATTGTAATATTTGTTCACCAACTGGTTTCATAAATAAAACTTTGTTTTTTATCATTAAGGGTTTTAGGACTATTGTCTTCATCTTTATTGTTATTTCTACAACGTTTCGGCTGATATATCGTCAGATATGTTTCGGTCGATACGCCTCATTCAGGTGTTTGTCGAACTCGGGAACCTACACAGAACTTTGAATTACGTTCTTTATTGAATCCACGGGTGTCGCCTGTTCTGATTCCGTGAACCATAACTGGGTACAAGTATTAAGAATTCCTTTTATTGTTACTCGCCAGCAGTCAGGATTGAACCTGTTACCTCCCGATGGTTTTCTCCTTAGAAACTTGGGAACCAACGCCTATAACCGTTACGCTATGAGTCCTGATTCGTCCCATTGAGTATTGTTCTTGTTTTAGCGATTTTTTTTCTTTACATTTAATCTGTGTTTGTATTATATATATATATATATATATATATATATATATATATATATATATATATATATATATATATATATATATATATTGTGGAGCGCAATACATTGGGGGAATAAACCAACGTCTATATGCTCGAATTAAGCAGCACGTGCTGACGAAAATTCGTGAAGGAAATTGGCAGACTGATAAAATTAACAACACATACCGGTCAGCGATAACTGAACATTTTATAAATAATCTTTATTGCACCTTCTCTTACAGTGATGACTTGTTCACCGTATTGAGCAAGTCACAGACGGATTTTCATTTGAAAGTCCTATAGTTTATTCATATTCTCATTTATAAACCGTCTCTCTGTAAACGGATTGGCTGTTTACTGGGTTTGAATTTGATCCCCATTTGAATTTACCCTCCACTTTCTTTTTTCTTCACTCATGTCAAATTCTCTCCTCCTTTCATTCTTTATCGTCTATCCTAGATAAAGTTTGTGATCAGCGAGGATTGAAATAGGTCGACTTTCATAATTTAAAATTCTAACATGAATAAAACAGGTCTCTTTTGGGCTATTATTAGATTTTGTACCGTCCATATAATATATATATATTACTGCTGTTGCTGTTGCTAAAATAAATACCTTAAAATTCCCTTAGCCAACGTGGTTGGTGGCCGACAGGTCTGAAACTTAGTCTAACGTAAAGTTGGACGGGTTTCGATCCCGGCTTCGAGCGTCCTGCGTGTCTAGCCACAAGTACGCTTCCCCATGAAGGAATTGTCGGCCGACGCTAGCGTAATGCAAAGCTCTTCGTAAGAATTGAGCACTCTGGTAGCCGATAGGGTATAAAAAATGTAAACAATGGCTGCTGCTGCTGTTGCTAAAATAAATACCTTAAAATTCCCTTAGCCAACGTGGTTCGCTTGGTGGCCGACAGGTCTCAAACTTAGTCTAACGTAAAATTGGACTAGTTTCGATCCCGGCTTCGAGCGTCCTGTGTGTCTAGCCATAATATATATATATATATATATATATATATATATATATATATATATATATATATACAAAAACTAAAAAAGATAAAGAGAAAACCATGTTGTAGGATTGGAAAAAAAAACGTTGTTTTTTATAGTATCAACAACTACCCGTGTGTCTTTTCTGAGTGCCCGCATGTCTTACTTGGAAAAGGGTCACTCCGAAAATAACATCCTCAATTTTATTGTACTGTTCTAAACCATTCAAGCGAATGCGGGCTTTACGGCAATATATATTGAACCTTTAACAATCTCAATTTCCCCTTCTTTCAGAGAACCAACAGATGTTAGCTTAGTGCCCGGCAATGCAATTTAGAAACAATATGAACGATAAGACACGTTCCACACAGCTGTCAACCCAGGAAATGTAGAACAGCTTGATCAGCTAATATTTGTTGGGGAAATCGATGATGGAATATACAGAACGCATCTTCATGAAAACGAAGCTGTCACTATTTCTGTTAAATGGCAGGTCACCTACACTTTTGTAGATTTGTACCTGTAGGCTCTTGTTCAGCACTAACGAAAATACAGTGAAGAAAAAAAAAAGTGTTTTTAGCTGAAAAATTACTCTTTCAAACTATGGTGCTATGCTCTCTATATCTGTAATAGTTGCTCTGAAAAATTATTGCCAACAGCCGATATTACTTTCGAAATAGCCCTATGTATTTTAGGTTAATACACGTAAGAAAAGCATAATTTTCTTAACAAAAATCAAATTCGACTGAATTCAATAAAGATAGCCAGAAAGTTATCGAATTTAACGTTTTGTTAGTTGATTCTGTTAGATCCTTTTACAAATTAAATATATACTACTTCTGTCAAACATTATGGAATTATCACACTTAAGTGTTCATCTTGTTTTATTTTTATTCAGTAGAAAATAAACTAATACATCAATAATTGACGTACATATGTACACTGAACTCCTGAACAGCAAAATTCTAATCTATGATTTTGATTGAGGTAATGTTTCAAAAACATCTCGATGCCGAATGGTCCATCGTATTGCAAATTGTGTGATATTTGATACTCGAGCACTATTGAAATCCAGACAAAGGATGAAATATGTGAAATGGGCTAGAAAATGTTTGAAAACCTATTTTTATTGTGGTGAATCTCATTTCTCATTCAGATGGATGATAGAGATTGTAGGGATGAGAGAGAGAGAGAGAGAGAGTGGGGGAAGAGAGCTCAGATCGCAGGGAAAAGACCGTATCCTCTTAGACAAAACCATCAGATGAGTTATGTTTAGTTTAGAATTGTTGGAGATTTTGATTGGATGTTGACGTACACTAGATGGGGTGGAAGTGCTATTCAGCCATAATTGAAGATTTAAAGACGAAATCTTTTGTTTCGTTTTAGGAACACATCTTTCAACCTACATCAGTAACTTAACTTGATATAACACAACGTTTCTTTTGCACACTGGTCACATGCAGTGGTTTGCAACATGACTAAAATTAATTACAGAAACCCTAGATTGCAGTTATGGGGGAAAAAGGAGAAATTGTTATTAACTCCTTTAATAGAAAGAAGAATGAGAGATGATCCATCAGATTTTCAAAATAATGCAAATTCTATTTTTTAAATTTTTTTCAAAATCTTTCCTCAAACGGGAAATTCACTGTCGTTGACACGCTCATACAAGAGGACTTCCATGGGGCCTTCCAGAAGTTGTTGTAACCCTATAACAAGTGAATTGCAGCCGGGAGAGATTACTTCGAAAGGGGACTAGAGTGCGTATAAATAAAAGTGCCCATATGAAAAAAGTCTGGAAACTTATCGTATGCACTTCGTATTGCTGCGTATTAAGCAAGGTAGTATCAAGTACCATTTTTGAAGTCTTTGGTATGACGCCACCTGGGGATTGAACCCCGGTCTCCCGGACCATTGGCGAACACTCTACCAACTTGGCCGATGAGCTAAGTGAGTTATATATTTTTGGAACAAATTGTTTAATGAGATGGTTATATATTTTTGGAACAAATTGTTTAATGAGATGAATAAAAGCAATAGTGCGAATAAATTGAGATTTGATCGGATGATTTTAAAAATAATCGTTAGAAAAAGAATTTAAGAAAGCATTTTTGGGAATTATCGGATGAATTACGTAACGATAAAATCGTTACGTAATTAATGCATAAAAATCTATGTTCTTTGCAAATATTCTTTTTTTGGAGGTTGCTGTGAGAAGATAATAAAAAGAAGAAAAGCACAAGGGGGGATTGCAAACATAAAATAATAATAGACATGTCACCATTTTCTCAAGATCTCAACAAAACTAAAAAATACCTTGAGCATCTTCAAGATGCAATACGATAATGCCTAAGGATATGTATCAGTTTAAAGTTGAATGAGACTTATGGAAAGCTATTTCAATAAGAGCAGAAGGTGTTTCAGCTGAGGAAATTATTTAACAATGTCCGATAATAATCATTAAATCAAATGATCTTGTTACTTCTTGTTTCTGAAATATGAAAGATTATTTATCAGAGGGTTTCAATTTTTTATTTAAGTAAGTTGGGGATTGTAAGCGAGGGTGACCCAAAGGCTCCTTTTTGAATGACTACTACACCGAGGTGTCGGGGAGGGCGCTACTCCTTTCCCTGGATTGCTCCACTTTACCCTTGATACGTACATTATAATGCTGAGTGTTAAGCAAATGTGTATAAAATACCATTTTTAAAGTCTTTGGTGTGCCCCAACCTGGGATTCAACCCTGGTCTCCCGGACCATTGGCGAACACTCTACTCACTAGGACAATGATCCCGTTAAAGAAAAAGAAAAACATGGAAAATCCCTTAAAATGAGAATAAATGCCGTAAAACGAGTGTAATTACTCTCGCGAAGGAAGATAAATATATACTTTAAGGATATTTTTATTTCACGTCCTTTTAGTTTAATGAAGCCTTTCAACTGAAGTGTAGTCTTGAAAAGCTGCCTACAGGCGAATTTGACATTGACTAGAATGGTGTAAAGTGGGGTATTACTATATTTCCGGGATAGACCAGTCGGCTAGGGCTGTAGAATACTCAAACTGCATCTCTGCAGGGGAGTAAGATCCCCTAAAAAGAATGTCCTAGATATGACACTAAACCATCTGATGGTTAGGCTCCAGCCCTGGAGCTTTGAAGAATCCAAAGTACTCCTTCATTGCCATTGCTACCATGACCACTCTGGCCCAGAGTGGTAGCACCGAGAGGGTCATAGCTATGTGTAAAATAGAACTGTTTGACATTTAAACTGAGTCCAAACAAATGAGTTATGATGAACTGAATTGTTAGAAATTGAATTTATTGATCCTTAAAATGCGTGTAAACAAATGACTGATATTTAATTGAATTGTTAGTGACACATAACATTCTTGAAACCATTTAATTTGTTAACAATATATTTATATATCATATATATCTAATTTATATGTATTAACTGAATTTGACATTATAATGGTTGATATGCCCTAAAACTAAGCCAAACCAAACTAAACAAAACTATGAAGATTTTGTTTCGAAATATTTTGTAAACTATATAAATTCTTACTTTTGATGATAATTGCCGGATATAAATTTGAAAAGAAATGTTAAATTTAAGTTACAAATTCTAAAATTCCAATGTGTATTATTGTGACACGATGGGTAGCATTCGTTTCTGTGGGTGTGTATGCCAGTCAAAGAATCCCTTTATCTGTTTTGGCGCGAAACCCACACAAAAGGTTTGTGCGCAGGATCTCCCACGAGACCAGAAAAGAACGAGGGAAGGAAGGTCACAGAGAAGAGAGAAAGAGACAATCGGCAGAAGGGAGCAGCAGAGAACAATCGGCAGGAGAGAGCAGTCAAGAG
This sequence comes from Sepioteuthis lessoniana, assembly GCA_963585895.1. Lineage (NCBI taxonomy): Eukaryota > Metazoa > Mollusca > Cephalopoda > Myopsida > Loliginidae > Sepioteuthis > Sepioteuthis lessoniana. Next base: position 24,454,719 of record OY757919.1, on the reverse strand, counting down.
AAGATCAGTCAAGAGAGGAGAGTCGGGTAGAGAGGAGACCAGTCAACAGAAGTCAGAAAGGCGTCTGCTAGAACCTGTTGACCTACAGATGCCGGGTTGAATAATGCGAGAAGGTGAGCCAGCATTCTTAGTGACTTGTGGGAGTTTCGCGCGAATACACGCTCGTGATAGCCGGCAAATGCACGGAGAGCTGCACAAAAGTGTCATAGACTCCTCCTTCTTGCGCTTGGAGCTAACCCAATCATTTTGTTCGTTGGTAAAGAAATGTGAAGTACCCCTGGCCAGAGATGAGAAAACCACTAGATGATCCTTGTGACCATGAGTAGTTTGTTTGGTGAGATAGCGGGGATCGGCCGGCGATCTATTGTCACATTATGAAAGAAATATTTTCATGAAGTTTTTCGTAGCCCGAAGTGGAAGGTGCATATATTGCATGGTTAACAATGGTATTTATTATTTGTTTAATATTTCTTTGTTCCATGTAAGTTGAAGACTTAATCAGTGTCGAATAGTAGTTTTACTGAGTTAATTTTTTTTAATGTTATTACAGAAAAAAATAAAAAATAGACGAATTAGAAAAAAACAAATCTCTTATCCTTCATTAGTGGTTTATTTAGTTTCCGGATTTGCAGGCGGTGTCCTCGTGGTGTAATGGTTAAAGCGATGGACTGCGGAATCGTAGTACGCGAGTTCGTACTCCAGTCGCACTATTACGTTCACTTTCGGGCAAATACCTTTGGGAAAGGTATGAACCCCCTTATCCTCCCAGCTATGGGTGAAATAGTACCACTACTGTTCTTCTAGGAAAATGGCTTTGGCATTAAATAACCTAAAAGGAGTTGATATGCCATTAAACAAAGAAACCAAACCGGATTTGCATTTTGTTACGCAATGAAAACCTATAGAATATTTAAATTCTTCTCCTGTATCAGACACAAATAGGAGGAAAAGTACCAACAGAATATTTTTGCATACTCTCGACAAATTCAGTGTAAGAAGAATTAGAAGAAAAAAGAAAAGTCTGTGTGAGAAAGAGAGGGAGATACTATGTGCTGCTTAACTGGTTAATAAGTCCGCTATTTATGACAGGCTATCTTCTCATTACATAACTAAAATGCGATTTCTGAGATATGTTTTGCATGGAAAAACAACCAGTTTTAGCCGTGGATCAAGATTGTAGAACAGGTTTTTAAGATGTTTTGTCATTAAAATTTTAGGGGTCAACTTTTCAGCTGACGTATTCGTTCGTGAATAATGACTTTGTTCTCTTGATAATCAGTGCCGCATTTTGAGAGATATAATCAGTTGCAAACTCTTTTTTGGCTATTTAGTTCCAAAACCAGTTAAACAGCAACGAAAACGCACCTTCCCAATCATTTTAAACAAAAAAAGCGCTTCATACTTAGTTATTTTATGAATCAATGTAAGGATTAAATTTGCAATCATTTTAAATAGTTAAATACTTCTAATTAAAAAAGAAGTGTTTTATGACAAAGGAGCTCACAATCGTTTTAACCATTTCAAATACATGTTGACTCACAAGATGGACTTTAAGAGGTAATACTATTTTAGGTTAGAGTGGACCTGGCTGTGATGATTATGGTAAATAGGAACATTTTTTATCATTTCATCATTATAAGTGTTAATTTCATAAAACCAATAATTTACTCTCCTATTGGTAAGGATTAGTATATACCAATTGCATCGAGTAAAGAAGGGTAAGGACCCTCTTTTAAAAATAGGTGTCCAGTGTATTGCACTAAACAGAACTCATTTGAGAGGTTTTAGTTCTGTAGTTTTGGAGGACGTGAAATATCTCCTGATCTTTCCACAAATCTCCAGCTAAACCAATTTTTTAATATATTCTTCGGGATACGTCCAAGTGTTCCAAATATGACCGGTATTACTGCCATTGAGCCTTTCATATTTGACTGCTACACTCTGACATCGAATACTATCACCTATTAGGATCCTGTTGATTAATTAAATACATATGATTAACCATAAGTATGCGATATGAATGCGTAAAATTTTGTGCAAAAAGAAAGATTATTATTATCAATTATTCAATGATCTTTCATTGGAGTCTGAGTTACAACAAGGCTCCTCAGATTTTCAGGACTCTTCTCAGTATTCTGGCTGATCTCCTCGATGCTTTACTTTCGATAGTCTTGATTCGTCCTCCAATTTGCAACTCATCCAGCACCCTTTCCAAACCTTTGAGGACCGTTCCAAGTGCGCCAATTACAATTGATATCACCGTCACCCACATGTTCCAAAGCGTTTTCAGTTCTCTGGTAAGGTTCAAGATACTTGTCTGTCTTTTAGATTTCTTAGATTTAAATTCTATGGTCCACTGGGACAGTAAAGTCTACTCTACAATAAATTCTCATTCTTCCTTTGTTTTTTGTTTTTTGTTTTTTTGGTTAATTATTTGTTAGTTTGATCTTCTGACCTGGATTACGGGAACATTTTTTTTTTATCGCCAAATCACAGATAATTTTATGCGTCTCATTATTCATGACGAATTCTGGCACGTATTATTTGGTAGTATGATCAAATTAGAGTTTTTTGCACAATTCTCACTGGATCACCGTTTCCACCCCGACGTATCTTGTCTTATTCGGCTTTTGTTCTAGTTTGACACATTTGCTTATTACGAGTTTCGTTTCTATCACCACGTAATCTACACTTACTATTATGTTAGGCATAATAGATTTTTGCTTTGATATGATTGATTCTTATGGCATTGGTTTTTTTGCTGCTATTAGAAGAAATTTAGTTTCTCTCTTAAGGTGTCCTTTTCGTAATCATATACCCTATGCAATTTTATTATTATCAATTACTCCAGCACCAGCTGATGGTTTTTCGCGGGAGTTTCAGCGACAGCAAGTCTCCTCAAGTCTACAGGTCTCTCCTCAGTATTCTGGCCGTTCTCAATAATACTGTCATTTAGATAGTCTCCACTCCTCCGCCAACTTCAAAGTCCTCCAGGCCCTTTAATAATTCTTTTAGTTACAGTCCTGAGAGCACCAATCACAATCGGTACAATCGGCAACAATTTTTTTTTCAATTCCCTAGCAATTCCTTTTTTTTTCATTTTCTTTTGGTTTTACTCTGTGGTCAGCTGGGACAGCAAAGTCCACAATTTTACTAGTTTTCTTTTTTTTGTTGTTGATTTCTGTGCTAATTTGCTGCATTCGTTTATTATCTGATTGATCGTTTCGTCTCTCACCACATAACCGTTATTATTATTATTATTATTTGCTTGAAACCATAAAATTACTTGCAGATAATGATTGCCTCCGGCATTTAATAATCCAAAGAGAGTTAACATTCTATAAAACTTACCGACCAACGAATCAACAAACTAAAACATATTGTCCCATATATAATACAAACATCCTTCTACCTCATAGAATTTGGCTAAAATCCACCCATATGATGTTATTCCTTCATTATATCATTCCAGTCGTTATTTATCTGTATATACGATTATTTAGCTGTTTTTGTACATCTATCTATCGACAAATCTATCTTTGTGATCTTAATATTCCCTAAGCTTAGTCGAGTGCAGCACAAAGATTTATATGAAAGTGAAGTTACACCGAAAATTCAAGTAGAGAGTGACTAACAACAAAAAAGCAAAAGAAAAATGCTTTTTGGGATCTAACTCAGCCTCGTGATGCCAGTGGCAAAATGTACCTACTACAGCCACGAGGCAGTCTATGTTAGTATTTTTATCTGATCTTTATCTCTGATCTTATCTATCGCGGTTATAGTTAGTGAAGTTTTACATTATCTATTTGATTATCTCGAAGTGTAACATCAACCCGTGGGAACAGCGTCCGATTTGCAGAAAAGAATCAAAGCTGACATTTCACCGAGATATGCTTGCAGCACAATCTTCACGAATGACAAGAATATTAGATTTTGCATTGCGCATGTTGTGGGCATTTCTTTCTTTCTAATTATTTTCATTCAAACTTTCTTTGTGTCTCATTCTTTTTCAGCATCATGCCCAATTTCTTTCTTTTCTTTGTTTTACCACTTCTTTATTTGTACATCAATCCGTCGATATTGATGATAATAATAATAATAATAATAATAATAATAATAATGTTCTTTTTTAATTGTCTGTCGGGTATTATAATTTACATATCTAGCTACCTCAACCATTTCATATTCAGGTTGCTTTTCAGGTATGCATCGAAACCCTTTTCTGTTTATATATCAATACACGTACATATAAATAAGCCAACTGATTTCAATCTCACTCTTTTCCTGTCAACGTTTATCCCTTATTCTCTCTCTCTCCCTCCCTCTCTCTCTCTTTCTTTCTTTCTCTCTCTTTCTCTCTCTCTCTCTCATTCTCTCTCTCTCTCTCTCTCTCTATATATATATATATATATACATATTTGTATGAGTATAATGTATTTTCTCAATATTTCTTTTGCCCAGTTGGCTGGGGTGTAGAATATACCGACCCCCAGAGCGAGTGTCATGTATATGATACTAAACAATCTGATGGTGAGGTTCCAGTGATGCTGGAACTTTGGGGAATGTAGAGTACCCTTCATTGCAATCACTCCTAGGTCCACTCTGGCCCAGAGTGGTTGTACCTTACTGGGCCCTATCTATGAGTTATATTGAGCTAATCTGCGTACTTATGCTCAACTAAATTACTTGAAATAGACCTGTTTTGATATTTAAGCTGTGTACTAATACTAAACTGAATTGATTGAAATAGAACTGTTTGTAACCTTGAAACTGTACTTACGTTGAACTAAATTGTTTGAATTAGAACTATTTGACTGAATTGAACAGCTTGAAATAGAAATATTTTTAGCAATTAAACTGTGTTCTTACATTTAAAATGCGTACTTATTCTCAACTGAATTGTTTGAAATGGAACTGTTTTTATATTGAAGCTATACTTACATAAAACTGAATTTCTTGAAATAGAACTGTTTTAACATTTAACGGTTCGTAAACAAAATCTGAAATAATAGTAAACTGAATTGGTTGAATTAGAACTGTTTGACTAAACTGAATAGCTTGAAATTGAAATGTTTTTGACAATTAAACTGTGTACTCATGCTAAACTGAATTGTTTGAAATAGTAATGTTTATTTACAAAAATTGATATACGATAAAACCCAAACAACCGATCAACATCAATATTTGTTTATTAGTTGGTTTCGATCCCTCAATACATCTGTAAAACAATAGGTAGGGCGTAGCATACGCTGAAACATCTGCAGAGGTGAGAGAATTATCCCTCCCCACAAAAAAAAATGTTGTCCTGAATATGACACAAAAAATCGTCTGATCATATTTACCAACCCCTCCGCTCGGGCAGGATATGACACAAGGTCAATTTTTCAAGCGGAGTTTAACAGGTTTGAATTCAGAGTTTTCCTTCTCCTAGACTAGTTGCCTTACCAAGGCTGAAGAACCTAGTCTGCACTAATATTTACCCATAGCTGGAGGGAGAATAATTGGATTCATACTTTTCCCAAGGGTATTAGTGCTATGTGAAATGTAGTCACTCAGGTCCAGGATTTGAACTCGTGTCGCCGTGTCCATATCCTGTGACGATAACCATTACACCATTGGCACAAAAAATCGTCTGATAGGAGTGCTAGAAGACCGGATGTCGGATGATAGTGGAATACCTCTTAATGGCCATTACTATCAAAACTACCCCTGACCCGGAGCGATAGTATCTGTTAGGGTCTAATCTATCAGTCAAATAGGAATGTTTAAAATATTCTTATTCTATTTGAGGAAAAAAAAATAACTACACAAAAAAATGTGAACATAAAAGTAATTTGATTCCTTAAGTTAGAGGCATAAGATATGCACTAGACGATTTTGTATGACGTTAAAATCAAATAACCAATTTATACAACTATGTATATATATATATATAGTCATCCACAGACAGACTGTTTCGCTTTATGAGAACTCTTCAGTATGGCTAGACACGCAGGACGCTCGAAGCCGGGAACGAAACCCGTCCAACTTTATGTTAGACTGTGTTTCAGACCACTCGTCCACCAAGAGGACCACGTTGGCTAAGGGAATTTTAAGGTATTTTTATTTTTAGAAACAGCAGCAGCAGCCTTTGTTTACATTTTTTTTATACCCTATCGGCTACCAGAGTGCTCAATTCTTTCGAAGAGCTTTGCATTACGCTAGCGGCGGCCGGCAATTCCTTCGCCAGAGAGCTCAACCCCCATGGGGGAGCATATATATATATATATATATATATATATATATATAGTTTGAATTCAGAAACTGTAACTCACTTCTCTTCAGCCTAGTCGACTGGGGCTATAGATTACACTAACTGCATTTGTGCAGAGGGGTAAGACCCCCACCAAAACGAGTGTCCTGTATATGACATTAAAGAATCTCCATTGTTAGGCTCCTTTAATGCTGGAGCTTTGATGAATGTAGAGTACTCCTTTTTTTTCATCTCTCCGAGTTCCACTCTGACACGGAGTAGTAGCACCTGTCAGTATCCTATCTATGGGTCAAACAGAACTGTTTGACATTTAAACTGAGTCAAAACAAATGGCTTATGATAAATTAAATTGTTGGGCATAAGATTTCTTGAATATATAACTGTGCGTAAACACATGACTAATATTTAATTGACTTGTTGGTGATACATAGCAATACTTGGAACCATTTAACTTAGTTACTTAAGTTTACAAATCATATATATCAAATCATATATATATAAACCCGTTTCGGCATAGGATAACATAGAATAGTTGATTTACCATAAAACCCAAAGCAAATCCTATATATCTAATATATATGTACAAAGAGGATTTGGCATTAAATAACCAACAATGGTTGATATGCCATAAAATCCAACCAAACCAAATCCTATATATCTAATATATATGTATAAAGAGGATTTGGCATTAAATAACTGACAATAGTTGATTTGTCATAAAACTAAACCAACCCACTCAGTTTTCATGTTGGCAAGGGATTTTCTAACAAAAGAGTTCACTAAAAACTTTCAAAGTAAAGTTGAGAGTTGAAAAAATCTTTTATAAAAGACAATTTTGTGTTCATGTTCGGATAATGTTTTAAGTGCCCAAAATTAATTTTTAAAAAAAGCATTGTTGTAACAAACTGGTTAACTATGAAGAAATTTTTAGACAGACATTTTTCTAAAAGAAATCCTCACACATTTTCTAGTGATATCAATTAAAATGTATTATAAAGTCTATATATTATCATATCTATTTATGACGAAGTGACATTTCTTGCTTTTAAAGAACTCAAGAGTCCTTTCTTTAATTATTCTAAAAATAATAAGCAGTCTTTTCAGATGTATCTATCTATGTATTTCAATTAAAACTTCTTCTTCCCTCTCTCTCTCTTTCTCCCTCTCTCTCTCTCTCTCTCTCTCCACACACACACACACACACATATATATATATATATATATATATATATATGTGATATTTAATAATCCGTAAAACGTTACTGTGCTGTATGCCTGAAAAAGCAGAACAACATCACAGTATATTTCTAAATGAAAACCGGACAAAAACTTACGACTCGGCGGGTCAGTAAACGATTATTCATTGCATTTGATTATGAATACGCGGAAACATCTCATTCACAATCAACTTGACAACGTGAAACTTTGAGTCGTGAGCTTTTTTCCTGTTTTATCATTATTTTATTTTCCGATATATATATATATATATATATATAATTTTAGTAAATATTGCTGAAATGCAATCAAGGAGATCGTCAGTAATGTTGCACTGGGTTCATTCCAGATTTCGGTTTCCAAAACATCATATCTGCTCCAACGGTTACCCCACCTATTTCCAGGCCGCCTCCTCTCATGATTCACTCCTAGTAATATCCAGGAATCCTTTCAGAGTAGACCTGGGATGCGCAACGGCCAATCAGAGACATTGTTACATACATAAATAGGTGTTTCTCTTAGCGCATGCCATTGAAGGAAGAAACCAAACCTAACTTTCCGTATTTAGTTTGTATAAACTAGAAATCTTGTAATTGTGCTATTTTTAATATGTTTACATGTATTTTTGCTCAGTAATTAAAAACTGCGTTCTCCTACAACAGATCACAAAAAACTAAATTTATATTATTAATTTTAGTCTTTAAAAAAATTCGAAAAAAGTAGTTGTAAACATTATCTGTTTCTATCATGACGTAACGTTTGTACTCACGATACATATTTATTGATTTTGTTCATTAATTTTTCAGATAAAAATATACATTTAGACTCGTCAAAATGATTTATCGAAGCTGAAAACATATTTTTAAAATGTTCTTCCGAAAGAGTATAGTGAGATAAAAATGTTTATTTTTGCCTCATTAACTATACTGAACGAGGAAACGAATGATCTCTCTCTCTCTCTCTCTCATACATATATATATATATATATATATATATATATATATATATATATATATATATATATAAAAAGCTTATATATATATATATATATATATATATATATATATATATATATATATATATATATATATATATCTGAGTATGTATATATTTATAAGATTTTTAATGTTTGAAGCTGTGAATTTTATAGGTTTTGGATTGAAAATATTCAGAGAGAGGAAAAGGATCGACTTAAAGATCATTATTCGTTTCTTCAGATTCACCGGAATTTGGCCAATATCCGTAGATGTAGTCATGAAAACGTAAAAAAGATTCTTTGACATATATATATATATTTATATATATATATATATATATGTGTGTGTGTGTGTGTGTGTGTGTGTGCGTTTGCGTGTGTGTGTTTATAGACCCTGAGGCCTAATGGTTTGAGTGTTCCAAGAGATCGGGGTTCAATCCCAGGTCGAGGCATACCAAAGACTTAAAAAATGGTACCTAAGGCCCCTTTGCTTAGCACTCAGCATTTTAAGATACGTTTCAAGAGTAAATGGAGAAATCCCGGGAAAGGAGTAGCGCCTTCCTTTCCGCCTTGGTGTACTAGCTCTCTAAAAGGGAGCTTTCAAGTCGTCTTAGACTACAGTCAGTCAACTTACAACTTATATAAATAACTACCCCCCTCTCTCTCTCTCATTCTATCTCAATATATATATATATTTATATATATATATATATATATATATATATATATATATATATATTTGAATTGTTCTTGGGGTTGAGAAAATATTTTTGACTTGAAAAAATCCTTTAATCTATGAATGCAAAACATTGCCTGAAATCGATCAAGAATGTTGAAAAGATAATCCCGTATATCTATACGAAAAATTTTCTCAACTGATGTATTAATTTAGATTTCCCTGTCCAAAGGTCATTATTATTTTCAATGTCTATGATTTTTACACGTCAGATTTGATTGGTGAGTTTTCACATAAGACTGAGTAGCAGCAAGTCCCCTACTTTTTCTTGGACTCCAACTATTCTAAAAGACGTAAGAAGTAATGTAGTAATTCCTACACTTGTTTTCATTTCGTGCCAACTTGCCGTATTTGATAGATTTTTGTTGTTTTTTTATTTTTCATTGAAGTCTGTGTGACAGCAAGTTTGCACAGTTCCCCAGGATTCTTCGAAGTATCCTAACTAATTTAAAGAGCAATGTGGTCTAAGTGGTTTCAATTGCTCCTGTAATCTCCAGTTCATCAAATTTCCTTTTCAGGTTCTTGGGGACAGTTCCAATTGATCCAGCTTTGATTAGTGTCTATGTTACTTTCATGTTTTGCATTTTCAGCCAACCGGCAAGGTCCCGGTAGTTGTCCAGTTTTTTTGCTTTCACTTTTTTATCATCTGGTACTGTAGAATCTACTTGATGGTAAGTTTTTCGCTTGTTAATTAAAACTAGGTCTGCTCTCCTGACATGAATTTAGTTGACTATTTGTATGTTAGAGTCTCAGTGTATATTTTGATTGACACGAAGAGCTTTATTTTCAAATAAGAAAAGAGAAGGCAACGAATACAGTGAACTCAAAAATTTGATAATCCATTTGCATTTTATATGTGAGTTTTCACACGTAAACATTGTTATGTCTTCCATTGGTTTCTAAATGTCAGCATGTATCCTTTGTTGAACATTTGTTCTCAGTATTTTCTCTGTCAGCTGGCTCATTGGCCTAGTTGGTAGAGTGTTCGCCACTGGTTCGGGAGACCCGGGTTCAATCCCAGGTCGCGTCATACCAAAGACTTTAAAAATGGTACTTGATACCAACTTGCTTAACACTCAGCAATATAAGGTAAAGTGGAGCAATCCACCACACCTCAGTGTAGTAGCTATTGAAAAGGGGTCCTTCTAGTCGCCTTCGACTACGGTCGCTTACTTTACTTAACTATTTCATCTGTAGTGTGGACATTTTAGCTCTTACAGTCTCTTTTCTAGTTCCTTACTATCAATGATTACAATTGTTATTGATAGAATTATCTCTTTCTTGTCTCAGGATCTTTTATTTCTTGAGCAATCTCTACTTATTGATCTTGATTTTTGCTTTTCTGTGATCCACTGGAAGATAATTCAACACCAATAAAAAGAAACCATTCGTAGAGCTTTACAGGTACTTCAAAATTTACAACTTATCACTAGCAGTTCCTATTTAAATGTCGGGCAAAAATTAAAGAAAGAATATAATTTTGATACACGTTAACACTTCCGAAAAAAAATTAGTCTCCCTCATGGTTAAATATGGTATTAAACAAATTCAAAAAATTATGTAAAACGTTTCTTTGATTGAGAATCATATTTTAATTCCGAGGAGAAAATATTCAGCTACTTGTCACCAAAAAAAAAAAAACGAGATTATCAGTTTTATAGCTGAATTAATTTCTTAAAACAACTTTCGTAAACACGATTATCACGACTTAACACTAGATTATACATAGTTCAGTAATCATCACAACATGCAAGTGACGAGATATTTTTAGCAAGATACCGAGCATTAAGACAAGAATATACATTTCAGCGAATTAAAACAAAGTGAAATTCACCTATTTCCGACAGAGACGAAACTCAATTCGCAGACCCCATTTTTCTTAGTAATATGCGTAACAATACATCCACTCTACTTTAAAACAATGTAACAGTTTCAACCACTTCTACCGAGGTTGAAGTTGTAGGGCCAAGGCGCTTTAACTGGGATTAAAATTTTACGTACCTACAGAAACTTTTAGAAGCGTTTGCTTAATGTAGTTTAGCTGCTGTTTTAATGGATCGATTTTTGAAAACAATTTAGAAGAAAACTCGCCAAAGCCTAAGTTCATCCTTCTATACGCTTGTCGACTTAAGAAAAAAGGTGTATTTTACAGGTCGAATTGTTTGGTTGAGAGTGTTCATTATGAGAGTCAGTATATAAAATCCTAACTGTATGAGTAAGCATCAGTATCTGTCCCATATGGGAAATAGACAATTACCTCATCTCCGGGGTAGACATTTCTGACAGTTCTTATTTATCAGCTGAATTTCGTACAACACAAAGAAAATTCACTATCCTTGCTTTAACGAATCACAGTTTTCTAGACTAGCTAGATGAACATCACTCCATGACAAGGTCCCCAAGAGAAATTATTATTATTATTATTATTATTATTATTATTATTATTATTATTATTATTGCGGGCTTTTCAAATCAGTAGTAACGGATTATTCTCACCAATGTCTGAGTGACTGCAAATGACCATAACTTTCCAAGACTCATCTAAATATTATTACCGATTTCAGCAGTGCTGTGGTCTAAACAGTCTTCAAATAATCCTCAGATTTCCACTTCCACCAGTTACTTTTTCCTGTTCTGGAATAGTTACGAATGTTCCAACTATGAATGGTAATACTGTTACCTTTATATTCAACTATATTTTAGCTCTTTAGCAAGTTCCACATATTTATCGAGTTGTTCGCTTTCCTTTATTTTAAATCTATGATCTGCAGGAACGGTATCGTCCAGTATTTGATCTTGTTTATTACAACCGGATCGTGTCCTCTGGCGGAGATGGAATTATCCATTTTTATCACAAAATATAAGTGAGTTTTTTGTCTAATTTGTTCAACCTATATTCAGGTCGGTGCAAATACTATTTGTCTATAAGATGAAATTTTATTATCAAAATTGTACTCAGTCTTTTTGATTCTATACTTCGATCAGTATGTATTGTGAAATCGCAGAGCGAATCACATCTCTTTCTATTATTGGTGGAGTTTGTTTCCATACCTTCTTTCGATTCGGAATTGGTAGGGATATCTTCTAATGTTTCAATTTTCCTCCATTATTGAGCCTCTGTTAGGATTAATTTAGGGCATGGTTGTTGTTGTAACAATAATAATAATAATAATAATAATAATAATAATAATAATAATAAGAAGAAGAAGAAGAAGAAGAAGAAGAGTACTCAACAAAATAGTAATTGTAGGCTTTGCGGTGACAGAGATGAAACCTTCAATCACATAATAAGCGAATGCTCCAAATTAGCACAGAAAGAGTACAAGACTAGACACGACTGGGTGGGCAAGGTGATCCACTGGGAAATGTGCAAGAAATTTAAATTTGACCATCCCAACAAGTGGTATTTGCTCAACCCAGCACCTATCCAAGAAAATGACACGCATAAACTCCTGTGGGACTTTGACATACACACGAATCACCTAATCTCTGCCAGAAGACCAGACCATATAATAATCAACAAAAAAAGAGAATTTGCAAAATTGTCGACTTTGCTGTCCCGGCTGACCAGAGAATAAAACTGAAAGAATGTGAAAAGAATGATAAGTACCTCGACCTTGCTAGAGAATTGAAGTAACTATGGAACATGAAAGTATCGATTGTACTTTTGGCAGAGTGACTGAAGGATTATTAATGGGCCTGGAGGATTTGGAAGTTGGCGGACGAGTGGATACCATCCAAACGACAGTATTACTGGAGACGGCCAGAATACTGAGAAGAGTCCTGGAGACTCGAGGAGACTTGCAGTCACTCAGACTCCAGTGAAAAACCATCAGATAACGCTGGTGTGAAAAACTCTGAAAAAGTAAATAATAACACACAAGTTTTTTGGATCTTCTCTGAGAGAGGAAAAACCGTGAAACATGGTGACGGGGACACCAGTTGTTGTTGGAGTACAAGGATCAAGACTAAACAGACAAAATCAATGATAAGGTAAGGTAAAATACCCAGAAGAGTCCTTGGGGCCTGAGGTGACGCACTGTAATTCAGTCACCAGTGATAGATCACTAATTTGGGGTGAAAAACTCACACACCAGCAGAAAAATCAAGTTATCGTGACTGAGACCGAATGAACATATATTTTAAATGCTTCTTCTTTAACCGACTTTTATAGCGCAGGAGTGTAAATTAACCCAATCCCCTCCCCTTGTTTTTTAAATTATATTAGTGATTGTTACCCGCTTTACATACAGAGTTTTTAGATGATAGATAATCTTTATGAAGTATTTTGTGCTAAAAACCTTTTATTTGTGTATACTTAACATGAATCTCAAATTCAAAATTTAATATAACAAAAATTTTCATTGTAAAAGAACCTCTTGATAGACAACATTGCTTACGAACCATTTAGCTTTGTTTGATGGAAAACATGGAAAAGCTGCAGAATCCATATTCATAGGACCGTCGGATAGACGAACGGACAGTTGCTGAAATTAAATGAATTATAGAAATAGCCACTTAAAGCTTTGAAAATGACGTTTTCTTTGAATAACAGTCGTCTATGTACAAACTTTGTCAGTACATTTTGATTAATTAATGCTTTATTGTAATAGAAGCTAGTTGCATTCGGGGAGTTAAAAATCTATAAAGCTTGGCCAAAAAATGCTTCAAAATTTTCCAGAGAGGAATTTAAAAATTCCCTAAGTTTGGCTGAATTCTGGCTTAAATAGCAGAGCCTTAGAAGAAAAGATGAGAAAGCATTTGGATGATAATAATTATTATTACTTCTTGAGAATTTTTCACTATAGCGTTAGTTGATGGTTTTACACAGGAGTTTGAGAGACAGCAAGTCTCCTCAAGGTCCCAGGACTTTTCTCAGTATTCTGGCCAATCTTAATAATAGTGTAGTTTGGATGATATTTTCTTGTCTGATTTCTTAGCCCTTCAATCCTTTTACCAAGCCTTTGGGATTGTTCCGAGTACACCAATTACCATTGGTATCACCGTCACCTTCATTTTTTTCTATATTTTTTAGCTATCGTGAAAGGTCAAGTCACTTATCCCTATTTTGGCTTTCTTTTATTTTATCTATTTATTCATCTTTTATTTTTGCTGTGGTTCGCTGAGAAGGCAAATCCACTATTCTGCAGTTTCTCTTTTTTTGTGGACTATCACTTTGTTCTGTTTTCTGGCTGAGATTCGGTGATCTGTTTGGATCTCAAAATCACAGAAATTTTGTGCGTCTCATTTTCCATAATGGATTCTGGGTTGTGCATATACCATTTGCTCGTATGGTCATTAAACCTAAAATGTAACGTTATGAAACGTAGATTTTGAAACAAGTTTTCCCTTTCTTCACATTTTCCCCTTTCTTTGTTTCTTTGTTTCTTTCTTTTCTTCTTTCATCCTCCACTCTCCACACATACAAACCGACTTTTTATAGACGCTGTTTCTCCTTAACTTGTTTAAAAATTTACGTTTCATGACGAAACATTTTCGAATATCTTTCGAATATTTTCCCTTTCTCCACGCTTTTCCCTTTATTTCCCTCTTTCTTTCTTCCATCTTTCCGTTTATTTCTTCTTTCATTCTCCACCCTCCACATTTACAAATCTATGCTAAGTTCCTCCTTAACTTGTTTAAAAATTTACGTTTCATGACGTAACATTTTCGAATATTTTTCTGTATTCGTTTCAAACCGCTATTTTCAATTCATAATCCCCACCCTGAAGATGACAAAAACACTGAATTTTTTGTAATTTCATATCTTCAATAATCCGGTCAAAATTCGACGGTGAAACTAATCAAGGTAAAACTAATTGATTAATAAATATTTTCTTATCCATTTATTGTATTTTTCTTTTCGTTTTCTTTAAATAACATATCTATATTTCTATATTAAATGTTCAGTGGTTAGTGCATTTTCGATGAACCACCGTAATGAAATTTCTGAAGGTAATAATCTCTTACTAATTCAATCATCGCCATTAATGTCTTTACAGGTGTGAAGGTATGAAACATTCACAGTTAAAAACTAATCTATTCTCTAACGTTTTTCTCTCTTGAATGGTTTTAAGAAATCCCCCACGATAAATATTTTCCCGCTATTAAGAAAGTCAGAGCAAATGTGTTGAAGGAATTCTGTTTAAAGTTTTCGGAATGATGTTGAGACAATATTTATTAACTTAAATTATCTGGGGATTGAACCTAACTTAATTTTAGCATGTGAGTTGCTGTGAGTGCAATTGCGGGATTATGAAAAGATTCCATACTGATCCCTTATCACTCTTCATTCGAATATTGTGTGAAGCGTGTGGTGGGAATCTTTTGTAATATGAGAAAAAGAGAATGCAATCCGGAAAATTAAATTAAGTCTTAACACTTGAAGAATAGCTTCATCTGAAATCTTCAACGCGACGTTTCCTTGTTATGACACTAAAATGCATTTGATAGTAAGACTACAATTCTGAAAATCTGAGTATGGAGTATCACTTCATCCTATTTACCAACCCCTCCGCTCGGGCAAGATATGATACAAGGTCAAGTTTTAAGCGGAGTTTAACATGTTTGAATTCAGAGTTTTCCTTCTCCTAGACTAGTTGCCTTACCAAGGCTGAAGAATCCAGTCTGCCCTACTATTTACCCATAGCTGAAGGGAGAATAGTTGGATTCATACCGTTCCCAAGAGTATTAGTGCTATGTGAAAGACAATCAGTCTCATCCAGGATTTGAACTCGTGTCGCCGTGTCCATTTCCTACGACGATAACCATTACACCACGGGCACTTTTTTGGTATCACTTCATTGCCATTTCTCTCAGTTTCACTTTGACCCGATGAAGTCTTACCTGTAAGGGTATGATTTTTGGATAAAATCTGTTTTAGAATGCTATGTATTTTAAGGGCCCAAAAAGTTTAAAAGGCTTTGTATTTCAAAGGACCATATGCCAAAAAAGATTTTTTAAAAGCTCTTAAGAAACAACTAACAAAGAATGTAAATATAATTATACAACAAACGCGATTCCCTAACTTCTCCGCATAAAATAACACTAGATGGGTTGATACGCCGTTAAAAGTGATCATTGAGAAATGTTGATTAATTTTTTTTCTATTATCTTCCTTTTGTCTTTCTATCAGATTTTATTCAAAACCTTATTTTCCAGTCATATTATTACGTTCACTTTTCGGCAAATATTCTTCGATTAAATAATACTACTACAGCCCCCTTCTTTAATAATGGATTTGGCATTGAATAACCCACGGAGGTACCTATGCCATAAAACAAAGTATCCAAACAAAACCTTTTTTCTTCCGTATGGTGTCGTACGAAAAATATTCTGCACAAATTTTCAAATGTAATGGCGCGCATACGCAATCCTTTTGCCTGATTTAAAGTTCTTGTGCATCTGATTGCTTTTGCTTTAGGATTTACAGAGAATGTGCAAATGTACCTGATACAATATAAACAAGAAGAATACCAAAGTAGTAGATAACAAAAAAAAATACGATAAAAAGAAAATTGAAAAAATTCGTTTCAATAATAACTGGGACATTGAAAGATTCTGACTGATGATTCGACCAAAAACCACGAAAGCAGCATAAATAATGATACGAAAGTGAGTAAATTCTTTAATAAAAAAGGAATTTTTTTCACAAGAATTCGAGACGGTAAGAAAAACTAATAATTGAACTAGTCGAAATGCAGTTGTGATAATGGTAAATATGAGTGTTGATATGATATATTTGTGAATTTATCAAATTTTAGCGCGACTAGAGCATGAACTCGCTTACTACGATTTCGCAGTCCAACGCTTTAACCATTACACCACGAGGACACTCCCTAATTCTGAGTGTGCTTCCCCTTTTACGAGCAGGGTATAGACTAGTTTATATTCAGAGTTTTTTTTTTGCTCCAAGACTAGTCGCTGCACCCATGTTAAAGAGTCTAATCTGCCTCAGTTATCTAAAGATGGCAGGTCGGTGGATTCATAATTTTCAAAAGGTTATTTTTGCATGAATATTTGCAGTATAAACGTTCAAGATTTGAAATCGGGCAACTGAATTCCTTTCCAAAGACGATAAACGTTACAATATTGTACAGGTATTATATTAACACACACACACGCACACACACACACACACACCACTAATATGTATTTATACATATAGAGTGTGGAAGTAAAATTAGGAATATTCTAGTGCAATAATGAACGACTCTATTAAAAAGCAAGGTTAATTTTTGTTAAAAAAAACAACAAAATAAGAAGATAGGCAAATTCGTAAATTTACTCAGTAAGGCTGCCTTTATTTTCGTCGATCGTATCAACACGCCTTCGAAATGATTGGCATATTTTCAAAATAAATTCTTCATACATTCAATACCATTCCTTCTCAATGGCAGTCTTAAGTGAACCAACATGTGGGTGGAAAGTTGCATTTGTTCTAAAACGCTCCCATATAGCGTAATCAAGGGGATAAAGGTCTGGGCTTGAATCTTCTTTAATTGCTATCCTTACAGTTTTCTCATGGACTATCAATTCATCAGCGTGCTTTCGTTTAGATTTTGTAGGGTCTTTCTTAATCGCCGTAGCAAGAGCAGTTAAAAAGACTTCTTTACATTTTTTGTTCAATCCTACATTCTCCTTTTCCTTAAAAATCTCTTTTTCAGCAAAAAATGTCTTTGCTTTGTATACAGTAGTAATTTACAAAGCTCTTTGCTTCGATGTGGCACAAGGCCGAATGAATGGGGCGCCCAATGAGACTCGAACTCACTTTTGTAGGTTTGCTAGTCTAGCTTGCTAACCGTTACACTACCAGAGGTGCCCAGTATTGCTTCGTATAGAGTAGACAACGAAACGTCGGCGTTAAGGCAATCATAGTTTCTTTGTTGTATCTTTTCTTGCTCACTCATATTGGGCTAAATTTTGATTTTAAAAAGTGCTTGAAAATAGAGTTAATCATGAAAATTCAGATTTACTGCATTTCTTTACAAAAAAATTTGATTATTCTGACCAAAAAAAAAAACAAAAAAACGTTAAACATTTTTTTCCTATTTTGCTTTAGCACCCTACAGACACACACACACACACACACACATATATATATATATATATATATATATATATATATATGAAGTCAAACTGGCAGTAGAGATTTCTCTGACTGTCTATTTCTCCATCTATCCTTATCATCCATCGGGAAAGGCAGGTCCTCCAAACGACATTCAATGCCCTTACAGACCTGTCCGTGTATTAGGGTCCATAGAAATCCCATTTATGAGTTCATCCTTGCTTCTCCAGCAGGGTCCCACATGTCTTGTTTGTCCTAATTGGATGCTTTTTGATATGGGATGCAAGTGGCTGTACAGTAGCATTTTTGTGGGTTTTGCTTACAGTTTTTGTTCAAAACATCATGTAAATTGATTAAGATTTTAAGGTACAAGCGTTTTCAATTCGAAAAATCTTTAAATTGCTCTATGTTAAAAAAGATGGACCAATATCACAATATTTTATTGGAAAATCGGCGGCAAAATTTTGACTAAGAATTTCATATAGTGATTCTCTGATGACATAGTATTCAACACGCTTGATATTATTTTATCATTATCTTATTTTATACAGGAATAATATTATGTGTTTGCTTATATATATATATATATATATATATATATATATATATATAATCTGTGTCTGATAAACTCTTCCGTCGATTGTCAAATCGGCTGAGACTGTAGAATACAGAGACTGCATCTCTGCAGAGTGGGAAAAGCCCCTAACGAGTGTCCTCATATCAATATGACACTAAACAATCTGATGGCGCTTTGGGGAATGTGCAGCACTCCTTCATTGCTATCGCTCCCAGGTCCACGATCTTCCGGAGTGATAGCACCCGATAGGGTTCTATCCATGGATTAAATAGAACTAAACTTCGTACTTATGCTTAACTGAATTACTTAAAAATAAAACTGTTTTGACATTGAAACTTTATTGAAACTGATTATTTTTAAATAGAACTGTTTTTACATTTAACCGCGTGTAAACAAAATCTATACTTATTCTGAACTAAACTCTTTGAATTAAAACTGCTTAGCTAAAATGAATAACTTGAATATAAATGTTTTTGACTATTAAGCTGTGCACTTAACTGAATTGTTTGAAATAGAACTGTTTATTTATGTAAAAATGTATTAGCATTAAATAACCTACACAGGTTTATATGCCATAAAACAACCAATGAATCTTCCGTCAATCTTTGATTACATCTGTATCAACTGTGAATAATTATAAAATAATGCCTCATTGATCCGTCACCAACAAAAAAAAACAGGTTTTAAAGATAATTCTTAAAATAGATTTTTAAAAAAGTATCCCTTTTCATTTTTATATCTCTAATAACTTTTTTCATATTCCTTCTTTATTTCAATCTCCAATTACTCACACCTGATATACAAAGTAAATAATCTTTGTAGGATAAAAATCGCTTTCTAAAGTTATATAACAGTCTTTTGAGAAACGTTTCTGAACATGGAAGAAGTGGTTCCTTCAGTGACATAATCCGAAGATTACCAAACAAGCAAGCAGCTTTATTCATAGATACATGTAACTGTGCAACTGTGCGTACGGTGGTTTTTATCAAGCTATATTTTTTATCTTAATACACTGACCTGTCTTTATGAGTGATTAGTTAATTTGGTTATTTTTCATCTCAGTATCCAATGACAACAGACCATTGAAAAGATGCACTGAAATTTACGACTTCAGATTTTTAACTACATGGCTCCGTTGGCTGGAGCAGTTTAATACACCAACTGCATCTCTGTAGAGGGGCAAGAACCACCAAAGATCGTCATGGATTTAACACTAAACAATATGATGGTGAGGTTCCGATAATACTGAAGTTTTAGGGAATGTGAAGTACCATTTTATTGGTATTGCTTTTTGGTCCACTCTGAACCGGAGTGGTAGCACCGGATAGGATCCTACGTATGGGTAAAAAAAAGTGTTTGATGTTTAAACTGTACTTGAGCTAAACTGAATTGTTTGACATTAAACTGTTTTTACATTTAAACTGTGTACGTATGTCAAACTGAATTGTTTGAAATAAAACTGTTTTTTTTTATGTAACAATATGTAAACAAAAACTGTACATTTGCTAAGCAATTTTTTTTGGAAATAGAACTGTCTATATGTATTAAAATGGATTTGACATTCAAAAACCTACAATGGTTGATATACCATAAAACCAAACCAAACCAACTCTTTAACTATATCCAGTATTTGGTGCGTGTGTTTTTTCTAATGAAAGTAAAATTTTTCAAGTAAAATTTTCATAACATCTTCTACGTTCTTTTTACGTATCCATTAAAGTATTACAATCAAGCGCACGTGGCGTAACGGTTATAATATGGTTTATGAACCCTACGGGCTGAGTTAAAATCATGGATGAAACTGTTGGTGTTTCACTTGGCGCTAATTATCTTGGAAAGATATGAATCCATTTTTTCTTAGATATACTGAGCTCATGAGCAACCAGTCAAGAAAAATAAAAACTCTGAATTCAAAACAGCTCCGCTCCGCTTAAAATTAGACAATGCATTGCAATTTGACAGAGACGAATATGTTGGGTAATTACAATCAAACGAAAACTTTGCCATTTCTCCACAGACTATCCTGAAATTTTTCAAACGCTTCTGACTGATATTTTGTTGGAAATATCAAGCATTTATCACGTCGTGGTGTAACGATTCAAGCGATGGGCTGCAGAACTGTAGAAAGCGAGTTCAATCTCCAGCCGCGTTATTATGTTCACTTTCGGACTAATACTCTCGGGAAAGGTATGAAACCCCTTATCCTCCTTGCTATCAGCTAAATAGTACCACTAGTGTTAAAAAAGAATGGCTTCGGCATTAAATAAACTGCAAACGTTGATATGCCTTTAAACAAAGAAACCAAACCAAATCATTGCTGTTATTTACCTCTGTAATGAGTCTTTCTTTACTTTGTTTTTGGATTTTCTTCGAGAAGTTGACTTGATTTATATATAAAATCCTCAATGCTGTCGAGTTTGCTCTCCTACTTTTCTTCTTGTGACATTGAGTATGTCTATGTCTCGAGTTTAAGATACAGTATATCTTTAATTTTCTTGTTCTATGGCTCATATGTCTTATTTCGTCCCTCGTCCATTTTAAGTATTTTTTTTTTTTAGAGTTTATCTCGTTATTCTGAGGTCCTTCTTCCTTACTTTATTATATGAATTCATTCTTATACTCGTTTGTAATAGAATTATTGCGAAAACGGAACATTGTAGCAAACACTTTACTGTTATAAGTTACCACTTGAGTTGTTCATTATTTGATTAGTACTTGAATCATGTCTACACATAACCTATACTTGCCATTCTGCGTTTTATCAATATTTGCTTTGAAAATCCAGCCCTGTTGGCTGATCTTAGAATACGTCTAGTGCATATTGTGTCGAGAGAGAAGACCATAAAAAAGTGTTTCATTTGTATGAAACTGAACCAAATCAACTGATGAAGGCCTTGCTATTGAATTCTGGGGGTGGGTGGGGAGTTATTTAACTTAATTCCTAGTAATCCCCTGTTCACTGTGGGTTTGTATTAGTCAGGGTCCCATTGATGGGTCGATTCTATTTTATCTTTATTCTTATTTTCGATAGTTATACTTGAAACCATATAACTGTCAAAAATACCCTTGGGAAAGGTATGAATCCTATTATTCTCCCTCCAACTATGGATAAATAGCTGGGCAGACTGAGTTCTTCAGCCTTCGTGAGGCAACTAGTCTAGGAGATGGAAAACTCTGAATTCAAACCTGTTAAACTCCGCTTGAAAATTGACCTCGTGTCATGTCCTGCCCAAGCAGAGGGGTTGGGTAAATATGTATAACTGCCAAAAAATAATAACAATTAAATAAGAATATTTTCTGAAAGCTGTAGAAATTGAGAAAAAATTACCTTTCTTCGTTTTTTTTAATAGCATATCAATCTTTCTGGGTTATTTAATGCCAAAGTTATCCTTGTAAAAAAAGAAAAGAGCAGCAGTGATACTTTTAAACCCATAGCTGGAAGGATATTCGTTACCTTTTTCTGCAAGTATGAGTCCAAAAGTTAACTTAATAGCGCGACTGGAGTTCGAACTCGTTTTTTTTCGAGGTCACAGTCCATAATATTAGTCATTACGTCACGAGCATTACCCTTGCAAGAAAGATTATCTGTATGAAGAATAGATTCATGAAGCTATAAAAAGAAGCTACAAAAGAGTGAACATAAACAAAGAGAAAACATAGACTTGAAAGGAAAAAGACTGATTTCGAAAATGAAATATCCAACAATTGTAGACATGCCTTAAAACCAACAAGCCAACCAGCCATCAAGAAAATCCACAAAGCTGTCGAGTCTTCTTGTTTCTTTTCTTGCAAAATATAGTATGTCAATATTATGGATGTAATAACCAGCGCATCATCATCAATTTACTTTTATGGCTAATATTTCTGAAATCTTCTATCGTCCAGTTTAAGAAGGGTTTGTAGTACCTTCCAAGAGATATTGCCATTGGATTAATTGCCATAATTAAGTGTCTGCAACAGAATTTGGTTTTACAGTATTTTCCTTGATACGAGTTATTCGTATCTTTTTTTCTCCCTTTCATTTTTTTTTCTTGATGGTATCTACTTCTATTATCCCCAGATATTTGTGGCTTTATTTTTCTCTGATAATGCTGATCTTTTGCTCAGAAGGATAATTCTCAATTTTCCCCAAATATCCAAGACTTTTCAAAGGTTTTTTTTCTCAATTTCATTTGTGTCAAATTCTGGATGAACTAGATTCATTCCAGGATCTTCAGTTTTTCCACTTGTTGGCTGTGACGAACACTAGAATTCTATCGCCATATGTCATTTAATTGAACTACTGATACGATAAGAATCTTGCAATCTATGTTATATAGCCACAATTAACGCCATGTGCGAAATGGAAATACAATGTTCATAACGCTAGAACATATAAAGAACATAGGAATCTCGAAATTCGAAAACACAGCAACGACTTCTTGTTCGGGTACGAAACCTTTTTATTAAATTTGAGTTAAAGATTTCGAAATAAGGAGGAGAGACACAATCTTTTATGCTGTCTTATTCATTTGGCCCCCCATCTCAAGTGGCCCCCATAGGGCGCAAGTTCGCCTCACGTCTGTGAGCTCCAAAAGTCGATCCTCCTTGTTTGGCGTGTTGTATTCAACTCTCTATCTTTCTTCAAATCTCCCACAAACCTCCGCTTGCTTCCGGTGCGTGACGTCACCCGCACCCTGCCACCCCGTTCCGTCATCTTCGGGCTATTGTGACATCTCTGAGTGGCACGTCCGCCCCGCGCGCGCGTTACCACCTTCATTAAGGTTTGCACCTAACTAACCCATGAGCTGAGCCGAAAGGTTCTCAGACTAACTAAACTCAAAGGCATGAACTGAAATCCCTTGGCCATTACGTTACATCTATACAAATATTAAGAAACCTAGACGAAAATAGTTTTCAAAATAATTAGCTACTTTATTTTGTATTTAGATAATATTCTTTAAGAATGGCTACGAATAAAACTATAAAGGTAAGTTATTTTTTCGAAATTACTTCATCTTAATTTACCCCTCTCTCAGGTAGCAGTCATTGTGAGAACTTTTTGTTGGATATATTTGTCTCTGCCTCCGATCAGACAGGACTTGATGCTAGCTCAAATGACCCGAAAGTCGGATTATAGTGAGGATTAGGGGAGGGGAAGGTCAAACCTAAGCCGAGGCTCGAGCCCTGTCTGTCTATGTTGGTCATCGCCTCACTCGTTGCAATGTGAGCCGATGAGCCTAGCTGGACATGGACCCAAACAGGATCAACCAGGTCCAGTGCTACACAAAGTCAACAGAAATGAAGCTCGCCCACCAGAAGATAGCCCAGTCGAAGTTGGGGGCCTTCCTGCTGCGAGTATGCCTTAGATGGAGACTGCTCCATCAGACACGAATGCCAGACAGCCCGGCTAAACAGCCGGCTGGGGGCAAAGCCAACAGCAAATTATTGCAGTCGGCCTTATCCCTGGGGAGAAATTTTTGTTTGAACTGTTTTTTTTTTTCTTCGGTTTAATTAATTTTTCAATTTACCTATCTTTTAATTTTTAAAAAAAATGTTTTACTGTCACAGATAACAGGCCTTGAACCCTTGATATTCCAGACAACAGTTCGTGTTATTGGTACCTAGTCATAATTGTGTAATATTCAACAGATTGTTCAGGAAGAACGTTGCATTATTTTTCTTAGATCAGCTGTAGGTATCAATTTTTTGTAGATCTTGGATTAAGTGCACTTTTTTAAACAGACGAATGGGGTACTGGTATTTTCATGCATAAATAGTCACGTATAATAATAATTAAGCAGGGATCAATATTTTCCCCTCCCCCATAGGAATAGTCCGTCCTTGATGCATAAGTAGGCCGGGAATTCGATCGTTCAGTCTTATTGTTTTAATTTACCTGTGAGGAGTATTTCACACCACTTTTAGCAGATGCTCCTTCTCTGAGGTGTGAATGACAGTTTCTTCATGCGTTCAAAATTCTTCAAAGTATTCTAGCTGATTTTAACAGTACTATGGTTTAGATAGTCACGAGTCTTCCTCTGATTTTCAGTTTGCCCATTCTGATCTTTGGTAACCGTTTTAAGGGTAACAACTACAATTTGTTTCACCGTCACTTTCTTGACCCCCACTTTTTCAGCTCAGCAGCAATATCCAATTATTATTTTATTATTATTATCACAATTTTTTCTCATCTGATAGTTCCTCACACCAGTGATAGCCTATGGTTTTCCCCTGGAGGCTGAGTGACGGCAAATCTTCTCAAGTCTTCTCTATATTCTAGCCGATCTCAACAATTCTGTAGTTTGGATGGTCTCCAGTTGTCCTCTTATCTCCAAATCTTCCTGTTCCTGTACCAAACTTTTAGGATCACCGTCTCCTTCATGTCCCATAGATTTTCCTGTTCTTTAGCAAAGTCTAGGTACTTATCTCTCTTTTCGCTTTCCTTCATTTTTACCCCTGTGATCAGCTGGGAGAGCACAGTCCACTATTCAGCAGGTTCTCTCTTTTCTTGTTGACTACCACTAGGTCTGGTCCTCAGGCCGGAATTAGGTGATCTGTTTGTATCTCAAAAGCCCAAAGAATTGTGTGCGTCTCATTTTCTAGGACGTATTCCTGATTGTACACATACCATTTGTTCGTATGGTAAAATTTATACTTCTTTTGCATAATTCCCTGTGGATCACCTCGACCCAGTAGTCTCTAGTCTGATTCACTCTTTCGGCTAATTTGGTGCATTCGCTTATTATGTGATTCTTAGTTTTGTCTCTGTCACTATATTATCTATATCTACTATTTTGTTGCATCTTGTCTATTCTTGCTTTGACATAGTTGGTCCTTATGGCGCTATTTTGTGCTGCTATCAGAAAGGTTTTCCTTTCATAGCAATGTCCAAATCTTCTTGTGTGAGATTTCGCTTGTTTATCGCTTGATATGTCCATAGAGTTGTTTTTCTTCCCCTTTTTGTTTCCTGATTATTTTTATTCTGTTGATGCCTGTGTTGTCTGCATTGTTTCTGGTGGCTGTAATTAGTCTTCCTCCGCGCTTTTTGACGTAATTTTCGCGTCGTTGTATCGATGCATCGACGCTATCTTCAATACTGGCAAGTCCTCTTCCTACTTTTTTTCTTGACACATTATAACAATGACTATTATTATTAGAGCTTTTCACATCAGCGTTAGCCGATGTTTTTTTTACTGGCGTCTGAGTGACAGCAAGTCTCCTCAAGTCTCCAGGACTTTTCTTAGTATTCTGGCCGTTCTCAATAATGCTGTTGTTTGGGTGGTCTCCACCCATCCGCCAACTTCCAAGTCCTCCAGTCCCTTTAGTAATCCTTTAGTCACTGTTCCAAACGCACCAATTACAATTGGTATAATTGTCACCTGCATGTTCCACAGTTTTTTCAATTCCCTATCAAGGTCTAGGTACTTATCCTTCTTTTCACATTTTTTCAGTTTTATTCTGTAGTCAGCCGGGACAGCAAAGTCAACAATTTTGCAAGTTCTCTTTTTTTTTTTTATTATTATTAAATCTTGTCTTCTGGCCGGGATTAGGGGATCCGTTTGTATTATTATTATTATTATTATTATTATTATTATTATTATTATTATTATTATTATTATTATATGTTTACTCCTTTAGAGTTTTTCACATCAATGTTAGCTGATGGTTTTTCACTGGAGTTTGAGTGACAGTAAGTCATTTCAAGTCTCCAGGACTCGTCTCAGTATTCTGGCCGTCCTCAGCAATGCTGTCGTTTGGATATTATTATTCTTATTATCATTATTATTATGATTATCATCACTGTTTTTTTTTTAAGGTATATCAAGGTGCATGAAAATTACTATCAAATGATAATAATTATACTGGAAACACTTTTACTGGGCAATGTATACGTCATATTCTTTCTCTTAATCATATTTATCATAATGTTTGTTTTGATTGATAAGGATTGATCATAAAAGTTAAGAAGCCACCTACCGCCCTAATATCTGATTGATGGCTTGTTTCTTCGTGATTTTAATTAAAATGCATAAATATAATACAAAGAAGATAAGTCATACTAAATCTCCATCTGGTTTCTTGGCACCAATCCCCATAAGAACGTACAATAAATTAAATTTGTTTGTAATTTATTGATAATTCTTAAGTATCTAAACTAAGTTGCCATTCTTTACGGTGCTCATATAAGAGTTATTCATAGCCTTACTGAAAGAATTCAAAAAGCAAATATACGTAGATATAGCAATATTTGTTTCATATACTGTTTGTTTAACACAGGACACAGCCCTCAGAATAAGAGGGTGGAATGTACAGGCAGCAGTATTCATGTAGTGTTGACATTGGTATAAGTATTTAACAGTGAATGGTACGCCATGTGATCAAATCAGGCATATAACGGAGAATGCAAACGCTTTTGTATTTTGGGGGTGGTTTGTGGCTGGCTCGCTACTGTGAGTTGTCCGATAAGAGAGAGAAAGACTGGTTAATAATTTCAGTTACAAGATCGCAGCCCCTCTTGGGAAAAAAAAAATTAGGCCCGACTTTCGTCTACGACAGTCGGCTTCAATTCTGCCTTTCACAAACGGGTCGTCCCTTCACGTCCGCCTTTCGTGTCATGGGGGGAGGGGGAGAAACATATCCGTTGCCAGTGGTTCCACACCTGCACAGAAGATTTCAAACCCCTGGGTTTTTTTTTTCTTGTCATTTTGAATCACAACTAGTTCTTTGGCCTGGACGTTTGGAGACCGCTTTTTATTTATTTATTTATTTCATTTTTTTTTTCAAATTTCTATGCGTCGTTCAATTACGTTACACTCAGAGATAAATGCATAAACACTTTAGGAATGCGCCATGAATTATCCTCAGTCGAATATCCATTTCTTCGTGAGACGAATTCAGTGAAACATCTACCCAGCCTTCTCGACATATCAAGTCAACACTAAGGTGTCTAGTTGACCGAATTTGTAAACCTAAGGTTATATGATAAGAAAAGGGTCTGAGGTAAATTACAATTAAGATTATGCAGATATTTATTGAGATTTTCTTGCAGACTTCGTTTTTAGTAGTTACCTTGTTATGTGGACTTTATTTCTTTTTTTTTTTTAGATCTCTAGTTGCTTCATGCTGTTGGCAGTTTTCTTATATCTTTGAATGTCAGGTTTTACTAATTGGGTTGTTCAATAGCTTTTAATGTTTCTTCTTCCTTTTATTCCTTATAAACATTGCACATTACGCCATTGCAAATTATTATTATTATTATTATTATTATTATTATTATTATTATTATTATTATTTTACTCATTTGAGAGTTTCTCACGCCAGCTTTAGTGCGAGTCCTTGTGGTGTAATGGTTAAAGTGAATGACTCTAGTCGCGCTATTACGTTCACTTTCGGACCAATACCCTTAGGAAAGTTATGAACCCCCTTATCCTCCCAGCTATGGGTTAAATAGTACCACTACTGTTCTTCTTAGAGTATAGCTTAGGCATTAAATAATCTACAAAGTTGATATGCCATTAAACAAAGAAACCAACCAACCAACCAACCAACACCAGATTTAACCGGTGGTTTTCCACTAGAGTTTGAGTGACATCCAGTCTCCAAAAGTCTCCAGGACTCTTCTTAGTATTCTTGGCGATCTCAACAATAATGTACTTTGGATGGTCTCCACTGAGCCTCTTATTCCAACTCCTCCGGTCACTGTATTAATTCTTTGGTAACTTTACAGAGTGTACCAATAACAATTGGTATCACCGTCATTTTCATGTCCCTTAGTTTTATTCAGTCCTTTACCAAGGTTTCGGTACTTATCTCACTTTTTGCTTTCCTGGGGTGAGCCGGAACGGTAAAGTCCACTATACGGCAGGTTCTCTTTTCTGTTGACATTGTTTTCTTACATCAGCGTTAGCCGATAGTCTTTCCCTGGAATCTGAGAGACAGCGAGTTTTCCCAAGAAGACAGAACTCAGTATATTGGTCGATCTTAACAATGCTATAATTTGGATAGTCTCCACTCGTACTCCGAGTTCTAACTCTTCCAGCTCCCTTACTAATACTAAGCCTTTCGAGATCGTTTCAAGAGCACCAGTTACGATTGTTATCACCGTCACATGCATTTCCTTTGGGTTTTTTTTAATTCTTTGGCAAGGTTTAAGAATCCTCTTCTCTTTTAATCTTCAGTTTCTTTGATTTTCAATTACTACTATTAATATTACTATGATTTTTATTAACGCTGATGGTCTTCCACTGGAGTTAAGTTTGAGTGAGTTTACTATTTCACTGGAGTTTCACTAACAGCAAGTCTCCTCAAGTCTCCAGGACTCTTCTCAGTATTCTGGCCGTTCTCAGTAATGGATGGTCTCCACTCGTCCGCCAACTTCAAAGTCCTTCAGTCCCTTTAGTAATCCGTTAGTTACTGTACCAAATGCACCAATCACAATTGGTATAATTATCACCTTCATGTTCCAGAGTTTTTTCGATTCACAAACCAGGTCGAAGTACCTATCCTTCCTTTCACATTCTTTCAGTTTTATTCTGTGGTCAGCCGGGACAGCAAAGTCGACCATTTTGCAATTTCTATTTTCTTTGTTGATTATTTTTAGGTCTTATTATTATTATTATTATTATTACACCACTTGCAAGTTTTTCGCACAAAATTTAGCAGCTAGTTTTATATTTAAGTCTGGGCCACAGCAAGTCTCCTCAGGCCTCCATGACTCTCCGAAATTTCTGACTGTGGTGTAGACGGTCTCGATTCTTCATCTCATATCCAGTTCCCGTCGACTCTATTCCTAATACGATAATAAAGAATTTTTTTTTTCTTTTTTTAAAAAAGAATTTACAGCGTTTCCCTTTGAAGTTGGTTTTATGTGATTTGAAGTGAACTTCCGACCGGTCACCATGTTGACCTGCGAAGTCCACTTGATCATTTAACTGGCTCACCGAGAATTACTCGTAAAAACTATCTTCGCAGGTTGGTTTTGCTACGACTAATATTTTCTGGACAACAAAATTGTTAATACTCTGAATGTAAGTTGTCAAAAAGACTTTTTTCCCTAAATACAACGCACATTTAAGGGGTCATTTCTGAAATGCATGTCTGTTTAGTCTACCTTTGCTCAAGAACCTCAAATTCAAATTGATAATAAAATTACAGAAGTATCTTTATAGTTCGGTAAGGAGCAGGTTTAGAAATTTTCGGAGAATAATTTTGTGATAAGATAGATTAATGATTCTACTCTAATTTTTGAGATTGATACTTAAGCAAGCTAAGATAATATATCAAGATTTCTGTTGCGTCTTTATTATCGAGGAGTTAAATCCACCTACCTTTTTGTTGATCATTAAGAAACAAAAGTTTCGGAAATTTAAAATTGGGTTCTTCATTGCACATCGAATAAGAATTACCAAGCAATTATCGCAGAATTAAAAACTATTTTTTGCAAAGTATATTTATAATTTATTTGTTCGTAATTAAATTTTTGTATTTTATTTTAAATGAATTAAGTTTTAATTGTTTTCTGTTGTCTTCTTGATCAATTTCATATTTGTTTTCGAACATTTCGATCGATTCGTTTGATTTATGAATCTTAATTTGTGTATTTTATTGTTATCATCTACCTCTAGTATATATATATATATATATATATATATATATATATATATATATATATATATATGCAATAAATGTTTGGGTATTATTTTATGACTGAGTAATCTTTTTTTAAAGGGTTCCATTCCCAAACTAAATGACTGGATTGATTAAAACAGACAAGGAATTTTAACATGAAAAAAGCAAAATATTCATCTTCTAAAATATTAAGCAAAAATTCAGAACAAACAAAAAAACAAACAAACAAACAAAATGCATATAAAAGTAAACATATAAATATAATGACAGTATATAACAACCGTGCAAAACTTTGAAACCGCGTTATTACGGATCACGTGACTACGAAAATCTCTTGACGTGTGTGTGCCCTTTTTTTTTCTTTTTGCTTTGTTTTGTTTTCTTTCTTTCTTTTTTTTTTTTTTACTGTAGGCTTTTATCTCAAGGCCTGTAAATTCGCTTATGCCGCCTGCCACCTTTCAGAATTTCACTGATAAAATGCCTGAACAACACATGTTAAAACAAAAAGAAAAGAATTGTCAGAACAGATAAATCGGTAAATGCTTTGGTGTGCATA
>OY757919.1:24343729-24421229 GCA_963585895.1 Sepioteuthis lessoniana | reverse complement strand
CACATATATATACTCACACACACACACACATATATATACTCATTTATATGCCTACATATTTACGCATAAATATAAAAAGATATATATATATATACTTATGTGTAAATATGTAGGCATATAAATGAATATATATGTGTGTGAGTGTGTGTGTGTGTGTGTGTTTATATATATATACACATGTATTAAATTTATATATATATATATATATGTGTGTGTGTGTGTGTGTGTTTGAAAAATATATTTACAAAATCAATCATTACGCAAACACACGCATATATATATATATATATATATATATATATATATATATATATATATATATACGAAGGGGTAAAGTAGACTAAGGTGAATCCACTATAAGAAAATGAGAAGAGTGACCTTCATAAAAACCCATAACCTACTAAAGACCATTGAAACTGCAAACACGAGTGAGTTCAAGCCTAATTGAATACTTCATTAATAAGGCATTGTGCCATACATGTTCTATGACGAAAGTATCAGGCTGGAAACATAAATGTATGTAAAAACACTGGACAAAATATATCCTAGAAAAACATTTTTTTGTGGACCTACTCATTTAAAAATATTTATTTTTCTCTTTGATCCTACAACAAAAAAATTATGTACATATTTATATATAGTATTACCATTTACAGAATATCCGGCAATAGCTGCGTACGACATACGTCCATGATCTTCTGGTCAGGATTATTCAATTTATAATATATAATTCCTATATAATATATAATTTGGTGGTGCCCGTGGTGTAATGGTTATCGTTGCAGGATATGGACACGGCGACACGAGTTCAAATCCTCGCCCTGACTGATTGCATTTCACATAGCACTAATACCCTTGGGAAAGGTATGAAACCAAATATTCTCCCTCCAGCTAAGGGTAAATAGTAGGGCAGACTAGGTTCTTCAGCCTTGGTGAGGCAACTAGTCTAGGAGAAGGAAAACTCTGAATTCAAACCTGCTAAACTCCTCTTAAAAATTGACCTTGTGTCATATCCTGCCCGAGCGGAGGGGTTGGTAAATATGATAATATATAATTCCTCTATTTAGCATAATGAATTGAGTGTTCGTCAATGGATTCAATCCCAGGTCGAGTCATACCAAATACTCAAAATGGTACCTGATGCCATGCTTAGTACTCAGCATTATAAGGTTAGGATCAAGAGTAAAGTGAAGCACTCCAGGGAATGGAGTGTTGTAGATATTGAAAAGGGAGCCTTCGGGTCACCCTCGACTATAGCTGCCAACTTTACTTACTTTATTTAAAAATATAAACATTAATATATATATATATATATATATATATATATATATAGAGAGAGAGAGAGAGAGAGAGAGAAGTAAAATGTGTATATCATTGGATTATTGTGGCTTATATTCTTTAAATACCGAATCTATGATGTGAAGCTACAGCTTCGTTTTTCGTCGCTTCTTCTGTTACTCATATTTCTCTTCCAAACGTGTTTTGAAAACTCTTAAAATTTTTCCAATCAACCTTTCTCTTGATGATCTTCTGAAATTAGTTAAGGTCAATTCAAACTTAAAAAGTAGGTAATTATGGAGTAAACATTTTACTTTGTCATATCATTTTATTCATCTTTCTATTCTGAACTGATTTTCTGAGAGATTTCACTGACTTATTCTGCTGCCAATAATGCATGTGTTCTAGTTGTTTTTCTTCGATTCTGACACATTTCACTTTATTTAGGTGCAAATCATCTGACATTTTGATACACAACATCAATGAGTTATTTTATATACTCACTTGATCATTTCAAAATGAAAAGCATGTTATTGAAAAAGTAAAGACAGCGTCCGAATCATGTGTTTCACTTTGAAAATTAAAATTTCTTTTGTTTGAATTTGATCTTATGTATTTCTTGTTTTATATTTAGAGTTGAATTGTTCTTTTTTTTTTTTTCATTTATATTTTAGATACTTGATGTATTCATCTTTGTTGCAGTCTGAATTTTAAACCTCAAATGCAGAAGGCAAGTCAGATATGACCGTCGCTTTTTATCAATTAAAGCACGGTAAATTAGCATTTAGAGGAAAAGAAATGTATAATCATAAAGCTACTTTTACATCATCAAAATATTAAGGTTTGGTTTCTTTGTTTAATGGCAT
Organism: Sepioteuthis lessoniana; assembly: GCA_963585895.1. Lineage (NCBI taxonomy): Eukaryota > Metazoa > Mollusca > Cephalopoda > Myopsida > Loliginidae > Sepioteuthis > Sepioteuthis lessoniana. The sequence continues at coordinate 24,419,085 of OY757919.1, read as the reverse complement.
ATCAACCATTGTTGGTTATTTAATGCCAAAACCATTCTCCTCGAAGAACAGTAGTGGTACTATTTAACCCATAGCTGGGAGGATAAGGGGGTTCATACCTTTCCCAAGGGTATTTGCCCGAAAGAGAACGTAATAGCACAACTGGAGTACGAACTCGCGTACTACGATTCCGCAGTCCATCGCTTGGACCATTACACCACGAGGATACCCCCTCAAGATATTAAGGATATATGGTCTGCTTATCTCGTTCTTCTTCTTCTTCTTCTTCTTCTTCTTCTCGTTATTATTATAATTAGTTTATCCCACCGGTGTTAGCTGGTCGTCTTTCAATGAAGTTTGAGGGATAGCAAGTCTCCTCGGGTCTCCAGGATTCTTCTCTTATCCTGGCCGATCTCAATAATGCTGGATAGTTTCGATTTCCAATTCTTCCAGCCTCCTTTTCAGGCCTTTGTGGGGCTGTTCCAAGCACACCAACTTCAATTACTATCCACGTCACAAGATTTTTTGTCCCCTAGCAAGGTCTTAGTGCTTTTTTTCTCTTTAACCTTTCTTCGATTTTCAGTCATTGGTTCGCTACAATGGCATACCCAATTGACAAAAAAATTTCTTTTTGTTGATAATTCGCCCTAGGTCGGGTCTTCTAGACAGGATTTGGGAATCCGTTTGTATCTCAAAATCCCCGAGAGTTTTATGCGTCTCCTTAACTAGAACGGATTCTGACTTGTGCATATACCTTTTTTTTATGAGTTTTTCACACCAGCTCTTATGGATGGTCTTTGCTGGATGCTGAGTAGAATCAACCTACTCAAGTCTTAAGGTTTCTTCTATCTGAGTCGATTTTAGTTATGATGTCGTCTGGATGCTTTCGGTTCTTCCTCTTATCTTTAGTTCATCGAACTTCTTTTCCTAGTTCATAGGGATTTCCGAAGGGCTCCAACTACAATCAGCATCAATTTTACTTTCATGTTCCATAGCTTTTTCAGCTCTCTGACAACGTCGTGATATTTGTCCAGCTTTTTGCCTTCTATTTTCTCTCGGTGGTTTTCTAGCATGGGTAAATCTACTAGATAACAAGGTCTATCGTTCCTATTAATTCAAACTAGGTCTGGTAATCAGGACTGTATTGGGGAATCCATTGGTATTTAAAAACCAATTATTATTATTATTATTATTATTGCGAGTTTTCTCATCAAATGTTTCATCACTAAAAGCTGAGCGACATAAGTCTCGGTATTCTGGTCAGTCTGTAGTTTGGATGAATTCGATTCATCGTCTAGGTTCCAATTCGTCCAGCTCCCTTTCCAAGACTTTATGGACCGTTCCAAACGTGCCAATTACAATGGGTATGGCTGTCACCTTCATGTTCCACAGCTTTCTTAGTTCTCTATTAAGATCCAATCACTTGTCTCTTTTTTTTCACTTTCTTTAATTTTCACTCTGTCGACCGATGGGGTGGCAAACTTCGCTATTCTCCTTTCATTTTATTAACTATAACTTGGTCTCTTCTTAAAATTATTATTATTATTATTTTTATTTACTCCTTTAGAGTTTTTCACATCAGCGTTAGCTGATGGTTTTTCACTGGAGTTTGAGTGATAGCAAGTCTCCTCAAGTCTCCAGGACTTGTCTCAGGATTCTGTCCGTTCGTAGCAATGCTGTCGTTTGGATAGTCTCTACCCGTCCGCCAATTTCCAAGTCCTCCAGGCCTTTTAGTAATCCGATAGTTATTGTGCCTCAGGCACCAATCACAATTGGCACAATCTTTACTTTCTTGTTCCACAGCTTTTTCAATTCTCTAGCAAGGTCGAGGAACTTATCCTTCTTTTCACTTTCCTTCAGATTTATTCTGTGTTCCGCCGGGACTGCTAAGTTTACAATTTTGCAGGTTCTCTTCTTTTTCTTTTCTTTTGTTGATTATTATGAGGTCAGGTCTTCCGGCCGTGATTAGGTGATCCGTTTGTATGTTAAAGTCCCATAGGAGTTATGCGAGTCATTTTCTAGGACATTATTATTATTATTATTATTATTAAAATTCCAGCTTTATTTTTGGCTTCTTACAATCCTTAAAAGAGTCTTGTAATCTTCTTTTATCACTAACTTCTTTTACTACCAGACCTAAAGTGACGGTTGCTTGTGATTATATGCTTTCTATATTTTTTTCCTTTTTGCTGCCTATTTTGCATGTTATTCTATTTTATTTTATTTTATCTTTTGTTTAGATTGATAGTGCTCTCCTAAGGTGAGGAACAGTTTCTCAAAGAGTATTTTATTGTACTTCAAAAAGAGTGGAACTGCCTGGTATCTTGTAAACGTGTTTATCTGTCACTATCTGAATCATATCCAGAGCTCCCATTGTTACTAGTACAGAGGTAGTTTTAAGATGTCACGGTTTTGAAATATTTATTTCCATGTCTTTGTATTTGCTTATTTCATATCATTCTTTGATACGTCGTTACCTATTGGCACTCGTATTTCAATTAGAAGGCATACTTTTCCGAATTGTTCTTCACCAAAATATTTAGACTACCGAACTTTATTTTTCTGTCGCTTTAGATAGCAAAGTCCCAGAGTATAGTAATTTCTTTGACTTCTATTTTTTTGTTATTGATTATTATGTTACCATTTTAAAGATTTCAGCATTCTAAAGTACTTACATATAGTTTAATGAATATAATGCCCTATTTTATTTTGGTTTTCCTTATATTCTGTTGGTGTTAGAATAAGGCAACGGGGCACCAAGTTATTCGATTTATTTAGATTCACTTATTTGTTTGTACAGTTTTGTGAGTATCGATGCGTTTCTCATTATGTTTTCTTGAGAGCTTCTAATTTATTTACTCATTAGAGTTTTTTACATCAGCGTTAGCAGATGGTATTTCACTGGAGTTTCAGTGACAACAAGTCTCCTCAAGTCTCCAGGACTCTTTTCAGTATTCTTGCCGTTCTCAGTAATGCTGTAGTTTGGATGGTCTCCACTCGGCCGCCAACTTACAAGTCCTCCAGTCCCTTTAATAATCCTTTTGTTACTGTACGAAAAGCACCAATCACAATTGGTATTCTTGTCACCTTCATATTCCATAGTTTTTTTTCAATTCCCAATCAAGGTCGAGGTACTTATCCTTAGCTGAGAGTCTTTCACTGGAGTTTGAGTGACAGTAATTATGCCCAAATCACCAGGACTCTTCTCAGTATTTTTGAAGATCTCAACAAAGCTGTAGTTAGGGTGGTTTCCACTCGTCCCCTTATTTCCAAGTCTTTTAGTCCGTGAACCAATCTTTTGGTAGCTGTACCAAGAGCACCAATCACAACTGGTATCATCGTCACTTTCATTTACCACTAATTTTTTTTTCAATTCCTTAGCAAGGTCCTGGTACTTATCTTTCTTTTCGCTTTCTTTCAATTTTACTCAGTATTCAGCCAGGACGGCAAAGTCCATTATTCTACAAGTTCTCTCTTTTTTGTTGATTATTATAAGGTCTGGTCGTCATGCCGAGATTAGGGGATCCGTTTGTGTGTCAAAATCCTAGTGGAGTTTGTGCGTATTATTCTCCAGGACAGATTCTGGGTTGTGCATATACCATTTATTCGAGTGGTCTAATTGAAATTTCTTACACAGTTCCCAGTGGGTCACCTTGCCCACCCAGTCGTGTCTAGTCTCTTTCTGTAATAATTTGCTGCATTCGCTTTATTATTATTATTATTATTATTATTATTATTATTATTATTATTATTTTCTCTTATGAGAGCTTTTACAGCAGCATTAGATAATGGGTTTTCCCTGGAGTTGGAATAACAGCAAGTCTCCTCAAGTCTCCAGGACTCTTCTCAATATTCTATCCGATGTCAACGATACTGTTGTTTGGATGGTCTCCAGTCCCTGTACTAATCCTTTGGTGATTGTATCGAACACGCCAGTTATTATTGGTATCACCAACATTTTCATGTTGCATGTTTTTTTTTCAGTTCTTTAGCAAGGTCGAGGTATTTATCTGTTTTTCGATTTCATTCAATTTCACCCTGTGGTCAGCCGGTTGTTACTCTTTTTTTGTTGTTGACTATCACTAGGTCTTATCGTCTGACTGAGTTTATTATTATTATTATTTGTAGTAGTAGTAGTAGTTGTCATAATAATGATCGGCTCATCTATTTAAAATTAATCATCCCTTGTTTTTCTATTTCACAATGCTACTTTCTTCGGGCATTCTTCTTGAACGTTGCACACGTTTTCAAGAAATTGCTTAGGGATACTTCAAATCGTTCTCTACTGTTCAGACATGTTCTCGAGTGATGAACATATCGGAGAAAAAAGGAAACGTTTGTAGAAGGCAGCAGAATAGGTTGATCAAATTTTGTTGCAAAGCAACAAATTTTAAAACAATATTCTGAAGAAATATTAAATAATGTCAGTATTTATTCTCAGTACTTTCGAAAATGCATAAGATCATATGATATATCTATACTAAAAACAATAAGAATGAAGATAACTTTGGTAACTTGATGGAATTATCAATGTAACAGGAAACACCAGAAAACGATTTCTATTTGGCAGAATAAGTCCATGTAGCACGGTTTCCTCCTTGTGTGATTTCATTTCAATTTTGGAATTAAATTCAAATTTAGGTATATATTTCTATTTATGTTACCTGTGAAACGGTTGAATTTTATTGTTAGAAATGTACCTTTTACTTAAAGTGTACTATCATTTTTATTCAGATCTTGCCATTTATAGTTCTATTATCCCTCTAAATGCTTGTAAATCTTAATTAACTTTAACCACATATGGGTGTGTAAAGCAGACTCAATTCCCACTTAACATTTGACTTGGGTTTTCTACAAATAGAAAACCCTCTCTAAACAAATGTGTTCTTGTATACATTTGAGCACGGAAGTACTTAAAAAATTAAAATTCATAAAAAAAAATATTTCAAAAAATTGCCTTAGTCATTATTAAATAAGTTAAGATTCGTAGAAAACTATATTTATATTAAGTTTACCGTTTTCTGATGAGATTTTTAATCATTATTTTCTTTAAAAAATGTCAATTATAATGCAATTCAAATTAATTTTGGATATATAAAAATATTGTAATTACGTAAAATGATGTTATTTTCTTGCAATGAAGACTTAAAACATGATTAAATTCTCAATAAGTCCGAGGGTTTTTTGGTTTTTTGTTGTTTTTTTTACGCTCGTGATTTAAATTAATTTTGCAATAATGTAGGTATTACTGTTATTGACAGATTATCGACCACATAGAAGTCTGGTCTCTCTGATAAGATAAAACGGAAACACTTCCCAAGTGTAAAAAGCAGATGATAACCCATAAAAAAAACTATTCTGACCCAGACTACACAGTTATCGGTCATATGGAAGTCAGACTTGACCGATAAAACGAAAATGAGTTTCTTCCAAGCAGCAGTCGTGTCGATACTGCTATATGGGTGCACTACATGGACGCTGACTAAAACGATGGAGAAAAAGATAGATGCAACTACAGAAGAATGCTGCGAGCAATTTTGAACAAGTCCTGGAGGCAACACCCCACAAAGCAGCAGCTATACGGCCACTTACTTCCCATCACGAAAACTATCAAAGTCAGACGAACCAGATATGCAGGACATTGCTGGAGAAGCAGGGAAGATCTCATAAGTGATGTTATCCTATGGACCCCTTCACATGGCCAAGCAAAAGCAGGACAACCAATTCGAACCTACATACAGCAGATCTGTGAGGATACGGGATGTAGCCCTGAGGACCTGCCAGAAGCGATGAACGATAGGGAGGAGTGGCGAGAGAGGGTCAGTGTTACCCGTGCTGGCAACATGACAAGATGATGATGATGATATATATGATAAACAGTGAATATCAACGAATAATAAATTTTAGGCATGCCCCATCCTTCACTCATCAAAATATACATCCACTTTTAAAGCCTAATTAATGCATTTTTTTTATTTTTGCGAGAAAGAAAAGATAAAAATATAAAAGAATAATTTTTATTCCACATAATTGAGAATTAGAATCTTATGAAATCAGAATTTTTTTTTTTACTCTTCCAACGATAAATAGATTCTAAAAAGTGAATTAAATTGGAAAAGAACTCTTCAGTAATTAATGAACAAAACATTTTCTTATTAATTTGTTTATTTACATTCAAGGTTTGACGTCTCAGGTTTTGATGGATTAGGATATTTCAACTGATTACTTAATATATTATCCAAATACGATTTAAATTAAAGATTTATAAAACCAACTTATGACTGAGATGCATGTTCTCCATTGTCAGAAATGCTTTTAATAATTTACACAGGCATATGAATATTTGTCAATATATAGATAGATAGATAGACAGATGGGTGTGTTTGTGTGTATATATGATAAATATATATATATATATATATATATATATATATATATATATATATATATATATATATATATATATATTCCTTTGTGTTTTCCTTTACCTTGTGTGTGTATATATATATATATATATATATATATATATATATTCTGAAAATCCACACGCAAAATCCACACACAGACACGCACACACACACACACACACACGCACACACACACACATATATATATATATATATATATAAATATATCTAAAGTTGTATCTAAATGCATTTCTGTTCAAATCGAGCAATATATTGGGTTGTGTTATAGATAATTTCAGTTGTTGTAAAATATAAATTATTTATTGATAATTTGACGATTTCTTAGTTTCAATCCACAGCGTATTATGAAACGCCTCTTGCCATTTATTTGATAGTTTGTTGATTCCTTCCAAGTGAAATTCGAACGGAGTAAATCCCTCATAAATTTTTTCACTAGATCTTGGAATTTTTTTTTATCTTACAGATCATTTTGTAGCGAATGAAAAAGATGTAAATCCTTTAGTGTAAGGTCTGTGGAATATGTTGAGTAGGGTAGAATAAACCAGATAAATTCCAGTATTTTTTCTCCTGCGTGATTCTTGCTGAATGTGGCCTTGCGTTATCAAGGAGAAGCTCAACGTTTATCCTATTGACGTATTTAGGGTATTTTGATAGAAAATTTTCATATACAAGTTGAAGCTGTTGAGAGGATAAGTCTGTATTGAGTCTCTGATTGTGGTTAAAAAAGACTCCATATGAATAATATCGAGATGATCCCACAATACACACTGCAGAAGTTTCCAATCATGAAGCTCTACTTTTGGGTAGGCTGCAGAATTTATCCCTTTTGCGTTGAATATTCTCATATGAGATCCATTTTTCATCACCTGTAATGATATATTCTTGAAAGACAAGCCATTTCTCTGCCTTGAAAGAAAACTTGTCGCAATGAATTTGCGATCTTCCTTATTCTTCTTAGTAAAAACATGAGAAATCCCAAACGTTCAGCTATCTCAATTTTCCTATATTTTTCGAGTGGCGGCAGATTGTGAATCGGGATGTATTGAGGTCACTTGCTAATTCCCAAGTACTTTTGAGCGAATAGCATTCCACCAATTCTTTTAAAGCGTCTTGATTGAGGTCTGTTTAGCAGCCTAATTTAGTGTGCATCTCTTAATGAGGTGTCATCAGAACGATGTTTTGAAAGCCGATTTCGGACATGGAGGTCAGTTTATTACACATACTCCACGAACAGTACAAATATCCTTTGTAGCATTTTTGTTATTCTTAAACTTCCAAAAATATTACTCGGTGAATTTGCCCTTTCTGTCCCCTCATTTTAAGGGCATATAGATCGCAGATTAAATTGAAATGTGAGTTTTTTCACAACTAAAATAAGAATTAGTGATTGAGGCACTCGTTAATCAGGTAATAACCGATTATGTTTCAGACATTTTAAGTTTGAAATGCGTGTTTACAAATTGCTTTTAATGAACCGAAATTATTTATAACTCAACCTGATATATATATATATATATATATATATATATATATGTATGTGTGTGTGTGTGTGTGTGTGTGTGTGTGTGTGTGTCTGTGTCTGTGAGTGTGTGTGTGTGTGTGTGTGTGTGTGTGTGTGTGTGTCTGTGTGTCTGTGTCTGTGTGTGCGTGTGTGTGTGTGTGTGTGTGTGTGTGTGTGTGTGTGTGTGTGTGTATTGTTTTTCGTTTTGGGGTAACCAGATCAGGGATAATGGCAATGAAGGGGTGCTCCACATTCCCCAAAGCACCAGCATAACTGGATCATCGCCATCAGATTTTTTTAGTGCCATATACAGGACACTCATTCGTAGGGGGGTCTTACCCCTCTACACAGGTGCAGTCGGTGTATTGTACAGCCCTAGATTACAGGGCAAATGTACTTCTGGTCTGAGTGGACATTGGAGCAATGGTTATGAAAGAGTATTCCATATTACCCCAAAGGAAAGCGGAGCCTCTCAATCAGATACAGTTTAGAGTCATATCAGGACAATGGTTAGGGGCAGGGTCCTAGCTTTCGGCAGAAGTGCTGTCGGCGTATTCTACAGCCCCAGCCGAAAGAGTGGATCGGTTTTTGACGTAGTGACATTAATATTCTAAGCGAATAGGTATCGAGATAAAATCGTAAGCTCTCAGTACTAAAAAAAAAAACAGCAAAATAATGAATCATTTCAACTGTGTGTGTGTGTGCGTGAGTGTGTGTGTGTGTGTGTGTGTGTGTGTGTGTGTGTGTATGTGTGTGTGTGTGTTGTTTTTCGTTTTTGTGTAACTGTTGTTATCGTTGTGAATGGAAAAGACGAGCCGAATTCAAATTGTGGACAAGTCTATTTTATTTCTCGATAATGTTCTTAAGAAACAGAGTTCATAACTGTTGGGAGAACGGGTGGATTCTTTCCACCCGTTCTCCCAACAATTATGAACTCTGTTTCGGGGAGGCAACTCGTCTACAAGAAGGAGAAACCTGAAAATATCGTTCGGAACCTTTGTGGTAGTCGAGTAGCTCCACTTTTCTGTTATCCGCTCCTTTAAAAAGGGTGAATGGTCCTACATATGTTTTCATTACAATAAATCTTTAGCTCAATGCTGGCCTAGTCGGCTGGGACTATAGAACTCACCGACTGCACCTCTGCAGACAAACCCAACCAGTGTCCTGGATATGACACTAAGCAATCTGATGATTGCCTTCGTTCCCAGGCCCACTTTGGCCTGGAGTGGTAGCTCCTTATAGGGTGAAATAGAAATGAACTGTGTGCTGATGCTAAATTGATTTATTTTATACAGAACTGTTTTGATACTTAAACCGCGTACTTATGCTCAACTGGATTGTTTGAAATAGAACTGATTTTACAATTAACTGTGTGCAAATAAACGACCAATGTTTAATTAAATTGTTAGTGATACATAGCAATACTCGCAACCGTTTAACTTTGTTGACTAAATTGAATAGTTTGTAATAGAACTGTTTTTGTCATTAAAACTGCGTATTTATGCTAAACTGAATTGTTTGAAATAGAACTTTTTCTACGTATAAAAATGGATTTGGTATAACCTACAATGGTTGATATGCCACAAATCTAAACCCTAGCAGACTCAACTAAAACAACGTTGTTTTCTTTTATTTCATCAAAATGACTTGATTCGACATTAAATGAACCAAAAAGTGTTGATATGCCGTAAAACAAAACCAAGCAGCCTTAATTCGATGCACTGTTTGAGACCAAATCTAATTGGCATTCACATTTAAAAAAATTAAATGAATATTAAATTAGAAAATAATTTAATTCACTTTGCATTTAGAAAATAATCATAGATATAAAGGCACCTTTTTTCTTGAATTATTTTTTTAATGAGAAGGATGGGTTTGATGGGTACAGAGGAGATCACGAATATTAGGTTGCAGGTTTATGTATATGACTGGCATATCACCACATTCTATGTTCAAAGGTCTTTTCTGATTGCTAAGTAAATAATGTCTATGACTAAAATCATATTTACCATAAATAAACATAGAAATTCTAGTCAAGTAGCTTTAACAGTTGCCCAAAGTTGGGATATTTTGCTATAGTTTTCGATATTTGGCAACTAGATAGCATAATCCATGGACTGTTGTTATCCTGTTATAAGTAAAGTTGGTGACCAGAGTCGAGGGTGACCCGAGGGCTCCATTTTTCAATAACTATTACACCGTGGTGTGGGGAAGGGCGTTACTCATTTCCTTGGATTGCTCCGCTTTACCCTAGATATGCATCGTATAATGCTGATTGCTTGGCAAGGAGGCATCAAGTACCATTTTTTGAGTCTTTGGTATGACTCAACCTAGGTTTGAACCCCGGTGTAACGGGCCATTGGCGAACACTCTAACCACAAGGCCAATGGACCTGTTATAATTTATTTATCAACCCAAACTAATAAATCCACCCCTTGTGACCCCTATACTTTTATTCAGTCTTCCAATATTTCATTCACCCAGATATGTCTAAATGGGCCAGTTTGAGATGCTCTGCAGTAAATAAATCACCTTAGTTGTTTACGTTTTAAACTGAGCAGTGTGGGTACTCGAACGTCGTCGGCAAGAGAAGAGCCTTTTAATTATATTTCATATTTTCCATACAGTAATTACTGTATGGCGTTCACAAAAAAAAAAAAAAAACGCTAAATAGTTTCTCTTTTACTTGGCATAAAAACTGAAGGAAATACCATTACGTCTACAATGTACACCATAATGATGTAAACGGCGTCAAGGAAAAGCATTGACACTATTTTGTGTGAGGCAAAGTACCTTTGCTGAGATGCAAAAATGCTATTAGTTTTTACTGGGGAGGGGGAAACCCTCTTAACATTTCTTTCATAAATGGCACCGCTTAAGTACATAAAATTGCGTAAAGAATAACTGTTAAAATTATTCATAAGAAAGTTATTTGTTGTAAATAATATATTACATCGTTGATAAATATTATTACTATTATTATTAAAATATAATTCACCAAATTTAATTCAAAACTAAACTTACATGTGTCCTTCAAAAAGTTCTCTGTCTCACTAAAGGGAAGAGCCATAGATAATTTTTCTTGAGACACCAACCTATCATTAGATATATATCTGAATAAGTTTCAAGACATATATTAGAAATAAGCAAAAAACTTATTCAGATCTATCTAAGTGAGGCCCCATATAAGTTTAACGAGAAATAGAAAATCTGCGCGAGGCTTAGAAGTTTTTGAAAGACACTCGTATATATTAGGTATTTGTTAGGAATCATATAAAAAAGTCGATATTACTACTGATCCAGAATGATTTTGAATGTGAGAGAAATAAATGAATGAGGAAATTTTAACCGTGGCCATTTTTTTTTTTTTCATATATTCTGGATATTTTATTTTCGTAATTGTCAAAGCGTGCAATTTAGATTCCACTTTACGAACTCGATGTTTCGAACAATATTTCACATGGCAATTTCTATGGCAGAGATACCACTCAAGAAGGAAGGTCTTCCAGTTTTCCAGTTTGAAAAAATACAAGTAAATTTACTGACACCAAATCGCACGAACCGATTTTATCTGAACTGATATATGGTTATCTGTAAATAAAAGCAAATAGACAAAATTTAAAATTCATGAGGCATCTTATTATACAAACAAAAGGTAATGTCAGGTTACTTTTATAACCGTTGGAATCATTGAAGTCTATTGAAAGCAGATTTCCCAATTAAGAACAGCTGGGTTTTTTTGAACAAATTTAATGATCGTTTCTCAAAGCTGGCAGATGGCATAAGAAAGAGAAATCTGTGTAAAAATAAAACATACATAAATATACAAATTCATTAAAAAATAATAGATCTCCACTTTTGGTTAAATTATTTAATATATCTTCATGATACACACACACACACACACACACACACACACACACACACACACACACACGCATATATATATATATATATATATATATATATATATATATATATATATATATATATATGTATATATAACGAGAATACGTTAGGGACATGTAACATTTTCGAAAAAGCACTCAATTCTCAGAATTCGAATAACAGTCAAAATAAAACCTAAAATGTTACGCTAAAAATGTTATCAAACGAAAACAAATGCTATTACAAAATGTTTTATGTAGAAAGAACACTACAATTGTCAGGCAGAAAAAAAACTATATATATATATATATATATATATATATATATATATATATATATATATATATATATATATATATATATATAATGTGTGTTTTCTGTTTTCTTGCTGTTTTTGTTTCTTTCTCAGTTCATTAGTACTGTCCACTGGCTTTTATATGCAGAGGGTGCTGAGCTCTGCATCGGATCAAAGAATTGCTTTGTTGCACAGTTGCCTAAAATCAAAGTGCAGAAACTGGAACCACGGTTTATAATTTGTAATTTAAATAATAATCTAAATATTTACACATGGATACAGCACTTTCATCATAGGCAGATATGTTGAGAGACATTTCGAACCCAGGGCAATCGTACAGTCACTAGACTCTGATCGTAGGGAGAAATACCAATATTTACGTACATAATGCTGCAGTTTTTAACAAGAATTAGGATAGTATACTGTTTCTATCTATCTATCTATCTATCTGTCTATCTATCTGTGTGTGTGTGTGTGTGTGTGTGTATGTGTGTGTGTGTGTGTGTGTGTGTGTGTGTGTGTGTGTGTGTGTGTGTGTGTGTGTGTGTGTGTGTGTGTTTGATGCATGCAAATGCTCGTGTGGTTTAGAATACAAACTTGAGTATAGTTCTCTTTGTTTATAGTTCCTTGATTTATTTCCACTCAGTATTCTTTTAACATTAGGAGCGAGTGAAATGATCAGTCTTAACAACAGCATCTTTTGACAATACAAACGATTCTAGTTTTTTTTTTCTTTGTAATAAAGACAATGAATTTATCTGGTTAAAACCATATACGTCGTTCTAATTTCATACAATTTCCAAGTACAACTATGTTTTCAAAATGAGACAATTCGAAATTGATGACTATATTTTCAGCTGTTTATTGCGTACCAAGTTAATTTAGCGACGTTCTGAGTTCGTGGCAATGTTTTAAAAATATTCTCAGAAAACAAGGCATTGAAGTTTGGACTGTCGTTCGTAAATATCAAAAACTGTTACATTTATTTTAGTGGCAATGTCTCTAAACGTTTCACTCCACGTTGATGCCCTTGGGAAAGGCATGAAGGTAGATGTTTTCTTTCGGCTATGGGTAAATTGTTGGGCAGATTATTTAACCTTGGTCGAGCAACCAGTCTAGGAGAAGGAAATCTCTGAATTCAAACAAGCTTAAAAATGACTTTGTGACATAAATATACCTTGATGGATGGATTAGGTAAATACATACATTTAATAAACCACAGCAGTGGTAAAATTGCTGTGATAATATTTAATGGCTCGTCCGTAGAAGCAGGTATATTAAGTATAATTGATTTATTGCCAGAAACCAGATTATATAAAACAAAGGAAGTAGAAAATATCTATTTTTTAAACTTTGTTTTCTTTTGATGAAGGATTCTTATTTCAATATGTAGGTCTATTAAAACCACTGTGCTCATCTCGTTGTGGAAATAGTTTTGAAATTATGAGTAAATAATACGAAAAAACAATGAAAATGACAAAAAAGAAAGACTTAACAACTTAAACAGAATAAGGGATGGAGAAGAAGTAAAAGAAAGACAAAAAATAAACAGATACCCAGTATAAAATGATTTTGGTGAAGAAAGAAATAAGTAAGAAAGACAGATTTTGTTGCTGATGTCGATAAAATAGCAGAATGGTTTTTCGAAAAAGCAAAAGCAAGAAATTTAAGAACAGAGAGAAACAGACAAGGAAAAAAAAAAAGAAGTATCTGCTGATGTTGAGACAAAGAGAAATTAATAAGAGATATGAAAAAAGAGGAAAATAATGAGAAAGAAAGAAGGAATGTAAAAGAAAGAATGAAAGAAATAAAGAAATGATATAACCTTCTCATGAATTTCGTGGATTGTTTCAAGAGACATGTGCTCATAAAGATACATCAATGTTTTCAAATTGTCTTAAGTGTCTTCTTAACACCGATAAATGAAGACTTTCTCTGTAATAGATACGACGATAAATGGCTTTATGATGAAGCTAGATACGATTCCCAAAGTCTGGTAATATCGTTTAAAAATTTAATTACCTCTCATTACCGTGATTACTAGTGACAAAGGATGAGAAACTAACGGTTAAAACAGATTATTTTTCTTGCTTTTTATTTTTATTTGGATGTCTTTAAAGAATTTCCCTATCATACACGTTTAAATTTTTGTGTATTCTTAGTATGATCAATGGAGTGCAAAAGGCAATAGGGTTGGAGGTTTGTGTTTGTAGATGATGGAATAATGTTTATACAAAATTTATTTTTTATCTATAATTTTCTTAACTTACATTCACTGAGAAAACAACTAAACTTAATTTCAGCACATATATATATATATATATAATATATATATATATATATATATATATATATATATATATATATATATATATATATATGCGTGTGTGTGTGTGTGTGTATGTGTGTGTGTGTGTTTCGATGGAGACCTTAAATAACAGGATTTCTCATTGAATTTTTTGGTCGCCGTAGATCATATTTGGAGAGACGAACCATTTACGATTGTGTATTTTATTCTACTCAACGCCTCCCCACAAATTCCCGTACCTTATTCAGTGCTTTTTTTATCATTACTAACACATTTCACAATCGCTCATCGTCTTAATTTTGGTCACGGTAAACATGAAATATATATTTTTTTTTACCGGCACAATAATCTCCATACACACCAATAGATTATACACAATAAATATATAATAGATATTTACACAGTATCCAATGGAGTAGATGTAACAAAGCAGTCAATAATAGTATAATGGCAAATCATTTGCTTTTAAATGTTAAAATAAAGCTAAGATAGTCTTAGCCAAAAACCCACATATGAAAATAATGAATAATTAAAAGAAAAAGAACAAAAAATTAAATTACTCAATTTGTTCAAAAGGCAGTTCGATTATATATATATATATATATATATATATATATATATATATATATATATATATATATATATAGTAAGAAATCAATATACATAAAATCCTAGAAATTTGTACGCCAGTATCGATCATTCTTTGAGCCACTGGCTGTTTTTTTTAATGTTTTCTTCATCTTTTTTTGTGTAGGGAAGTGGAAGTTATTGATTGCCTTATTACTTCTGCTCCATCTTGTCAGTAACAATAAAACCAAAAAGTGGAGAATTGTTTGAATGAATAAATAACATTGACTTCTGAAAATAATCAAGCAATGATAAAATAAACAACATTTTAACACTTTGGACGCCATCATAACAAGAAGAAGAAACGGAAGAAGAAGAAACAGAAGAAACTGAGTCTTATGAAAATAAAATATGGAGAAAAAGAAAGAAAAAAAGAAACGAAAGAAATAAAACAAAAAAAAAAAAAAAAAAAGATTTAAAGATTTTTTTTGATTACAAGGAAACTTCATAGGGACTGCTTCAGGGTTGAAAATAGTTGCTAATGTCACACCTGTAGCAGATATTGGTATACGAGCCGATGGGAAAAGCCAGTATTTCGAAATCTGATTTCACGACAGAGAGGTACTCCAATTGTAGAAGATTGATTTAATACTATCTTCCTACAATTCATCCGGGATTTTTTAAATATATGTAAACCTCGGATTTCCAGTGATGTTTTTCTTAAAGACGTGGATCCCCGCAAATCTCACACATCTTATGGGCCTTATACTTCCAATATGTACAAAGAAAGGCGCAAGGAATGTAAGAAAAATACTAATATATTTAATTTTTATTTTATTCGTTTTGAAAAATATATATAATTGTCATAATGAATTTTATAAAGTGCAGCCAAAATAGATTTTCATTAGGAAATATTTCCGGAATAAACCGATTCTTTATTTACTTCAAGGTGGAAGAAGATTATTTTATTAAAAACTTTACTTGATCGAATGAATTTTGAAATTCACACTGTAACAATTTGAAGTGGGCGACGCCGAAACAGAAGGCCCAGAAATCATTTATTAAAAAAAAATTAAACATAATAAAATTGGCAAAAATTTGGTTCGTAAATTTCAAAACGTCGCCTTACTTTAGCAATATAAAAAGGATAGGAAACATGTTTACTTTTTTTCATGTGGCAAATAAAAAATATTTTCGTAAAAGAGAGTAGAGACCGTTTCCCACCACAACTCATGTCATATTTAAAGTATGTTTTAACAATTCAAAGACTCTATGGAAAGTAATGCTTATTTTATATAGTCTAATACATCTAATTAGATGCTTTTACACAACCAAGTCAAGTAATTCTTACTCCCAAGTGGGCATAATGTGTGTATTTTCAGCAATTGCATAAGTATTGATATATAACAGAAACAAAAAAAAATATCCCTTTCTTTAGCAAAAAAAAAAAAAAAAAAAACTAACACTGCTAATGTGACGCAGTTGAGGACATTAATCTGAAGATTTTCGACGAATTTTAAAGAGCTGAAGACAAACAGTATCGTTAAAAGCCATTGACTGCATCCACGGGAGTAAGTTGTGTTTGAAAGAAACTGTGGATTTTACATGTTGGCTTAAACGTAGTACGGACACAATGCCACAGATGGAGATGATTTTGATTAACATTAAGCTGTAGACTTTGCACGTGTATGTTGTTATTTCAGCTTAATTTCTTTATTAAAAAAAACTATGACAGATATGAGTTTCAGGACAAACTACCTATTAATAGATTTCCATATTTATTTGTTAACTGTCGTACAGAAGGCTCTTAGATAAAAAAAGATTTTGTTTGTAGGAAATTAATAGATTATGTCTTTAGATAATGGGGTTGTAATTAAAAGAAACCCTTCTAGCAAGTCAAAATCAATAGTTTACTATTTCAGGTTTTAATCAAGAAAACATTTGTGCCTTATTTTCTATTCTGCAGCAGTTAAAATTCAGCAGTTTCACAAGTCTTTAAAAATGCCATATACACTCATGTATAAGTCGATCGTGTGTGTAGGTCAGGGAATTTATGGTCCGGAAAATATTAATTTATAGAATTAATAAAGACAAGTATCGTTATTAGTCTTTCCAATAATGTTTGACTTTCAACCTTCATGTATAAATCGAGGTCAGTTTAATTATGTATCCTTCATAATTCGACATATACTCACGTATATACTACAATATAGCCACTGTTTTATAATACTTGTTATATTAAAAGCATAGAAATTATATGCAACTCTGACAAAATTAGTTTATGAGATTTGGTGGAAAAGTGGTCTCAGAAAAAGTGGATTTATTTGTCTTAAAGCAAGATAACTAAGATATATTTTAAAATTTTCTCATAGGTTGGGAAAGGAAGCAATACTTAATGGCTAAAATGTTTCTCAGTTGTAATCAGAAGAAATAACAGAATATAATAGTAAACAAAATAATAAAAACAAAACAAAAACAAAATAGGATTCAGAAAAAAAAAATAAATGAGAGATTTTAAGCGCAGAAGATCAAACACAGAAAGAAGGATCTTGTGCAGTTCTTTGAGAGACCGGCGCCATGTAAACATTTTGATCAGAATTTGGATAAACGTTCTTTCTTACAAAATTGATTTCTTCATAGCCGCTCTCCAGAGAAGTCTTCGAGAAGGCAATGTTGTTGCAGCATTGGTCGCGAAGTTCCCCCGCTGAGACTACAGATTCTGGGGTCTGTGGTATAAGAGGCAGTCCCCGGACTTTTGGTAACATGTAATATAGTTTATCCCAGAAACGGGCGTCGTGGTATTTTAAATATTTTTTCGACCTAGAATAAAACATAAGATCGCAGTTAAGCTTCTTCTTGTCTATTTTCTCCATGAGAACGACTATAAGGCGGTCTGAGAGTGCCTTAAGCACATCGTGGTTGTTGATTTGGAAGTCATAGCGAAACCACTCAGTACAAAAGAAGTCGTTGGAAACGAGCATTAGAGTCCTTTTGCTGTTGTTGATGGAATTAATGGTGTTCTGTGCGTAAGAAATGTCCACATCATAGTCCCTGTAGGTGAGACATACCCGGTAAGGTGGATCACGTCTTTCAAGACGTGGTGCCAGTTCGTGCTCAACAAACATGGCGTTTTTACTTGTATAAGCGACGAAGACATCATACTTCCTGTTCGAATCGTCTAATCTGGACCAATCATCACCGACACGCCAGCCATACTGCGTGAAGAGCCAAACTTTGATCTCTTCCCGATAGCAGAGGACACTGATGATGACCACCATAAGAATGATGAAGACGGCAGAAAAAATAGCCAAGGCTAGGATAACCTTCATCTCCATCACTGGAGTGGGTTGGGCCGTGAAATTACCGGATGTCGTCATGTTCAAGCAAAACAGCTGAACATCATAATCGAACAAATGGTAAGCTGTGAACTGGGAAATACTACTGTTGATGACTTCTTCGCGATCACAAAGTACTGCATCCGGTTGGGATATCACTTCCGGGTCTGTTATGTACATCTCCTGCAGGGCCATGACGAGTGGACACTTGCAAAGCCAGGGATTGTCACGCAACGAAATGCTTTCGAAGGTGGTAATCGCCATGAAACTTGGGTCCAGTGTGTGCAGTCCGTTGCCGCTTAGATCAATCGCTTTTAGGCGCGGTATTTGAAGGAACATACCGGGCGCAATATAGCTGATCATATTGTTGTTCAGGGTGAGTACCTCGAGGCCGGCCAGCCCCTGGAAGGTCTCTCGGGTCAAGACACTGAGCAAGTTATCGTGCATGTACAGCTCCCTGAGATTGATTAGCGTCATGAACGTGCCGTTTTGCACGTCCGTTATATGCGAACGATTTAAATATAGAACGATCAACATCTCGCGCTGACGTAAAAACGAATGCTTCGACAGAGAGCCAAGACGGTTGCCGCTCAGGAAGATTTTTGTAGCGTTCGAAGGCAGGAAACGAGAGTCGTTCAGACTGCTGTTTGTGCAGTCGATAAAGTTTGACCTGCGATCGAACGATCGGTAACAATTGCACATCTTCGGACAGATGCTTTTGCAGTCGCACATGTCAAAATGACAACAGATGCAGTCGGCTGCACACTCATCCAGGTATTTGCACAGGAAATCCGACTCGCTTATATGATAGATGCGGCCCGTCGGTAGCCAGCTTGTGTTATTGGAGTGGCATTCTAAATCATCAAGGTCTGGTATGTACGGCAGACCGTTCCTTTTGCGTGGTCTTACGTCGGCGAACTGTTTCAACCAGACGAGGTTACAGTCGCAACGAAAAGGGTTATCCATGAGATAGACGTCCGGAATCGCTCGCACCCGGTGCGACACGCTGATGGCATCTTTGGTTAACCCACTGATACGGTTAGAACGGAGATCGACCTCGACGAGAGTGTCCTTGTTAGAAAGGGTAAAAGGCCGCACCACGCGAATACGGTTGTGCGAGATGTTAAGGAATTTGATGCTGTCCGGGAAGTTAGAGGCCATAATTTCTTCTATCAAGTTGTTCTGTAAGTGAACCTGACTCAAGTTGATCTGCTTCCAGAGAGCCGTGCCGATGTTTCGAATACTGTTGTGCGCAAGGCTAACTCCTATCAACTGCTTGAGACCCTCGAACGCGTCCTCGTGAACATTGGTAATGTTGTTTTCGCTCAAGTCTAGAATATGAAGATTCAGACAGAGAGTGAAGCTGTTAGCATCGACTACGTGAATGAGATTTTTCGCCAGTACGATTCGGTTGACCGAATCCATGCCGCCGAAAGAGTCCTTGTAAATTCTCCTAATCTGATTACCCTCAAAGTAGAGCTCTTGCACCCGATTCAATGGGTGAATAGATTTTGGTATCTCTTGCAATTCGTTGTAGCTCATGTCAAGCTTTTCAAGGTTTATTAAATCGTGGAAGGCGTCGATGTGAATTGCCGAGAGATTATTGTAACTCAGATCGAGATATTTGAGTCCGGTTAGACCGTGTAGGGCATTTTCACCTAGGTGAATCAAGCTGTTATTGGTGAGAATAAGGACTTCAAGCTGCCTATTAGACGAGAACACGTTCGGTGACAAGTGGCCAATGGAGTTGCTGTGCAGGTTTAGCCGAGTTAAAGATGGTAGTTTATTCATGACTAATCGATTGATCGATGACATACGACAGTGAGCCAGGTTTAAGATTTTTAATTCAGGTTTCTCATTTAGTTCAGACCAGACGCTGTCGTCAAGATATGTGTGCTCAGCCTCAAAAATTCTCAAGGAAGAAAGCCTATTAAATACAGGAAAGACTCGACTAATTGGGT
Source organism: Sepioteuthis lessoniana (assembly GCA_963585895.1). Lineage (NCBI taxonomy): Eukaryota > Metazoa > Mollusca > Cephalopoda > Myopsida > Loliginidae > Sepioteuthis > Sepioteuthis lessoniana. The sequence continues at coordinate 24,398,823 of OY757919.1, read as the reverse complement.
TGTACGACAATCCTAACTGCTCTAAGTTGTCGGAATAATCAAGGAAATCACGTGGAAAATCCTTGATTTGATTCCGGGACAAATCCAAGACTGACAAATCATACAATTCGGAGCAGCTGTTGTTGGCTATCGTTTCTATCTTATTACCGACAAGGATGAGCACCTCAATACCGGTAAACATTGTGTCAAAATCCTCAGTAATCACTTGAATGTTGTTGTAACGTAAATCCAATCGAGCTATTTGTCCCAGTAGAGTGGCGTTGACCAGACACAGATTCTTCAGGTCGCTCAACGTGTATATTTCATTCTCTGAAAATATCAATGAACGTATCCGCGTTGAGTGGCACAAGAAATTCACGGGCACCGACTGGAACCCGCTTCGGATTATCTCCAAGTTCTGCAAGTTCATTAATTTCTGAAAGAGGCGTGGCGTGAACGTGAGCCGATCGGCGCCAAAAATACTGAAATTCTTGAGGTTGGTAAGGCCAGCCAGTGTGTAATCTGGAATGGTATTAAACCGACAGTCTTTGAAGACCAATTCCTCGAGGTAGAAGAGGTCCCTGAACATGTGGTTGACCGGCGTTAGGGGTTTGCCCTGACACTGGACCACCAGGACGGTGGTGTAGCGTGGGGAGAATACGCTGAAGTTGTAGCGATCCATACTCTCGTTGACGCGACACCATGCGGCCATTGAGGTGGACACGCGGTTCGGGTCGCGTAGATTATGGCATTCGCACTGTTTGGGACACTCAAATCCCCAAGCGTGTGATGTGTGAAGAAGCAGTAGCAATACAGCGAGTACTGGCAACCAATGTGAAGACAATGAAAAGATAGAATTCGGCGAGACTCGGAAGGACTTGGAGCTTAAAAATGGCACAGAAACACCTGAAGAGTCCGAATGAGATGAAGTGTACAAAGTATGGGAACAGGAGAAAATCGAGTGCGATTTCACGTTAGATTTTTGGGAAGTGTCGGACGTTACGAGTCTAGGAGTTGTTGCATCTGCTGAAGAAGAAGAAGAAGAAGAGAAAGAAGAAGAAGAAGAAATATCAGAAGATGATGTTGCCGTCCGCGGTAGTAAAGGCTGTGGTTGAACGGCAAGGCGTGATCGTGTTCGAGTGGGCCGCGCGTGAGGTGACTGTCTCGACCGTGACGTCATCGACACCGCTGTTGACATCAAGCAAAGTGTCCGGGACGATGAAGGCGAAGACGACAATGAGGACAACGGCGACGGTGGCGGCGAAGGCGGTGGCGTTAACGTTAGCAGCTGCGTCGATGACGACCATGACGATGGCATTGCGAATGGTTTAAATTTTACGGAAGACATCTTGACCTCCTTTGGTTTGCTCTAGTAGCCTGAAGAGTAGGGCAACAAAACTACATCCTGAAAAAATAAGAATAAAAAGAGAAACGTATCAATAATGCGTCAAAACATATTCAATGCAGGAGCCATGAAAATATCTAATTGAAATAACAACTTTAATATGAAATAGCGATGTATATCTGTATTACTGTATAAATGGGGAAAATGTCTTCGAGTATTTCTGATTAGATTATTTCAGATTTATTTTTAAACAGGCAAAAGGAAGTCAAAGTAAGTGATAAAATAATACTAATTAGATGAGGTAAAATAGAAATACAAAATAAAGTGAAAATGCTTGATTGAAAAAGATAAAATTATAAGTTAGAATAAAACTAATAATAAAATAATGATAATAATGAATGTATTTTCTGATAAAAGCAACAGAAATGAATTAAACTTTAAACAATGAAAAGTAATAGTAAAATTGATAGAGAAAATCTTTATAAAAAAAAAGGAACAATGATAAGTTACAGTAAAAGTAATAATTAAATACCATTACTTATGAAACCGACTCATTAGCCTAGTGGGTAGAGTTTTCGCCAGTGGATTGAACTCTGGTCGCATCATACCAAAGACTTTAAAAATGATACTTGAAAACCTCCTTGCTTAATAGTCAGCAATAAAAGGTACATATCAAGGATAAAGTTTTGCAATTCAGGGAAAGAAGTAACGCTCTCCCCGACACCTCGGTGTAGTAGCTATTGAAAAGCGAGCTTTCTGGTCGCCCTCGACTACGGTAGTCAACTAATATTTATGAATATAGTATATATTGTGTTCTTTGGTTTGGTTTGGTTTTATGGCATATCAACCATTGTAGGTTATTTAATGTCAATTCCTCTTTATACATATTAAATTTATATGATTTGGTTTAGTTTGGTTTGGTTTGGTTTGGTTTGGTTTTATTGCATATCAACCATTGTTAGTTATTTAATGCCAAATCCATTTTTATTCATATGAACAGTTCTATTCCAAACAATTCAATTTAGCATAAGTATGCAGGTTACATGTCAAAACAGTCCAATTTTAAACTATTCAGTTTAGCATAAGTACGCAGTTTAGTTCTAATTGACACAGATAGGACCCTATCAGTTAGTGCCTCTCCGGGCCAAAATGGACCAGGGTGCTATGGCAATAAAGCATTACTAGAACCTCATCATCATATTGTTTAGTATCATATCCAGGACACTGGTTGGGGGAGTCTTATCCCTCCGCAGAGATGCAGTCGGTGTATTCTGTTGCCCCAGGCGACTGGGCCATTTGTGTGTGCGTATGTACGTTTTTCTTAAAATAGACGGAATATCATTCTTTTATCGTATGGGATATCAAAATTGCCAAAAAAGATTAAGGAATAAGACAGAAGTGTCATTGTTGCGATTTGTTACTCACAATTTAAAATCATTCTGCGACATTCTACGACCCGAGTTAAAGTATACAACACAGTGAGAAGATTAGAAAAAAGGAGAAAATATTTTATGGATACTCCTCCTCAGAAAATTATAACTTATCCCCGCACACTGGTTTTAAGTATGTAAATATGATAAAGCCGAGATTTTTGCGACCTATTAATTACCATCATCGTGATGTTTTCTTTGAACTCTCGGCTCATATTGATCAGGCTCGCTCTTTGCGTTGCTTTGTGTCCTGTGGTAAGGCGCTCTCGACCGGCTGTGGTTGCGAGCTGCACAGTTCGTTCGGGTGTGTTCCACCACTGGATACATCACCTCTGGCCTCAGGGGGCCGTCCCCCCACCCAGGCTTTAACCCTCTTCGGAGGGGTTGGGTTTATCGCCCGGCGCCTGAGGCGCCCCGAAAAGGGGAATGCCGACGGGGTCCGAGGCATTTTTGGAACTGCCTGTCGTGTTGGACTTCGGCCCTGCGACAGGACCTACCTTAAAAACAGCCTTGTGGTACATTTGTACGCTGGTTGGGCGTAGGATAAATAACGGCTCATATTGATCAGAGGCTAAATAGTTTGACGTTGGTGAATTATGAACAGGAAAATATTTTTGAGCCAGACAGTCAAATAGGAAGCATTGCCAGCCTGTAAAATTAGTATTCGAAATCTTGGCTTTTTACAGGTCTTTCATCTGTAGAAGTTGGGAATACAGAGCTTTTATTTTATTTATCTAATAAAAGATCTTACTGATTTATTTTGGAGGCGCTTGCGGTGTGATAGTTATTGTCATAGGAAATGGACTTGGTGCTTCACATAGCGCTAATACTCTTAACAGAGGGAATATTCAACTAATCCCTTTCCTGGTATGGTTTACATAGTAAGGTAAACTTGGCTCTATAACCTTGGTATGACAATAAATCAAGACAATAACCCTCAACGCAAACCTGTTAAATTATGCTAATAAAGTGACCTTGAGCAGAAGGGTTGGGTAAATGCATATTGTTATATTGATAGGGGTATTTCGAAAATATAGTTTTCATTTTGAAAAGTTCCTGCTTATGCGACAAGATCAGCAACTTTCAGATGAGCTTATTTATATCTCTGTTATGGTGATCTTATTTTTGCTTGTCCGTGTGTTACTAGAACACAGCAAAAATGGCACATAGTAACCAAAATGTTGTTAGTGCAATCATGTGGAATGTGATTCGTGCTTCCCTTGTTCGTTATTATTTCTCAGTGGATACAATTAAAAAAAAAAAAAAAGTTGGCGACCTTAGTCGAGGGCGATCAGAAAGCTCACTTTTCAATAGCTATTACACCGAGGTGTAGAGGAGGCCGCTACTCCGTTAACAATTGAATTCTATAATACATTCCGTGGTGTAATGGTTATCGTCGTAGGAATTGGACGCGACGATACGAGTTCAAATCCTGGACGAGACTGACTGCATTTCACATAGCACTAATACCCTTGGGAAAGGTATGAATCCAATTATTCTCCCTCCAGCTATGGGTAAATAGTAGGACAGATTAGGTTCTTCAGCCTTGGTGAAGCAGCTAGTCTAGGAGAAGGAAAACTCTGAATTCAAACCTGTTAAACTCTGCTTAAAAATTGAACTTGTGTCATATCCTGCCCGAGCGGAGGGGTTGGTAAATAGGATAATACATTCCCTATTTATTTATTTGAAATTAATCATAGTATAATTTTTTTTAAAGAAAATACGACTTAACGGTAAGTATAATGATCAATGAATGAATACTTCAAGCGAGATCATTTAAAACGGGATGGATTGTAATTACCCCGAATATAGTGAGCACTGATGGCGCATAATGACTCAATAATCATCAATTAAAAACTCAATGGGTTTTATTTGATCGTAGACAAAGATAATGATTTAGTAATATTGCGATAAGTGTCGAATTGTAATATAATGGCCGAGGTATTTCGTTTTATTCCTTTGGGTTTAGTTAGGCTGAGAACCTTTCGGTTAGGTGCAAACTTGAGTGCAGGTGTTAACGCGCGCGCGGGGGAGGATGTGTCGTTCATAGATGTCAAAATAAAAATCCGATAGAAAGGTTGACCAGTAGATGTGAATGACGTCATGCACCGGAAGTGCGCGCGCGGAGGATTTGGGGGATTTTGAAAAAGTCAGTTATTTGAGTTGAGTCCTGTCTCGGGAGAAGACGGTTGACTTTCGCTTGCTCGCCGAAGTCAGGCGAGTGGCCTTTGTAGCGGGTGCCGCACGAGACGGGGTGGGGGGGAAGATGAAAAAGCTAGAAAAGAAAGAATGTGTATCTCTCTCCTTATGTCGAAACCTTTAACTCAAAGGTAATATAAACTTTCGTACCTGAACTAAGAAGTCGTAAGTGTTTTTCGTGTTTCGAGATTCCTATGTTCTATCTTTGTGGACATTACAAACATTATGAACGTTTTGCGTACCGATATGAATATGTCCATTTCACGTATTCATATCTGGCTATGGTACAGAATGAGCAACTTTGATTAAACATTTCTAGCCATAAAACGAATCATATAATTTATCATCAATATATTTTACAATATAATATCTAATACATTTGGTTTACTCCGTGATATAGCTGAAGATGCTGGGAGTCCATTGGTACAAACAAGGAAATCCGTAAACCCGATTCAAACTTTGGCTGGGACAATTACTGCCCAGTTAACACTAATGGCGTTCTGTAAGGTATCACACCAGATGTAGGTAAATAGAAGTGTAATTAGAGTTCTTTTGATAGGAGTGACACTTTATTTATTTTTGCGTTTGATAATAGTTTAGGTCATGGAACGGTTTTTTTTTTTTGGTAATATGTAACCTAATATTACCTGATGCATGCTTATTGGGAAAAATTGGTACTGTCGAGTAATCAGTATTGTTCCGGGAGATGTAATAAATAAAATTACTTGGTATGTCACTGCCTTACAGATGTATCGTCACAATCATTTCAAGTTTGTAAACAGTCCATAATATATAGCAATATCAATGTTTCAGCAGCATATGTATTCATGTGAAAGCCTTAGTATCATAAAAATTGATATTTATCAATGAAATAAAAATGTATTAAGGTATTTTTCTGTGATATTTGCAAGTACTTTATAAACAGTCCTTATACGAAATAGGCAAGCACGTTTATTTGCCGAATATTTAATTTTAATTTGAAATATTTAATCAAGTTCATCAAATTTATTGATATTTTGTATCAGAAGAAGGACCTCGATCGCTAAGTTAATCTTTGAAAATCATATTTCCCATTTTGTGTATGAATTTGCCTGATACTAGGATGCGATACAAAGCGAATTTTTTAAGCGAGGTATAGGTTTTCCTTTTTGAACAGTTACGGTGCTAAGGCTTGAAAGTTCGGGCCGTCCTACAATTTACCCTTTGCTATGAGCAGGAAAAAGTTCGATTCCAGTTTTTCCCCCAGGGATATTAACGTGAATTGAAACAGAAGCAAGTTTGTCCAGTATTTGAACTGTTACGCAGTCCATTTCCTACGGTGATTACCATTGCGATAGCCACGCGCATTCAGTTATCAGTTTCCTATGCATTCTTCTGCTAGCAAACCGTTCACAGAATAAATAGTATGTTAACATTTGTTTCAAATAGTTCATAAAATATACTTAGCTCGCTTCGTCTGGCACACAAAAATTCCGTTGTTTCCAGTAAATATTATTATTAACTGTCACCCATCTAAGTTCTAAGTAGGCTTATCAATGCTTAACTTCAATGATATAGAAAGAACAGGTGCTATAAACATGACTTGTCCGTAAGTCACAATAAAACTAGACATAGATTACATTTCACATAAGATTCAGTAGGGACTGAACTGAACACTAATTGATCAGAAAATAGGAGGACGTGCCCTCGTTAGGCAATCTCTTGGCACGAAGCGAAGTATGTTTAATTGTATACTTTGCACAACCTTATTTTTTTCAGCGTCTAATATTTTTAAATTATAAGCTCTTCTTACTTTTGGTACAAGGCCGGACGTATGGGGCACCTAGTGAAACCCAAATCCACTAGTCTGCCAGTCTAGCTTCCTAACCCTTACACTACGAGAGCTGTCCTTAATCTTTTTAAATTAGACTGATAATTGGCATGTTTTATTATATATTTTTCAAAAGAATAAAGAACGAAAATGTTATCGCTTTAAAAAGGAAGGGCAGGAGCGGAGCAAAATTTAAGCAAGGACTATTGATTTTTTTTTTTTAAATGTCTGAGCGTCTGATCGATTTGCTTTATAAACGTATCAGGCCACCTATTTAGATTTTTTTCAAGTTTCATAACACGTTTACTGCCACACGATTTGCATGCCCTTGAATATTTCATCTTTTGCTCTGGTGGGTCCATTCTACAGTATTTTTATTTCTCGAAAGAAAATACAAACAATAAATAATTAAATGAATAAAATCAATTTTCATTGATAAAATAAATCGTGGCAGAAAAATTATTAGATCGGACTTTGGAGAACTAACAAGGGTGCATCTGGTGGTGTAAATGGTTTGCAATCTTGACTAACAAACCTTCACGAGTGAGTTCGATTCTCATTGGGTGCCTTATTCGTTTGGTCTTGTGCCACATAGTGCTTAGTAAATTACAACTGTGGAGAACTAATTGGGGACTTCTAATGGTTAACAAGCTAAACTTCATGAGTGAGTTCAATTCTCATTGGGTGTCCCATTCATACGGCCTTGTGCCACATCTGAACAAGTTGATTCATAAAGTACTACTTCGGAGAGTGTCAAAGACGTATATTAACATCAACGTTTCTAGTTTATTGGATCTAGTTTTATCCACAAAATAAAATATGCCATTATCATCATCATCATCATGTCGCGCTAAAAGCACGGATATTTCTGACCCTCTCTCGCCATCCCTCTCTATCTTTTGGCTGGTCTTCCGGGCTACATTCAGTATCGGCACAGAGCTGCTGTATGTATGTTCGAGCTAGACGTCCTGCCTTTGCTCGTCCATGTGAAGGGTCCATATGAGTACATCACTTACGAGTACGTCCCTACTTCTCCAGCAGTGTCCTGCATATCTAGTTCGTCTTATTTAGATAGTTTTTGTGACAGGCGGAAGGTGGCTGTACAGTTGCTGTTTTGTGGAGTGCTGTCTCCAGGACTTTTTCAATATTGCTCGCTGCATTCTCGTGTAATTGCCGTCAAGTTTTTTCTACATACGTTTTGTTAGCGTCCACATGGTGCATCCATATAGCAGTATCGATACTACCGCTGCTTAGAAGAAATTGCGCTTATGCCATAAATACCCAAATAATGCACAATTTGGAATAATCAATGATCCTTAACTTTTAACCGCAAATGGGTATTTTTAACAACATATCGAGTGTAATGAAGAACTACTTACTTTTGGCTATGCTAGCCTACAAAAATATTTTTTTCAAAGTTCACTGATATAAAGGGAAAAAATTAAACATTTATCTAAACTTTCAAAATTACTGTAATACAATCAAAATCAAATAAACAATGTTGTCTAGACATAAATATTGCCAATCTTTTTTTTTCTCGTAATTTTATTTACAGTGTATCATATTAGAACATATATGCACAGATGTCATAAATAATAAGCTCTATTAGGAAAAACTTCATTATATTAACTAGAAACTTTTGTTTTGTTAAAGATGACACGTTGGATCAAAGTTACAGCGAGGTTAGCCCAAGAAAAGTAGTAAGCATCGACATTTCGAAAACATATTTCAATTAATTAAGGTGAAATATTGGTCTTAAAACGTAGTTCATTATAAGACTAATTACGATAAGTACTCTGTTCTAATTTTTATTCTTTTTTTTTTTTTTTTCATTTGCCGATTACTCTAACCAAAACGGATAACATTATTTTAGGTTTCAAATAACCAAGATGTCCAGTATTTGATTTTCTTTTTGTATTCACATCAAACGAAAATTTTGAAAAACATCTGGAATTTTTACGACTTTTTATTCCATATGATTGCTGTTTATTTCTGGGCATTTTAAATCGTTTTATTTTCCTATTCGTATATCATCGCTTGTGGCGTAATGGTTATCGTCTTACGTAGTGAATCCGGCTTCCGGAGTTCGAATCTCAAACGAGAGTTTTTGCATTTCACACTGGACTCATACAGTTGGGAAAGGTATGAATCCAATTAATCTCCCTCCAGTTATGAAAAAATAATTGGGCAGACTAGGCTCTTTCCTATTGATATAGCAACCAATCTGGGAGAAGAAAAACTCTGAATTCAAACCTAGGTGGAGAGAGATGGGGTGCTAGGCTATTCACGCTTAAGGCACGTGACATAAGTTGCACCCTCTCAACCAAATCAGGTCCCTGAATTAGTCTCTCTTAAATAATCGAAGGCGCCGACTATTCAATGACATTCTCTCCGATTTAAATTTTGTCAAAGGGGTGTCCTCGTGGTGTAATGGTTAAAGCGATGGACTGCGGAATCGTAGTAAGCGAGTTCGTACTCCAGTCTCTTTTGGGCAAATACCCTTGGGAAAGGTATGAAAGCCCTTATCTTCCCAACTATGGGTTAAATAGTACTACTACTATTCTTCTAGGAGAATAGCTTTGGCATTAAATGACCTACTTAGGTTGATATGCCATTAAACAAAGAAACCAAACCAAACCAAACTTTATCTACTTCGTTAGAAAAGAAGAATCATGCAAAGAGGCTTGGAAAAAGAACACAGGAAAGCCAAATGGCCTCTTTCTATACTTTCATTTCATTTTTCGTTAAGATTTTGCCAGTAAATTGTAAGCCATTCCATTCAAAATTTGAGCTTTTTTTTCTCGTTTTCTACTGTAAAAATTGTCTAAGATATATGAAGCCAGGAATCTACCGTTTTCATCTTCTTTTGTTTCTTGCCAAACCTAGTTTGGATCCTTTTTTTTTCTTTTTTATAGTACAGTTTGTTTACTATTTTGTTAATTAAAGGAACGTATAAAGTATAAACTCATGTATTTCCTAAAGGCATGAACGCTTACGGAAACGCAAACTGCCTCATGCAGAATTTGAACTGTGACCCGCTGAAGTTCTTTTTCTGCAACGATAATCACTGCGTCACCCGAACCTTCATCATTTTCGATAACTGGTATGCGCGTTTCCTGGCATATTTTCCTTGCAATATAGAAATATAAACTATATAATATCGCTCTTTTTAAAACAATTATGTCAGAAGAATTAATTAAATTACCAGTGAATTGTTTGGAATACTTTTTATATACTTTCTATGATACCATTTCCATTGGTTGAGTTTGTTCCATATTACCCCTGATAAAGTTGAATATTAAGGCCGATGCGGGAATTCTAATTTAGCCAAAATGCCACAAACTGAGATCTATTACTTTCTTGTAATTTTTGAGTGTTATTTTTTATTTTTACTTGTTGCTTATTGGTTTTTCTTTACTATGAATTATAGCAAAAATATGCGACCTCTGGGCGTAAATATTTTTGTTTCACTGAAATAAAACATATTATTAAATTAGAACGACTCACAAAACTCAATCAGAACACAAATAAAACTTTACACTTATTGTTATTTTATTTTAATTGATTTCTATCAAAATTATGAAGTGGATTGCTTTTAATACGTCTGAGAATAAAACAATATTAGGAATCAATAACCCAAAACATTTATTGATTCAACTCGGATTTGTTAAAACTAATATGCAAATTATTCACACCATAAATTATGCAAACCTTTATTTACTAATGATATATAACACACATCGCAGGATTTTAACATTTTTAGCCAAATTTAATTCAGCTAGACTTTAATAGAGACAAAAAATCTGAATATGAGCATAGATAAAAAATCATACATAATTGTAGTAATCCTAGTCAAGTAAGAACATTAAGTTTATAAGTCCCAAAAATTCACTCTAACCTGTCCAGCGTAACGGTTATAGTCGTTGGTTCCCTAAGCTTCTAAGGAGACAATCATCGGAAAGTTGAAGGTTCAATCCTGACTGCAGGTGAGTAACAATACAGAAATACTTAACTCTTGTACTCGGTTATGGCTAACGGAATAGGATCAGGCGACCCTCGTGGATTCAATAAAGGCCCGGTAGTTCCGTGAAGGTTCCCGAGATCGACAAACACCTGAGACGTTGTGGAAATAACAATAAAGGTGAAGACACTAATCCGAAAACCCTTAATGATAAAAATCAACAAGCTTCGCCTCAGAAATTTAGACAACTAACGTTAAGATCCTAATAAAATGACGTAGTTTTAGTTGGTCAGATAGACACATACTCTACATCATCGTATATATTATTGTATCGCTCTCTTGGTTAGCCCTGTCGGCTGGGGCTGTAGAATACACTAACTACATCCCTGCAGAGAGTTAAGACTCACCCAGCTAGTGTCCTGGATATGTCACTAAAGAATCTAATGGCCAGGCTTTAGTAATGCAGGAGTTTTGAGAAATATGTACCTCTTCATTGCCATACTCCCAGGTCCACTCTGGCCCGGAGTGGCAGCAAATGATAAGGTCATATCAGTGGGTCAAATAGGTCAAAGCTCTATAACTACGCTTAAATAGATTGTTTGAAATTAACTGTTTTTTACGTTTAACTGTGCGTAAACAAAAAAATTGTACGTATGCTAAACTGAATTGTTTGAAAAAGAACTGTTTGATCATTTAGCTGTGTTAACGGGTGTCTGGTGTTTAATTGAATTGTTGATGATGCGTAGCAATATTTGGAACCATTCAACTTTGTTGACATGCTAAACTGAATTGTTTGAAATAGAAGTGTTTTTGTATTTAATTGTATGTAAACAAAAAAACTATTTCATCCAATGACTGTACATATGCTAAACTTAATTGTTGGAATTTAAGTGAAGCAATTTAACTGTACAAAAGAACCGAACACACTCTTATTCAAAAATGTTATCTTCAAAATAAAATAAAAATATACTTGTTTGAAATAAAATCGTTTTGACATTTAAATTGTGTACTTCCACCAGTGATCCGGGAAACCTGGATTCAATCCCAAATACTTTAAAAATGGTACTTGATACCTCCTTCCTTAACACTCAGCGATATGGTACGTATCAAGGGCAAAGTAGAGCAATCCAGGGGAAGGAGTAGCGCCCTTCCTTACACCACTACGGTGTAAGTAAAAGTAAAGTTGGCGACCGTAGTCGAGGGCGACCAGAAGGCTCCCTTTTCAATAGCTACAACACCGAGGTGTAGGAAAGGGCGCAACTCCTTTCCCTGGATTGTTCCACTTTACCCTTGATACCTACCTAATATTGCTGAGTGTTAAACAAGGAGGTATCAAGTATCATTTCAAATTTTTTTTTTTTTTTTGGTATGACGCGACCTGGGATTGAATCCAGGTCTCCTGGACCACTGGCGAACACTCTACCAACTAGAACAATGTGCCGGTGATCGCTTCTGATCGCCCTCGACCACGGTCACTAACTTTACTTACTTTTACTTATGCTAAACTGAATTATTTGAAATAGAACTGTTTTTATGTAGGAAAATAGATTTAACATTAAATAGCCGATCATAGTTGAAATGTCATAAAACCAAACCAAACAAAATTCTGTGAACAAGAAGAACGTTTTGTGAAGGTTAGAGGGCAGAAAATAAATACTTGGCTGAAAGTTTATCTGAATTTGCCTCTCAAACGAAGCTCGGCTCAGGAATGATCCACTGACAGCATAATATTCATTATATAGTTATATTTGCTGAGACTATTTCTTCAAAGCTCAACGTCGGATGGGATATCTTGAAACGTGTACTTAGTTTCAACTTTGGTGCCGATATAGAACACAAGGTTTATTTGCTGTCTTGTTGGCCAACTGACTCAACGAGAAGTCCTGAAGCCTCATCACTCTTCGTCTTAATTGATATCATCAATCTCATTTTTCCATGTTTTTTTCTCACGGTCAAACAGGATCCATCCTGGATCATAAGCTTGAAACCAAGCGTCAGTTGTCTACCGGCAACTAACTCATCTTTAACATACATATTTCACGCACTTTTTGTTCATAGGTATTTTTGTATTGAATATTTTTGGGCGGTGGGTGAAAGATCACCTTGTAAGGTTGAACCACACTCCTTTTAAAATCACTACGTTTTGTAGGTTTAGCTTACAAAATAACTACAAAAATATATATCTGCTTTTCCTTGTATTTGCGATCCATATCCATGAATATTTTATTATGTAATACAAAGGCAGACACACTTTCGAAGACGAAGTCAACATAGATACAATCATCAATATCAGCACCGACAACAATGCATCTTCCAACAGACATTTAATACATAGCTAAACCAAAAAGAAAACATGAAGATAAATGATAGAAGAAAAGAGAGTCAGAAAGAAATGACAGAGGAAGTGTATAAAATACAGTTTTTTTTCTTATTGTTACACGTCAAATAGCGATTCAAAGTATATTGTGAATTATCTGGATATATTGTCCTTTTATTTTCTTTATATTATCCCCAATCTAAAATACCTACGTTATCCTTTGTTACGAATAATTTACACTACTTCAACGATCTCTTTTTGATTTAAATTCTTACCAGGGACTCGTGAGTTCTCGAGGAACGAGTCGCGAAACACGCTACTCGATATTTCAACACACATATGATGCCACTCAGCTCTTGAATTCGTCGCTCCAAGAAAGTCAGGTGTTACTACTTACATTAGTGATGAAAGCGATGAAGACGAAGATGAACATTTGAATTCTACAGAAAGTAAACTGTTACAGTGATGATCGCGTAGTTAACGGAAGCCAGTCTTTGCGCCGGCGTACTTCTGTTCAGCGGCGAACAAAAGCATGCGATTTCAAATGTGTTTGACGACGTGAATGATTCAATGCTCGTGATTGTGGAAATGAGGAGATTCATAAGAATCCGTTTTCATTTTGAAGTAGTTCAGAGACGATAAACTGCTTGCCTGCACTGAGATATATATATATATATATATATATATATATATATATATATATATATATATATATATGATATTATTCAATCCAGTAAATCCGGAATAGAGAAGAATTCCTATCAGGAAAAATAAAATATTCAAAAATACAATATTAAATAAGATAATCCTGGTAAAGAGCTCAATGTAAATAAAATCTACATAGCAAATATTTTTTATAATAAATAGGAGAAATAGCTTGTTTTTTTTTCCTCTCTTTCTCTGTCTGGTTGTAAATTTATTTTATTTCTTGTTGAATCTGAAAAAGTCCTGTTAATTGTTTTAGAGCATTGATTTATATCAATGCTTTTAACAGGATGGAAATACATTTATTATCTTAATGTGACCGATTGTTGTTGTTTTCGAAAAAAAAAAAGATATAAAGAGTCGAGGGAGGGAATTAGGAAAGCAGAGAACAGTACCGAGGAATATATATATATATATGTATATAAAGGGTGTTTCAGAAAAAATGATATAATTTCGTAATCTGATAACTCGATCAATTTTCGTACAAATGTTATCAAATTTTAAAAAGCATGTTTAAAAGCAATCTAAAAATCTGTTAAATGTTTTTTCTTTCTTTTTCGGGTATTGAAATGCCGTTCACTGAAAAAGAAAAGACATTTAATCAACAAACATGGATTTTTTAGTTGTTTCTAAACATGCTGTTTAAATGTGAAATCATTTGAATGAGAATTGTTCAATTGGGTACTTATTTTCTCGCGACATTTTTAGCAGTAAACAAAGTGACAAATGCTTGGTAGCTTCTATACCCGAGCGTGTACGTAGAGAAGATGAGAGTAAGTAAAGGAGAAGGAAGATGATGAGGAAAGGAGAAGTTATAATTGCAATTTGAGTAAGAGGGAAGGACAGAAAGAATTTCCGGAGAAGAAAACAGTATCAAAGAAAATCCAGATGCAATGTATTCTCGTGCATTGGCTGAATTTGATTACCTAATTCTGAAACTATAAATATTTTTTAAACAACCTGCATATGCAGGGTATAATCAAAACGTATACATACACACACACACACACACACACACACACACACACACACACACATATATATATATATATATTGCTGAAAATAACTGATACGGATTTGATATTTAGCTTTTTAAATATATTTTCTTGTTTGTGACGGAGATATTACAAATTTGGTTAAAGTCAGTTTAAAAATTTCAAAAGTTTCCTTTAATGTAGCCTAACTACGAGTACTTTCGACGACCTTTGCCATTTGTCGAGGGTGTAGGTGCTTAGGAGTTCACGATTTTTTTCCACAAGGAATTTATTGATTGGTTTCTTTTGGCTTCTTTGTTTAATGGGGTATCAACCTCTGCAGGTTGTTTAATGCTCATATCATCCAAAGGTTGTAGAAAAACAGCAGTGATGCTATTTAGCCCAAAGTTGGAGATAAGGGGTTTCAATCCCTTTTCTACGATTATTTGTCTAAAGATGAACGTAATTATTGCGACTAGAGTCTGATCTCGTTCATTCGAGGCTGCATTAGCAATTACGCCTCGGGTGGGGGGCACCTTCAGAATTTTTTTTTGCCTATTCATAGTGTGTAGATGACGTCATGCGTAAACACATCGATTACTCGAACTCGTTTGAATATATATATATATATATATATATATATAGATAGATAGATAGATAGATAGATAGATGTATATATATTGTCATCCTCAGAGAGACTGTTTCGTTGTATCACAACTCTTCAGTGTGGCTATATATATATACACACTTTCATCAGTCACGACATTTAAAGACGGCTAAAATAACTAACAAATCTTTTTTTTTTACTTATAAAGATAATTTTTAAAAACAACGCCATCTGATGATTCTAGCAGACCTATATTCACACCTCTCAACACAGAGACCCACTCATTTAATTTAGACATAGATAAATGACGTTTGTTTTTCTGATTCCACATAATTCTTGTAACTCCTTATTTCTTGAGAGCCATTCACATATTTTATACACTCATTTCTAGACATAATTAGAGCTACTAAGTCAGCGAGGGAAAGATACTTTGGAGCCAGTTCATGAAGGAATCAGCTTCTCTGGTATATATCGTCTTTGATGATTAGCGTTCCACTTAGTGCAATAGCGATATCATATATTTCCTCTTTCCTGTCCGTTTGATTTGCCTGACGTAATAGGAATCAAGTACTTTTATGTACTTATATTGTCGCGACATTTGATGGTTTAATTTTTTTAGCAGTAAACAAAGCCCTAACTACTTGGTATCTTGTTTGCTTGAGAGTGTACGCAATAAGCAAAGGAGGAGTAGGAGGAGGGGGGAAAGAAAGCTGTAATTACGATATGATCAAGAGGTGCAGAAGAAGTGAATTATTTTCTTTGGCGTTATTGCAAGTCAACCTTCCTGGGTTATGTAATGCTAAGACCTTCGTTGCCGAAGTGCAGTGGTGCTATTTAAACCATGATTGGGGTAATAGGAGGGTCCATAATTTTCGAAAGAGTATTAGTCTGATAGTTAAGGTAATAGCTCGAACTCCCTTACTACGATATTGCATTCCAAAACTGTCGTGGAAGACCGGTGGAAGAACAACGCAAACAACGGGTGATAGGTAAACGTTATTGTATTAGCAGAAAAAGGAAGTCATACAAAGGAAGTACTAGCCGTGCTCGGCTTGCAGCCCGTCTGTCAATTGTCTCGTAAGGAACGAGAAGTTGTCTCCCCCGATCGAGCTAAGCTCGGAGAATAGGTTTAGGTTGGACGAGTCCATCTTTAGGGTATGGTAGGATATGTCCCCATAACAAAAACATTCGCCACCACGATAGAGGGACTCCTCAGAAGGAGTGTAGGAAGCGAATTTGTAAAGGTGGTTTCGTTGGTTGGTTGGTTGGTTGGTTGGTTGGTTGGTTGGTTATTTCGTTTTACGGCGTATCAAGACTTTTCAGGTCATTTAACGACTATTTGAGTCATTTTTATAAAAGTTTCAAACAATTCAGTTTAATATAAGTATATTTTGTTTGTTTACACAGTTAAATGTTTGAAGAGTTCTATTTAAAACTATTCAGTTTAGCATATGTACAGTTTTTTGTTTACACCGAGTTAAATGTTATTTCAGCATAATTACATAGTTTAGGCATATTTGTTCGGTAGAAAGGACCCTATCAGCTGCTTCCACTCTAGGCCAGAGTTGACCAGTGACCGATGACAATAAAGGGGTACTTCGCACTCTGCAAAGCTCCAGTATTACTGGAACCTCACCATCAGATTGCTTAGTGTCATACCCAGGACATTGGTTGGGGGAGTCTTATCCCTGGGCAGAGATAAAGTCGGTGTATTCTGCAGTCCAAGCCGACTGGGACAGAATTTGATGAGTAGAGAAAAGTACTGAGAAAATTTCAGATACAATATATACCCGTGTATAGAACGAATTTTGTTAACTGAATCTTTTGGCAAAGATTCGCGTCGACTGATATATTTTAATGCCAGTAACAATTTTGAAAGATCTGTATTCAAACATAATCTAAAGGACGAGAAGCAACTCTGTTTTTCAACGATGAACTTTACGAGTTAACTATTTCGTGACCGTATACAAGGATCGACACAGACATATACGATACATGGAACGTATTGTCTATTTCTCACTCTCCCTATCTCACTCTCTCTCTCTCTCTCTCTCTCTCTCTCTCTCTCTCTGTATATATGTGTGTGTGTGTGAGTGTGTAATTCATTTGAATATTTATATATATATATATACGAAGATTATATACTCAAAGATTATAAATATATATATATATATATATATATATATAATTTTTATATATATTTAAAAACATGGATGCTTGTTTGTAACCAGAGATTTCTTGATGATTGTCGTATAAAGACGGCATGAAAGCCGTGGTCGTAGACAAGCATTCATACTATTAAATATATATAAAAACTAACATATATTTATTTATTATTATATAGTGGCTCTATCACAGATATTGAGCATTCAACACATTTTACCGCATTTGCTCTACCACAAACCCACTAAGTGAGATATTGCCAACCAACACTCTTATATATATATATATATATATATATATATATATATATATATATATATAATTTTGAATAGAAGAATTGATATAGGCATACACCTAGTAGTGTTTCGACTTCTGCATAGAGTGGTTGTTGGTTCGATCTCCAGTGGTGGAGATCACGGTGTGCACTGCTGATGAGACCTAATAAGGTCGAAACAGCGGTTCAGTACTCCGTATGTCGCATGTAGGGATTTGCCGGATTTTCTTGTCATGGTAATTTCTAACATAATATATATATATATATATATATATATATATATATATATATATGAAGGTAGCAGGAAAAATATAATCCAAATAGGTGAATATATCATGATGTAAAGTCGACGTTAACGTTTCGGTTTATTAACCATCATCAGGACTTGGATATGAAATAGTTCACATATCGATGGGTGCTTGCTGAGATGACAGGAGCAAATGAGAAATATACAACAAAAAGATTGATAAACATGCACATAGCGTTCAAAATTCAAAAGTCATCAGAACGTGTTTGGCACGTGGAAAAATATTTGAAAATGTTGGATTTTCAAAGAAACGAGACCAAACCTCCCGTTTATTGAGAAATACGCAACAAATAAGTTTACATATGTATAGATCATTTGGAATCATCCATGTTAAATGTTATGTAAGAATGTATTTGGTATATGTTTTTTCCAAAAAGACAGTATGAAAGTAAGTATGGATAAAATCCGACAGTATGAAGGTAGCAGGAAAAATATAATCCAAATAGGTGAATATATCATGATGTAAAGTATATATATATATATATATATATATATATATATATATATATATATATATATATATAACATTTATAATTTGTTTGTTTGGTTAGAAAACCCAGAGCAGTTTACTTCTCTTAGTTATAAATTTTTCGTGACGATTTCTATTGGTTTTCCTGGTTCAGTTTTATACAAAGATTGCTGATAATTTTCTCATTGATCTGTTTCCATCAACATCGGTCATGAACAAAGTTATCTTTTTATATCTAAATTGTTGTGAAACAGTTTTTTAATATTTGAAATGTATTTTGTGTCTTGAGGAGAGAGTATTTACATCATTTATGTAATTCTATAGAGTTTTCTTATGTTGATTTTTTAAATAATTGCATCGTCATGTGTTTAAATTGACCCAACCTAATGAACGATGGTAAATTGCCAAGATAAATTAATTAGAAATTAGCACAAAATTGTCTGTCGGTCTGATTTGTTTGTTGGGTTTTATGGCATATCAAACTTTGTAGGTCATTTAAGGCCAAATTCATTTTTATACAAATAATCAGTTATATTTCAAACAATTCAGTTTAGCATGAGAACACAGTTTGGTTGTCAAAAGCATTTCTATTTCAAGCTATTCAGTTTAGTCAAACAATTCTAATTCAAACAATTCAGTTTTGTATAAGAATAGATTTTCTTTACACACAGTTAAATATAAAAACATTGCTATCTTTAACAATTCAATTTAGCGTAAGTACAGTTTCAATGTCAAAAACAGTTCCATTTCAAACAATTCAATTTAGTGTAAGTACAGCTTCAATGTTAAAAGTAGTCCCATTTCAAGGAATTCAGTATAGTATAAAAAAATAGGTACATTTCAAATAATTCAGTTTTGCATAATTCAAACAAACCAGATAAGTACACATCTTAGTTCTATTTGACCATAGATATGGCCCTATCAGGTGCTTCATTTCCGGGAGAGAGTTGAGCTGGAAGCGATGGTAATGAAGACGTAGTC
Source organism: Sepioteuthis lessoniana (assembly GCA_963585895.1). Classification (NCBI taxonomy): domain Eukaryota; kingdom Metazoa; phylum Mollusca; class Cephalopoda; order Myopsida; family Loliginidae; genus Sepioteuthis; species Sepioteuthis lessoniana. Next base: position 24,379,302 of record OY757919.1, on the reverse strand, counting down.
CGTATTCCCCAAAGCTCCAGCATTACTGGAACCTCACCATCAGATTTTTAGAGGCATATAGAGGACACTGGTTGGGAGAAGCAGTGGGTGTATTCTTCAGCCCCAGCCGACTGAACAACAGTTATTCTGAATGAAAAGTGCTTCACACACACACAAGCACACACACACATACACATATCTATCTATCTATCTATCTATCTATCTATCTATCTGTTGTTCGCTTGTAGCAACGGTCCTCATCGTAGTAAATGACTTTGGTGACCCAAGTTCAAATCATGGATGAAGCTATTTGAAAAATAATAGGCACTAATATTTTTGGAAAAACTATGTGTCCATTTTGTCTCACCTCAGCTATGGGATGATAGCAGGGCACACTGAGGTATTTAGCCTTGATAAAGATATACGTTTTAGATTGGGAAAACTGAATGTGGCGGAGAGATTGTATGAACACACACACACACACACACACACACACATATATATATATATATATATATATATATATATATATCTGTGTCTGTGTGTATGTGTGTGTGTGTTTAATGTTTGTAATTGAAATATGTATGTAACACTGGAAGACGTCTTCCAGACTATACTGTTCCCTTGGCCGAACTCACAGATGCTACACGTATATAATATATTTAACTTCCTTCCTATGAGAGTATTATGTGACATACGATCTATAAAACGTGACATCTACCACAAAACTTATGGGCAACGAGATACATTGCCGGGAGTCAAAATCATACGGATTCCAGCGTTAATAAAATTAACATCAATAATGATGAATTTTGCTCTCGCATACTCTCCACTAAAAGAAATCAGTTTATACTCAGATGAAAGTGGATACAATCAATAATAATAATAATTATTATTATTATTATTAAGAAGAAAAAGAAGATCAGCAATGAATAGAACTACCCCATCAAGAAACCATTAGAAATCGCTCGGAGAAAGAAAGCTACAAATACCTGGGAATCTTACAAGCAAGCACCATCACCTAAAGATAAAAGCAAAAATAAGTATACAATAACAGTGAAGAACAAAGAGACTGATGGAAAACAAATCTTGCAACAGAAACGGAATCAATGTAATAAACACCCCGGCAATCTACAATGAGATACACCGAATCTTTTCTATATGGGACAATAAAAGATCTCAAAAAACATGGCCGATAACAATACACCATTCTTTACACCCGAGAGATGTCACAAACAAATGATATATTAATAGAAATGAGGAGCAAAAAGCACTCGATAGCATGAAGATATCTGTTGATATGGCAATTTATGAATTTGCGAATGCAAGGATATAAAATTGTAAAAATAAAATCATTATTACGGTCAACATCTTTTGTAACAAATATTATACAAGAACAAAAACACAACAAACAAACAAACAAACAAAGAAACGGGAAATATGAAAAAAAGAAAACAAAAGTGAGAAGAAAGGCAACTATAGTGTCACTTCATAAGACAAAAAAAGAAAGTGTGGGTGTGTTTTCTCTCTTCAGGTTTCCTCAGTACAGCTATGCATTGGAAACCTGAAGAGTGAAAACTAATCGCTCCGGTAACCGGCTCATTGGCCAAGTGAGTAGGGTGTTCGCCAATGGTCCGGGAGACCTGGTTTCAATCCCAGGTTGAGTCATACCAAAGATTTTAAAAATGATACTTGATACCTCCTTGCTTAACACTCAGCAACATAAGGTACGTATCCAGTGTAAAGTGGAGTAATCCAGGGAAAGGAGTAGCGCCTTCCCTACACCTCGGTGTAGTAGCTATTGAAAAGGAAGCCTTCTAGTCGTCCTCGACTACGGTCGCCAACTTTACTTTTTTTACATCTGCCGAAAGCCATGTCATAAGAACCAACGAATAAACAACCTCAATAGATAAGGTTTGATAGTTGGTTATATTCTATGATATATCAACTATTGTGGGTTATTTAATGCCAGATCCTATCTAAACCCACACACACACATTATGATTTGTAATCGAATAGTTTTTTAACGACCTAGAGCTCTTTTTTTTGCACTCAAACGGTTTCATGTTTTGATATTTAACACTAATGATTTAATTAAATATTAAAAATAATCTCCATCAAGTTTGTATATTTCTATTTGAGATATAGATGGAATCCTTACAAGTTTTACCAAAAAAGTTCAAAGTGGACCGAGTAGTAATGGCTTTGAATTTGTTCTCCAGAACTCTAGCCTCCCCACTAAATGGTTTAGTGTCATACCCAGCATACTCGTTGGAGGTAACCTTTACCCTTCAGCAGAGATGCAGTCGGCGTATTCTGCAACCTCAGTTGTCTGGGCTTGATATGGCTGAGGAGGGTGGGTTGTTCGAAGAGAGAAATGAGATAACCAATCATAAATTTAGTAAACTTACCCAGAATTAGTGTAAAATCAGGCGTTATAGCGTGGAGAATGTGATCCACTGATAACAGTAAAAACAACTGAGGTCTGAACATACAATCTACATGTATATGCACAGATCAAATTCTGTTTTGGAAAAGAAGACGAAATTCTTTGGGGTGTTAAGATTAAAAAAATGCAGGTTAACAAATCCCAGCCATAAGACGTCATCTCCGTTTTAGATAATAAAAAACATCTTTTCATTTAGTAGATATTGTCGTTCCCGGAGAATAAAAGAAAATGTGAAAACTAAATAAATATCTTTATCTTGCCAGTGGGTGGGAAAAAAAAAGAAAAGCTTTGTACGTGACGGTAATGCCAATTACAGTTGGAAACATCTGAACAATTCCGAAGTATCTATTCTTATTCAATGATAATCATTCTTTTATGTATAGTTGTATAGTTTCAAGTAATTGGATAATTTTCAGGTTTCAAGGAACAAATAATAATAATAATAATAATCCTAAGTAAAAGAAATTATAACTTCAAGTAACTATCCTTAATACTAAAAATTTTCAAACATCTATATGAACTCGAGATAGGATCCTAACAAATACTAATCCTCCAGGTCAGAGTGGACCTGGGAGTAATGTCATTCTCCAGATTCGGAGAATTACCTCTGGTTGGAGTTTGGAATCATATCCAGAATACCTTTTCATTACCTTTTCATGACACTAAACCATTTAGTGGGGAGGCTAGAGTTCTGGAGAACAAATTCAAAGCCATTACTACTCGGTCCACTTTGAACTTTTTTTGGTAAAACTTGTAAGGATTCCATCAATATCTCAAATAGAAATATACAAACTTGTATGGAGATTATTTTTAATATTTAATTAAATCATTAGTGTTAAATATCAAGCGATACAGTCAGCGTATTCTACACCACGACGAATGGGTGTTTTGTCGTATCTTGTTTGAATAAATTTTAATATAAACATACAAGTCATCCTTGTCTTTTGCAAATTCGCTTCACGGCGAAGCATAATATATTTCAGGTCATATAAAACAAAGTTTATGGACCTTTCACGATGATTATTTCCAAAGAACACGTGGAAAAAATGTGGGGAAAATTAAAAATCCCAAGAAGAATTGAGACAGTCCAGACGACAGGACTGATGACATCAGTTAGAATACTGAGTCCAAGACAGCTGAGGGCACTTGCTGTCACACTGACTTCAGTAAAATCCACCAGTTATAAAGTGGGAGAAGAAAAAGAAAATCATAATTTTTCATGAAGTGAAATTATAACAAGGTAACCTTTATTTTGGCTTGGGAAACAAATATAAATTCGCTTGGATTTTACATCAGGACTGACTACACCATTCAAGCCAGAACTTGGGTTTGATCGGAGAAATATCACCCTGTAGTTGTTGCTGTTGTTGGTGGTGTATTTAATTATCTTTGATATAAGTTTAATAAATAACTATTGACATTGCATTCCGGGAAACTGGAATCTTCCAATATCTACAAAAAAAAAATAACGCATGTAATCCACTTAATGTGTCATCTGCAAGAAAAAACATCATCTTGCTGATGTTGGGTTTAGTATTTGGATTTAACTATTACCGAATTTGATACTAAACTGGTTTAAATAATTCTTGTTAACACGGGGTATAATATCAACAATTTGTGAGTCAACTGGAATAAAATACTTTTAATAAGTTTAATCTCTGTATTACCGTTTAATATGTCACATCTTCCAAAAGGTAGTAACAACAAAAATAGTGGGAATAAGCAAAGAACAAGCAGGTAAACAAGTGTCATAAAATCTAGAAAACAAAAATAGAAACTAAAATCATGATATGAATACTTCAAGCGACAAAATAAGTAAATTTCGTGCTAAATAATGAAAAGATAGAAATTGAATCTTTATTAATAATAACACAACATATTTCCATAACAACTAATAATCCTTAATAATCCTAAAATCCTTAATAGCAAGTATTAGTTTTATAGAGAGAGATGAAACAGTTCGCTACATAAAAAGTAAATACGGCAAACAGGTATAAAAGAAATAAAGGGGCGGACATGACGGGTGGGAAACGTAATCCATTCGGATTTGTTCAAGAGACGGAAGTTTAACTAAACTGACCAATAGTATAAAGTCTAATAAAGATCTGTCCTAGAATAAGAGACTCAAAAAATTCTCTGAGATTCTGAAAAACAAACGGATTACCCAATCCCAGCCAGAAATCCAAGCCAGAAACGCGAGACTAATTTTAATTAACAAGAAAAAAAAACAACTTGTCAACTATTGGACTTTATCATTGCAGCTGACCGCAGAATGAAATAAAAGAAAGCAAAAAACTGGATAATCACCTTGACCATACCAGAGAGCTGAAAAAGTTGTAGAATATGAAGGTGTCTGTGATACCAATATTAGTTGCTGCACTTCGAATAGTCGCAGAGAACCTATAAAAGAGAGTGTTGGAATTAGGGATCAGAGGAAGAATTGAAACTGTTCAAACGATAACACTGATAAGATGAGTCATGGAAAGCTGAGTGACTTGCTGTCACATATGCATCAGTGAAAGCCCTAATAACAAGTAGTGTAGAACCGATTAAAAAGTAACATAAGATAAATTATTAAATGAGACAATTGATAACAGCATAAACTAGTTATTAATCTTGAAATTATACAGGAATCTTCTAATAATAATAATGATAATAAAAGCAATAATAAGAACAAAAACGAATTTGTCATCAAGTGGTTTTTGCTTTTCTGCGGACCACAGTATACAAATGACACAAAAGGAAAAAATAGAAAAATACCTGAACCTTGCCAGAGAACTAAACTGTGGAACATGATGGTGACGGTGTTACTAATGCCAGTTGGTGCTCTTGAAACGACCTCCAAAGACATGAATAAAAAGCTGGAGTTATTGGAAATCCGAGCAAGAATCGAGACCATCCAAACTACAAGACAGTTAAGATCGGTTAGTTTACTAAGAAGAGTCCTGGAGACCTGAGGATATTTTGCAGTCATTCAGACTCCAGAGAAAGATCATCAGGTAAGTCTGGTTTCGGAATTTAGTTTGGCTGAGAGAAATGTGCCATGCTAATAATGAAAAGTGGGAAATGACAAATAACGGAAGGAATAAAACTACAAAATCAAGAGTCAGAACGATGGGAAAAAAGAAAAAAATTACCAGTACTTGAAAATAGTGAATGCAGACGCCATCAAACAAGTGAAGATAATAATATCAATAAGGATAAACACCTGGGCTATCCTCCTTGTAAGATGTTCGGGACCATTCTTGAAATAGACGTGGGAAGAACTAAAACAAATTGGTCAAAGAACAAGAAAACAAATGATGATGTATAGAACCTTACGTCTGAGAAATGACTTAGACGTCTCTGTCTTTGTGTCAAGAAAAGAAAGAGGAAAAGGACCTATCAGCATCGTGGATGCACCAATATAAGGAGTCGAAGACTGCATAAAAAAGAGCAAAAACAAATTACAGTGGCCTGAAACAGCACAAGCAACATAAAAATCAAAAGTATAACAATAGCTTGGAAAGAGAAATGGGAAGAAAACAACTTGTGAATATTTCAAGCGACAAACTAACGAGATTTCACACATGGAGACCTGGACATGGCTAAAATAAAATAAAATCCAAGGATCAAATTGAATCACATCTATTACCAGCTCAAAGCGACGCCATAAGGAACAAATGCAGTTTCTTCCAAGCTGCGGTGGTATCGATACTGCTATATGGATGCACTACTTGGACACTAACAAAACGGCTGGAGAAAAAGCTAGACGGCAATTACACAAGAATGCTGCGAGCAATATTGAACAAGTCCTGGCGACAACACCCCACAAAGCACCAACTATCTCCCGTCATTAAAACTATCCAAGTCAGACGAACTAGACATGCAGGACACTGTTGGAGACGCAGGGATAAGCTCATAAGTCATGTAATCCTATGGACTCCCACATATGGCCGAGCAAAAGCAGGACGACCAGCTCGAACAAACATACAGTAGCTCTGTGAGGATACAGGATGTAGCCCTGAAGACCTGCCAGAGGCGAAGAACGATAGGGAAAGTGGCGAGAGAGGGTCAGGGATATCCGTGCTGGTGGCATGACATCATGATGATGATGATGATGATGATAAAGCGAAAACAGAAGAGGCAACAGAATAACAAGTGTAGACTATGTGGTGATCCTATTTACCCAACCCCTTCACTCGGTCAGGATATGACACAAGGTCAATTTTTTAAGCGGAGTTTAATAGGTTTAAATTCAGAGTTTTCCTTCTGCTAGACTAGTTGCCTCACCAAGGCTGAAGAATTCAGTCTGTCCTGCTATTTACCCATAGCTGGAGGGAGAATAATTGGATTTATACCTTTCCCAAGGATATTACTGCTATGTGAAATGCAATCAGCCTCGTCCGGGATTTGAACTCGTGTCGCCCTGTCCATTTCCTACGATGATACACCACGGGCACCTCCAAAAGACTATATGGTGATAGAGACGAGATTACACCACGAGACGAGATTACAAGACTATATGGTGATAGAGACGATGATTACACCACGGGCACCTCCAAAAGACTATATGGTGATAGAGACGAGATTACACCACGAGACGAGATTACAAGACTATATGGTGATAGAGACGATGATTACACCACGGGCACCTCCAAAAGACTATATGGTGATAGAGACGAGAACATTAATGATAATGTATGTGAATACAGCAAAATAGTTCACAAGGAGTACAAGACTTGGCACATACTACCAAATGATACTTGCGCAAACTAGAATCCGTCCCCGAGAATGAGATGCGTAGCATTCTCTCGGATTTTTAGATGCAAACAGATCACCTAATTCCGTCCAGAAGATCTGGCTTAGTGTTTAATAATAAAAAAAATGAACATGCAAAAGTCAAAGAAAGCTCAAAGAAAACATGCCAAAGTCAAAGAAAGCTCAAAGAGAAACAGGTACTTAGACCTTGCTAGAGGAAAAATAAAGTTGTTGACCATGAGGGTGATGATAATACCAATTTTAATTGGCTGGCTTGAAATGGTCTCTAAAGGTTTGGAAAAGAGGCTGGATGAATTGGAAATCGGAGAACGAATTGAGACCATCCTAACTATAGCATTGTAGTGATCGACCAGAATACTGAAAAGAGTCATGAAGCCTGAGGAGACTTGCTGTCACTTGATTCTTGTGAAAGATAATCAGCTAATACTGATGTGAAAACATGCAAATAGTATAATGATAACCAAAAAAGGAGTTTCATACAGGAATTATAGCAAACCAGAACAAGTGTATTAAAACGAAGTACATCAAAGTCAAAATAAAAGAAAAATGATACTTCAAAATGGCAAAGATTGCTTACACACAAAAAACTATAAATCACATGATACATGAACGTAACAGATTAGTTGTCATTTAAGATGGTTAGTTTAGCTCTGAGCCAAAAGTAGGAGAAACCCAGTGAGAACCAAATTCACTAAAAATGGTTCGCTGGTCAAATTCACTGACGATTACTTCGTGCGAGGCGCCCAGCGAAGCAAATTAGCTGAGGAACAGTTGAAAACCAACGGATAGATTACGTTGGCAAATCTCAGCGAATATTGAAAGTCATATTGAGTTAAGACTGAATATAAATGATATAAACAAAAGATATATAAGAAAACAGAAAATGTGTTTAAAAGTTTCCAGAAAGGTTTATAGCGTGTTTTGTGGGAATTTGTTATTTTCCCTAACACTATAGATTTTATGGGCACAAGAAATGAATTACAAGACTTTGCTTTATAACAACACACAAGAACGAAAGTTTTTATTTGCAGCTTTGAGGAGGTTTGTTCTTGGCGCTGCAAAACTCGTGGTCTTTAGGCTTGTTGGTTTTGGAGACGCGATAGCTTAGCGGGATGTTCGAAATGGCAGCGTGTCGTTGGATGTGTGAGGGAAGTATTCAAGGCCACCGTGTAGCTTCGTGTGTCTGGTGTTTCGGGGAGAGGCGTGCGTTGTCTCCATTACAGTGTACCAGAGGTGAAAAGGGAACTTGTCGAGAGCGGAGTGGCGCTCGAATCGACATAGTAAATTTCTGTGGTGCTTGTGGAAGGCATGTTGAACGTATCTAATTCATATTCAACTGGGATTCCTTGGTCTAAAATATTAGACGCAAAGAATCCATAAATTAGAAGGTTCCCTCGTTGAATGTCCATGTTGCTGCTGCTAGGGTTAAAGCCACGGTGATATGTCCACACCGGGTGGCTTGTTTAGCTATAAGGCATCGCTAAGCAGGGGCGACCAGAGACACGTCCGTTCTAGTCGCCGCCTCCAGCCGAAGAGAGTGTGTTTGGCCGCTCACCCGTTTTGCTAGCCGGAAATGAAGGTCCGGGCTGAATAGTATATGTCATCCTGATTGGGTGAAATTCGATGTTGAATTAAATAGCGCGCCAAAACAAAATATGAGATTTTCCTCTTCTCTACAGGTTTAAAATTAAAAAAAAAAACTTTTTACTGAGTATTAAATCCCTATTTTTTTACGGAGGGTCAGGGATTTTTTTCTAATCAGCTAATGATGAAGACTTTCAGGAGTTTAAATAAATCACTAGGTCGAAGTCCGAAAATCAGACATAGTCATTAAAAGAGATGAGAAAAAATTCTGTCAAGGTGTATCAACTTAACAATGAATTTCAAGTAAATATCATAGATGCAAAAATCACTTGCAAATGGAAAAATATAAAGGCGAAGATAGTGTCTATACGTATTGAGACACTTGAAATTGTTTAGAAATATTCGTCAAAAAGGATTGCATATTGAATTATTTGAAATAAAACTTCATTAAAATCATGAGAAATGCCAAACAGTGGTTTCTTTGTTTAATGGCATATCAACGTTTGTAGTTTATTTAATGCCAAAGCCATTCTCCTAGAAGGACAGTAAAAGTAAAGTAAGGAAAGTTGGCGACCATTGTCGAGGGCATCCAAAAGGCCCCTTTTCAATAGCTACTACACCGAGGTGTAAGGGAGGGTGCTACTCCTTTTCCTGGGGTGCTCCACTTTACCCTTGATAGGTACCTTATATTGTTGATTGTTAAGCAAGGAGGTATCAAGTACCATTTTTAAAGTCTTTGGCATGACGCGACCTGGGATTGAATCCATGTCTCCCGGACCATTGGCGAACACTCTACCGACTTGGCCAATGAGTGGTACTATTTGACCCATAGCTGAGAGGATAAGGGGGTACATACTTTCCCCAGGGGTGTTTGCCCGAAAGTGAGCGTAATAGCGTGGCAGGAGTATGAATTCTCTTACTACGATTCCGTAGTCCATTGCTTTAACTATTACACCACGATGACCCCCCTCACAAACAGTGTGAATATGAAAGAAGAAAAATAGCTTCCATTTGAACCTTCCATTGAAAACCATTCGATATCTAAAGAGTGAAATCTAATAAAAATGTTTTTTTAGATAAACAAATATTTATAAAGATAATATTAGAACAAGGAAATAAAAGATGAGACACAAGATAGTGAAAGCAAATGAAATGAACGAAGATATAAAGAAAAAGAGAAAGAAGATAAAGAGGAAAAAAGTAAATAAGGAAAAATTTAAATAAAGAAGAAGAAGAAGAAGAAGAAGAAGAAGAAGAAGAAGAAAAGTAAAAGGAGTAAATAAGAAGAAGAAGAAAAGAAAAAGAGGAGGAAGAAAAGAAATAATAACAAAATACATGATAGGAATTAAAAAACCTTAAAGAAATAAATAGCCAGAAAAAGAAAATGGCAAAAAAGAGAAAGAAACTAACAACAAAAACAACAGAAGAAGAAGAAGAAGAAGAAGAAGAAGAAGAAGAAGAAGAAGAAGAAGAAGAAGAAGAAGAAGAAGAAGAGAGGAATAAATTAGAAAGAAACAATGAAAAAAAGGAAAAAGAAAAAGATTGGAGTGGAGATACATACTTTAAGAAGAAGAAGAAGAAGAAGAAGAAAAAGAAGAAGAAGAAGAAGAAGAAGAAGAAGAAGAAGAAGAAGAAGAAGAAAATATCTGATTATGAAAAAATCAAGAAGGACGAAAATTAGAAAAAGAAATTTACAAAGAAGAGAAAGAATAAGAGGATGAAAAAAGGTAAAAATTAAAAAAGGAACAGAAAAGAAAAGCACAAGAAGGAAAAAAATTGAAGAAAATTTTTAAGAAGAATACTATAATCTATAAAAAAAAAACAAAAAGAAGAAACAGTTCAATAATAGAAAGCAATAAGAAAAGCAAAAAGGTAAAGAAAAAAATAATTGGAACAAAGAAAGAAGAATCAAAGAGGCAGAAAGAAATTTTGAAAATTCAAAGAAAAGAAAAATTTAAATAATAAAGAAGAGGGAAAAGAAGAAACCGCGAAAGAAATAGAAAAAAAAACAAAAACAAAAAAAAATACAAAAGCATTAAATGCAAAAAGATGAGAAGAAAAAAAGAAAAACGAAGGAAGAAGTAAAAAGAAAATAAGGAATAAAAGCAAGAAGAAGGAAACCTAAGAAGTAAAAAAAGTAAAAAGATTGATAAAAAGAGAAAGACGAAAAGGAAGGAAAAAAAAGAAAAAGAAAGAAATACGAAGAAAACGTAAGAAAAGAAGATGAAATAGAAAAACCTGAACGGAAGAAGAATTGTAGAAGTGAAAGAGAAAGAAGGAAAAAATCGATAACCAAAAGCAACGATCAATCACATTAGAAGCGAATGCGGCAAACTAGCACAGAAAAAGTATTAGACCAGACATAAGTCGGTGGGCAAGGGGATCAACTGGGAATTGTGCAAGAAATTGAAATTTGACCATACGAACAAATAATATAGGCACAACCCAGAATCTGCCCTGGAGAATGAGACGCACAAACTCAGCTGGGATTTTGACATACAAACGAATCACCTAATCTCGACTAGACGACCAGGCCTAGCAATAATCAACAAAAAAAGAGTACATGTTGAATTGTAAAATTTGCTGTCCCGGCTTATCAGAGAGTAAAACTGAAAGAAAGCGAAAAGAAAGACATGTACATGAACCTTGTTAAAGAATTGAAAAAAATTGTGGATCATGAAAGTGACAGTGAAACCAATTATAACTGGTTCTCTTGGTACTGCCACCAAAGGATTTATAAAGGAACTGGAAGACTTGGAAATAAGAGGACGAGTGAAGACCCTCGAAACTACAGAATGTTAATAATTCTGTAGTTTCGAGGGTCTTCACTCAGAATACTGGGAAAAGTCCTGAATACTTGAGGAGACTAGCTGTCACTCAAACTCGAGTAAAAGGAGTAAATAATAAGAAGAAAAGAAGAAGAGGAGGAAGAAGAGAAATAATAACAAAATACATGATAGGAATTAAAAAACCTTAAAGAAATAAATAGCCAGAAAAAGAAAATGGCAAAAAAGAGAAAGAAACTAACAACAAAAACAACAGAAGAAGAAGAAGAAGATGAAGAAGAAGAAGAAGAAGAAGAAGAAGAAGAAGAATGGAGGAATAAATTAGAAAGAAATAATGAAAAAAAGGAAAAAAAAAGATTGGGGTGGAGATACATACTTTAAGAAGAAGAAGAAGAAGAAGAAGAAGAAGAAGAAGAAGAAGAAGAAGAAGAAGAAGAAGAAGAAGGTGAATTTGATGAATGAAAATTATTATAGAAGCATGAAAATAAATAGGAGAGAAACGAGTAGTGGTACATTTTGTGACAGAAAAGATAATTTTCTTCCAGGCCTCGGATTCTTTTGCAAATACAAACTACCACACTTTTCAAGCCGAAAAAAGGAAGAGAGAGAGAGAGAGAAGCAAAAATAGAAAATAAAAACAAAGAAAGAAAATCAAGTTGAGGAAAAGAAGAAAAATAAAAATAAAGATAAAAGTAAAAAAAAGAAAATTAACATTAAAGAAAGAAAATCAAGTTGAGAAGAAGAAAAAAGAAAAATGCCAAATAAACATTTCTATTGTATGTTCCAAACCTTAACCAAGTCCTCGACTCAAAACATTTGAAAAAAGCTCGCTACCATCGTCGCCAAATTTCAATTTGTTTTCATTAATTCTTCTTCTTCTTCCTCTTCTTCTTCTTCTTCTCCTTCTTCTTCTTCTTCTTCTTCTTCTTCTTCTTCTTCTTCTTCTTCTTCTTTATAATTACGACGTTCCTTGGTGGGCTTGCTACAGGAGACAGATCAGTCATGTTGTCTGGTTCAGGAAATGTATACTTGCGTTTCTTTGTTTTAACGCCTTGTTTGTTTTTGTTTTTATTGTATCGTTCGTTATTCTTTTTGTCGGTGTTCATTGAAGCGCTTCCGGATGGTTGTTCCGCTTTGGGATCAAGTCACAACATGTTGGCTAGACACATCCGCGGCGACTTTTAACATTATGACCATCTTCTCCTCCACCTACACCACAAATCTCGTCTGAATTACTTTACAATTACAACTATTATCACCATTATCGACTTTTATTCCATGACAGCTGATAATAATAAGAAGAAAAGAGAATATCAAGTGTAGATTATGTGGTGACCGAGATATTTATCAGATAATAAGCGAATGCAGTAAACTGACTCAAGAATAAAAGAGTAGATATGACTGGGTAGGAAACGTGATCCTCAAGGAACTGAACAAGAGATTAAATTTGGTGTGGCTGGCTATTTGTATATGCATAAACTAGAAATATGTAGGAGAAAATGGATTGGGTTTGTCCGATGGCATATCAATCATCCAATCTACAGTATTATGAAGACCGGCAAGAATACTGAGAAAAGTCCTGGAGACTTGAGAAGACTTGATGTCATTCAAACTCCAGTGAGAAATGATTGGTTAATGCTGGTGTGAAAAACTGGCAAATAATAATAATAATAATAATAATAATAATAATAATAATAGAAAATGACTCGCATAAACTCCAATGGGACTTTAACATACAAACGGATCACCTAATACCGGCCAGAAGACCAGACCTTATAATAATCAACAACAAAAAAAGAGAGAATTTGCAAAATTGTCGACTTTGCTGTCCTGGCGGACCACAGAATAAATCTGAAGGAAAGTGAAAAGAAAGATAAGTACCTCGACCTTGCTAGAGAATTGAAAAAGCTGTGGAACATGAAAGTAACGATTGTGCCAATTGTGATTGGTGCGTTAGGCACAATAACTAAAGGATTATTAAAAGGCCTGGAAAACTTGGAAGTTGGCGGACGGGTAGAGACCATACAAACGACATCATTATTGAGAACGGTCAGAATACTAAGAAGAGTCCTGCAGACTTGAGGAGACTTGCTGTCACACAGACTCCAGTGAAAAACCATCGGCTAACGCTGATGTGAAAAGCTCTAATGAGTGAATAATAATAATAATAATAATAATAATAATAATAATAATAATAATAATAATAATAATAATAATAATAATAAATTTGTGGTTGGTGCACTTGATAAAGTCTCCGAGGGCTTAGAAAAAATACTGGATGAATTAAAAATTAAGAGGCAGAATCGAGACCATCTGAACTACAGCATTGTTGAGATCGGCCAGAGTACTTCTAAGAATCCGAGAGCCCTGGGAAGACTTGTTGTCCTTCAGAGTCCAGTGAAAGACCAGCTAACACTGATGCAAAAAAACTCTCAATAATAATGATTAAGAAGAGGAAGAACAACAACAACTCATCCTGCTGCGTAAAACTCGCAGAGGGTAACATCATAAGTTTTCTAAACGAAATCTTTATCGCTCTGATTATACAAACCAGACATCAGGAACAACTTTTTTTAAAAACCCATTGGGGACAGAGTTTTCGATATTAGAACTTTCCTTGACGGTCTGATGTACCATTGACTTCAGAAGATCAGTTTCAGTGGCCATAACCCCAAGATGTTTCTGTCTACCTTATTCAATCAAGGCTTTAACTCGAGTAATGTTGTCAAATCAGAGGTCGATTAAATCATCCGCGTGAAGTTGGAATATCATCTTATTGGGTCTTAAAGTAATTGACTGAATAACACTTGGCTTGAGTATCTTTGAACATAGTATCTATGCCTACACGCACTGAAAGATTAGTTCTTACAATTCTATGCAGGTCTCAAGGATATGTAGCTTTGTAATACTGGTGACGTATGCATAATTATTCATTTTTACTGTAATAAACATGTTCAATTGATAAATATTTTTGCCTTACTTTTCTGACATCTTTCCTGTGCGTTATCTATGTTGAACAATATGAATTTTAATGTATTTTTTCTTTAAAAAAATCCTTTGTTCGTTTCTGCATAACGTTCACTACGATGGTTGTGTAGAAATTTATACTCTTAGTCTTGGATGAACTTCTCTATTTCTACTTTTTCAATCTAAGATCAGAACGTAGTTACCCGAAATTATTGGAATTCTGACGAGGACACACGTGCAAAGGCTCAAAGTTGACAACCACAGCCTTTCTGGAGGTCACATGAAGCTGGCTATAAAATAAGGGGTTACAAAGGAATCGTTCTCTTTTTGCCGCTAGTTTGGCAAGCAGTTCTAATTAAAACCGCATCGTATAAACCCCAAACGGCGACGATTTAACAGCGCGTCCACCAGTTAGCAGCTGAAAACAGAAAAAACACAACCGCTATGACGAACCTTGTGACAGTGCCCTCATAAGTTGCCAGAAATGGATTAATTTCCGTAGGCATATTAATCTATAACTTTACTCAACCAAACTCTTACATGTTTTATCTACATGTTGTATATCGTGTATATATACAGTAAACCTTTTGTAGTCATAAAAACTAGTTTGTGGTGCCCATCTCCTCACGGAGTTCTTAGAATGGTTTATTCTCTTTCAAAACAAAAATCCCCTCAACATTTGTACAGGGACTCAAGTACAGTAAATATTACTCTTCAGTTGTGGTCTCTTCGTAGCAAGGGATCATTGTTTTTTTTAGTTTTTTTCTCTCTTTTTGGTTTAAGTCTATGGCATATCAATCATTGTTGGTTATCTAATGCCAAATCAATTTTTACACATATAAACAGTTCTATTTCGAATAATTCCGTTCAGCATAAGTACGCAGTGTAAAAGTCAATAACAGTTCTATTTCAAATTATTCAGTCTAGTCAACAAAGTAAAATGGTTCCAAGTATTGCTCTGCATCACTACCACTTCAATTAAATATCAGTCATTTATTTACACACAGTTAAATGTCAAAACAGTTATATTTCAAACACTTCAGTTTAGCATAATTACACATATTAGTTTTATTTAACTTATAGATAGGACCCTATCAGGTGAAACCTCTCCAAGCCAAAGAGGACATGGGAGGGAAAGTAATGAAGAGGTATACCTCATTCCCCAAAGCTCCAGCATTACAGAAGCTTCATCATCAGATTGTTTAGTGGTTGGGGGAGTCTTACCTCTCTGTGGAGATTCAGTCGGTGTATTCTGCAGCTCTGGGCGACTGGGTCTCAGGACAGTCGTTGTGAGGGGTCTTACTACTCTGCGGAGATGCAGTCGGTGTATTCTGCAGCCCAAGACGATTGGGCCACTGGATATTCGTTGTAGGAGGGGTCTTAGTACTCTGTGGACATTCAGTTGGTGTATTCTGCAGCTCTGGGCGACTGGGCCTCAGGACAGTCGTTGTGAGGGGTCTTACAACTCTGCGGAGGTGCAGTCGGTGTATTCTGCAGCCCAAGACGACTCGGCCACAGGAGATTCGTTGTGGGAGGGGTCTTAGTACTCTGTGGAGATTTAGTCGGTGTATTCTGCAGCCCTAAGTGACTGGGCCACAGGACACTCGTTGTGGTAGTGGTGGTGGTGGTGGTGGGTTTACTACTCCTCAGAGATTCAGTCAATGTATTCAGCAGCTCTAGCCGGCTGGACCACAGGACAGTTTTTGTGCGTGGATTCTGTCAGTGTATTCAACAGTCCTAGTCGATTGGGCCAGACCAGGGATCGTATTTTCATTGTATGTATTTACCATCTTTTCACCATGAGTTGGATACAATATATCATTTTTGAAGTGGACTAGAGATGGTTTGAATTCAGAGTTTTAATCCTCCTATGCTGTGTAACGTACCTAGACTAAAGAGTCCGGAACACAGAAGAGATAGATCCATGCAAATTCGAAGTGCATAAACTCGAAGTGAAATGCTACCAGCTTCGTCCAGGTTTTTAACTCACATCACTTACTCCATTTTCTACGGTGATAACTGTTATATCAAATGTTTCTGTTGGTATAAACGAGCTGATTTTTCCTTGTTTTCCTTAATTCAGTGTTAGAGTATCACTAATATACGAATGCTTATTTTTATAGGGACATATCCTACCATACCCCAAAGATGGACTCGTCCAACCTAAACATATTCTCCGAGCTTCTCGTTCCTTTCGAGACATTTGACAGACGGACTGCAAGCCGAGCAGAGCTAGTACTTCCTTTGTATGACTTCCTTTTTCTGTTAAATACAATAACGTTTACCTATCGCCCGTTGTTTGAGTTGTTCTTCCACCGGTCTTATCTGAAGACCACAACACTTATATTGGTCTTTGATGAGCTGAGACTTGACTAAATATCTTCTTTACCACCAAGCAATTCTATCCAAATATTGGAAAAGATTACTTTCACTGTTGTTCTTTGATAATAACCTTAAGTTTATAAGTCACAAAAATTCACTCTAAACTCTCCTGCAGGACACATAGTGTAACGGTTATAGGCGTTGGTTCCCTAAGGAGACAATCATCTGGAGGTTGCAGGTTCAATCCTGACTGCAAAGGAGTAATAATACAGGAATACTTAACACTTGTAGCTGGTTATGGATAACGGAATCAGAACAGGTGACCCCCGTGGATTCAATAAAGGTCCGGTAGTTCGAAATTCCGTGTAGGTTCCCGAGTTTGACAAACACCTGAAGAAGGCTGGAGGATATATCGGCCGAAACGTTGTGGAAATGACAATAAAGATGAAGACAATAGTCAAAAAACATTAATGATAAAAAATCATCATGCTTCGTCTCAGAAATTTAGACAACTAACCTGATGATAGTATAAATAAACAATGAAATTTTTTTTTTAATTCGAAACTTCTCTGAAAAGTATTATTTAGATGAAATAAAAAGCAATGTTAACTGAATTATTTACATAAGGTTAATAATAATTGATAAATTTTAAGAAAAAAAATCATCTTGAAAAACAAAACAACTTTGTTGACATTAAGTTTATTGGAGAATATACATATACTTCTGTCAAACTATTTTATGCCGTCTTTTTGATAAATTTACAAAGAATTTTATCACCATTAATGTGTTGATTAGCATTTTCTTTCCTCTTTTTAACGTTTACTAATATTTGTTTTAAATCTAAACTCAGATCATTATTTTTATAGTATCGGTGAACAACGTGTTGGAAAGGGAATGTCAGGTCGTCAGAAGTGGGCATTTTTTCTGGACTTCTTTGCAAAAATAACTTTAATATGAAGCAATCTAAAAATACGTGCATCCTTAATGAATATTCAAGCATTATTATTTGGGGCTGTAGGCGTTTTGTAATTTTATTTTTAGGTCTCGGAGTTTAAATGATATTGGGTTTGGTGTGAATTATCTATATCTTTCTTCAAACAGTGCTAATAAAAACCTGGTATGTTTCGTCAAGAAGAAAATTAGTTTTCTTCTGTATTGTATATATGAGTTCATGCATAAGCATGTAGATTTGAGTGTATGTGCTGCAAGTGGATATGCACCCAAATTAATGTACATTACAAGGTGCATCTAAAAAGAGACCCACCTTCAAAAACAAATTTATTGCTTCACACACACACAAACTAACCAACCAATTAATAAACAAACAAAACTTGATTACTTTGTTCTCTCATCAAACGATCCATTATAAGCAACTATACAAGTAAAGCCTAAATATTCCAATTTGGACGATCTAAGGAGTATGGAACATACTTTTATTGCCATTACTCCCAAGTCAACTCTGATTCGAAGTACTAGTACCTGTTACGATGCTATGTACAGGTCAAATATATCTGTTTAAAAATTATTCGTATTTGAAAGGATCGTCTGCATAAAAGAAAACTTGTTAAGAGCGTACAATGAGCACAATTCTTGAGGACACATAAATCACACATAATCACGTATGTGTGCCGATAGATAGATAGATAGATAGATAGATAAGAGCGTTCAATGTTAAGAGCGTACAGTGAGCGCAATTCTTGAGGACACAAAATAAACTTTGACAGGTTGAAGTTCCGTTAGAATAAAACAAACATTCATATACTTGAAGAGGACTCTTTGAAGGGGCTACCCAAATTGCACAGAGACGCCATTGATTAATTTGGATTCCTTACTTATTGGCATATCTAACTTTATGGGTTATTTAATGCTGAAGACATCCGTGTCGAAGAAGAGCGGTGATAATATTAAACCAATTGGGGTTCGGTATCTTTCCCAAGGGTATTGGTCCGAAAGTGAACCAAATAGCGGGAATAGAGTTTTAACTAGTTTATTTCTAGACTACAGTCCAGCATTTTAGCCATTGTGCCATCGAGACTTCCCCGACAGAGATTCCTTTGAATGAGTTCGCCTACTCTGTGACTTCCATTGAGACACAGAAACCTCTAACATGGCTATAAGAAAACACATATTTGAGATATAGAAAAGATAGATGCCAAGAAAGAAAGAGAGAAAGAGAGAGAGTTAAAGGGAAGGAAGAGGAAGAGGAAGAGGAACTTATATCTGAGCATTAGTATTTGTGATAAATAACAATTATCGCATGCGCATGCGCTCGCACAAACACTTAATCACATATGTATGCAAACAGATAGATAGATAGATAGATAAAAAAAGTCGTATTTGGACGTCCAAATTTTCGATATACACACATACAAAATTTTATACAGTCCTACGTTGTGTAATGGATATCATCGTACGAAAGGTGCCCGTGGTGTAATGGTTATGGAGGTGCCCGTGGTGTAATGGTTATCGTCGGAGGATATGGACACGGCGACACGAGTTCAAATCCTGGACCTGACTGATTGCATTTCGCATTGCACTAATACCCTTGGGAAAGGTATGAATCCAAATAGTCTCCCTCCAGCTATGGGTAAATAGTAGGGCAGACTACGTTCTTCAGCTGTGGTGAGGCAACTAGTCTAGGAGAAGGAAAACTCTGAATTCAAACCTGTTAAACTCCGCTCCGCTCTGAATTCAAACCTGTTAAACTCCGCTCCGCTTTGTGTCATATCCTGTCCGAGCGGAGGGGTTGGGAGATAGGATCATCGTACGAAATGGACGCGTTCAAATCCAGCAAGGGGCTGTTTACATCTTATATGGAAAGTTTTGAATCCATCTATTCTCTCTCGAGCTATAGGTAAATAGTAGGGCAGACTTAGCTCTTTGAATTTAATACGACAACCAGTCTTGGAGTAGGAAACACGTTGACTTCGAACCTGTTAAAAGCCGCTAAAAAACTGACCTTGTATAGCATCCTGTTCGTGTGATGAAGAGGGGTAAATATATACAAAAATTTTCAGATGTAAGTATGTATGTATATATGTATGTATATAAAACACTGATAGATCATTTAGATAAAACAATCTGAAAGTACGCTATATATTTCCTACTATTTTCAGATACCTTTTCATATCTATATTTTCAATACATCTCTTATTTGTCCGGTGTTATTAATAAAAGTCACCTCGTCTAACATTTCTTTACACTGGAAGTGGTTCCGCTGCTTAACAATGTTAAGAATGGGAAAACTCGGAAAGTCTGCAGAAAAAGCGAAAAAAAAATGTGGGAAGGAAACTAAATGTAGCTAGAAAAAATGCATTTGCCGTCACTTGGTCTCATTTTAGGATGACAAAGTGAAAGTAAAAATACGCATGCGCCGTCAGAGAACCTCGTTACTGTAATGGCAGAAGGAAGTTGAAGAAGAAAAAATTAAACAGAAATCCACTTGCCTGCTTGTAAGCGGTCGGAAAACTGGCTTTGAGCTATTTTTCTTCTACATTGTCTTACAAATGCATTCATATTTATAAACGTGTGTGTGAGAGAGTATCTTTTCTGTGCTTTTTTTTTTCCTTTCATCTCTCTCACTCCAAATCGAGTCAGGATTGGAAAAGAAAGATTATTCAGCGCCAATATTAAATTCTGTTAAGTAATGCTTACTTTAAGATTCTGAATTTAAAATTCTTGATTTTAAATGGGTTCGAGGGCTTCCATTACTTTTTCACCTCTCTAGCAATGTCTAGGTATTTGTTTAGTTTTTTCTTTCTTTTATTTTCTGTCAATGGGTTATTGTTGATTAAAACTAAGTTTTATCTTCTGGCCTAGATTGTGTAATTCGTTTGAATTTCAAAGTCGCAGTAAAATAAATGTATGTGTTTTATTTTCTTTGAAAGATTCAAGTTGATGTATATTCTATTTATATGTATGGTCAATTTATAGTCAATGTATGGTCAATTTATATGTATGGTCAATATTCGATGTACAATTCCCATTCTGTCATCTCTGCACCTGTATCTACCAATATGTTTTTCACTATATTAGTTTTTTCATACCAATTCTAACTGTTGGTTTTTCACTGATGTATGAGTGACAGCAAGTCTCGTCAAGACTCCAGAACGCTTCTAAGTATTCAAAGTATTGATTTTAGCAGTGTTGTGGTCTTGAAGAACTTGATTTTTCCTTCGATCTCCAATGGCTTTTCCAGACATTTAAGAACCGTTCCAAGGGATCCAACTAAAATTTATATCACCATCAAATTCGTGTTCCATAATTTTGTTTGCTCTCTGGCAAGACCCAGGTATTTTTTTGTCTTTTTGCGTTATTTCATTTTCACTTTATTGTTAACTGGAACGGCAAAATCTATCAAAGGACAAGTTCTTTGCTTCTTGTTAGGTAACATTAAGTGTTGTCTTCAAGTCAGGATTTGGTGATTCATTTTTATTTCAAAATCCCAGAAAATTCTTTGAGTTTGCATATAACGATGGTCAGTATGTTCAGATTTTAGTCCTTTACACAATTTCCTGTGAATCAAGTTTCCCTCCGCCGTGTTTGCTCCTGTATTACTACTACTAATACTACTATTACTACAACTAATACTAATACTACTACGACTAATAATAATAATTGTAAATCTAGTGGATTTAGCCGCTTCGGTGAAAACAGAAGAAAGTGAAAAGATTCACGAATAGTAGGATTTTGACAGAGAACTAAAACTCTGTGGAATCTGACGGTGCTGGATGTATCAATTGTAGTTCGTGCACTGGGAACGGTCCCCAAAGACTTGAAAAAAAGGCTAGAAGAATTGGAAATCAGAGGAATAATCGAGATCATTCAGCATTAGCATTGCTAAGATCTGCTAGAATAATCAGAAGTGTCTTGAAGATTTGAAGAGATTTGCTGTCATTCCGACCCCAGTAAAAGATCAACCGTTAATGCTGGCGTGAAAAACTCGCAAATAATAATAATAATAATAATAATAATAATAATAAGAAGAAGAAGAAGAAGAAGAAGAAGGGTTGGTTTTCAGAACTCGAAATAATTGAAATACACCAAAAAATAAATGATCAAGAAAGGAGAAATACATTACCTGACACATCAAATATCAACAAACAAAAACAGTCCATCCAAAATGAACCAATAACTTCGGAAAATGGAAACCCCATCCAACCAAACACTACACAACAAAACAACCTAGAACTAACACAAGAACAAAAGTTAATTCTAAGAAATTTAAAGAGAATTTTAAACAGTGAAAAAAACACTTTACCATCATTAAGAAACATTGAATGGAGAATAGTTAAGGCAGAGACAAATAAAGTGAATCAATTACTAACATATATATCAACGAATAATATAACCGAATTAAATGAACTAATTTATGCTGGATCGGAATTAGTTTGCGAGAAAATTGGGATCCCCTAAAAAAACACGAAAGAAAAGTCAAAACCAGGATGGGAATTTCGACTAGAAACTCAGATAAAAAACCTACAACAACTGAAAGTGATAAAGCAAAAGAAAAACGCTGAAATAAATAGGAACAGGAAAGAAAAGACAACACAGGAAAAACTTACGATACAACTTGAGGAAATATACCAGAAAGTACTAGCAAAAGAAGGAAGGTTAAAAAGATATCGACAAAGGGTAAAACAATACAGGCAAAATAGGACATTCCAAAACAATGAAAGAAAATTACATCAACAATTGGGAGGAGATGACATACCAACAACCGGATTCAAAAGAAATCGAACGATTCTGGACTAAAATATGGCAACCAAAACAACATAATGAAAAGGCTGAATGGATAAACCATATCACAAGAACTAGAAGAACTTGAAGAAGGCCCGAAAGCTGAAATACACACTGATTTACTCAAAACGACACTTAAAAAGGTATCAAACTGGAAAACGCCGGGCCATGATGGAATACATAGTTTCTGGTTCAAGAAGTCCACTTCAATTCACGACAGACAAGCACTAGAAATGAATAAGTGCCTACAAACAGCACACGTACCCGAGTGGAGGATCAAAGGAAGGACAACATTGATATAAAAAGACCCACACAAAGGAACCGCCCCAAACAATTACAGACCCATAACTTGTCAAGCAATGATGTGGAAAATATTAATAGCAAAAATAAAGGAAAAGATTTACTATTCTCTAACAAGCCACAGATTGTTCCCTGACGATCCAGAGACACAGCAGAATTACTTTAGATAGATCAACACATCCGAGATGAGAGCAAAAGCAGACGGAAAAATCTAGCTATGGCCTGGATTGACAACAAGAAGATCTATGATATGGTTCTGCATAGCTGGATAATAAACAGCCTCAAAATGTACAAAATATCAGACGAAGTCATATACTTCATCGACAAAACTATAAAAACCTGGAGAGTTGAATTGACAGCAGGAGGAAGAAGATTAGCTGAAGCAAAGATCCAAAGAGGGATTTTTCAAGGAGATGTTCTATCATCCTTACTATTCATAATTACCATGATGCCACTTAACCACATACTCAGAAAATGAACAGCCGGATACAAACTTATTAGATCGCAGGAAAAAGTTAATCTTTTAATGTACACGGACGACATTAAACTATTTGCACAAAATAAGAACGTACTGGAAAACCTAATACACACAGTTAGAATATACAGCCGGGACATAGGAATAGAATTTGGCATAGAAAAGTGTGCAATGCTTGTAATAAAAAGTGGCAAACGGCAACTAACTGACGGAATGGAACTACCAAATAAGGATAAGATAAAAACGCTCGCAGAGAACGAAACCTACAAATACTTGGGCATCTTGGAGGCTGACACCATCAGACAAATGGAAATGAAAGAAAAAATTAAGAAAGAATATCTCAGGAGAACACGAAAACTACTCGAGACGAAACTCAATAGCAGAAATCTTATCAAAGGAATAAATACCTGGGCTGTACCACTCGTTAGATATTCCGGACCCCTTCTCAAGTAGACCAGAGACGAACTTAAACAAATGGACCAAAGAACAAGAAAACTAATGACAATGTATAAGGCTTTACATCCCAGAGACGACGTTGACAGACTATATGTTTCAAGAAAAGAGAGAGGAAGAGGACTTGCTAGCAATGAAGACAGCGTTGACGCATCGATACAACGACTCGAAGACTATATACAGAAACGATACTGAGAACACGATTGGCGGTATAAACTATGGGCGGTTTAAACGACTAATAAACAATATCTCACACGACAAAACCTGGGCATGGCTAAGAAAAGGAAACTTTAAGAGGGAAACAGAATCTCTCCTCATAGCAGCACAAGACAGCGCCCTAAGAACCAATCACATGAAAGCGAGGAGAGATAAGACGCAACAAAATAGCAAATGCAGGCTATTTGGTGACAGAGATGAAACCATTAATCAAATAATAAGCGAATGCCGCAAATTAGCACAGAGGGAGTATAAGGGGAGACACGACTAGGTCGGCAATGTGATTCACTGGGAAATGAGCAAGAAATTTAAATTTGACCATACGAACAAATGGTACATGCACAACCCTGCACCTCTCCTAGAAAATGCCACGCATAAACTTCTATGGTACTTTAACATACAAACGGATCCCCTAATCCCGGCCAGAAGACCAGACCTTATAATTTTCAACAAAAAAAAAAGAGAATTTGCAAAATTGTCGATTTTGCTGTCCCGGCGGACCAAACGATGGAGACGGGTGGAGACCATCCAAGCTCTAATGAGTGAATAATAATAATAATAATAATAATAATAATAATAATAATAATAATAATAGTCGTTTTTGTTGTCCCAGCTGACCACAGAATAAAACTGAAAGAATGTGAAAAGAAGGATTGCTACCGCGACCTTGATAGGGAATTAAAAAAATCTATGGAACATGAAGGTGACTATTTTACCAATTGTAATTGGTGCGTTTAGAACAGTAACTAAAGGATTACTAGAGGGATTGGAGGACTTGGAAGTTGGTGGATGACAGGAGACCATCCAAACTACTACATTATTGAGAACGGCCAGAATACTGAGAAGAGTCCTGGAGACTTGAGGAGACTTGCTGGCACTCAAACTCTAACGCTGACGTGAAAAACTCTAATGAGTAAATAATAATAATAATAATAATAATATTTTGCTCTTGCTTGTAATTTTGATGTCACATACCGCCCTAGATTTTCATTGATATTCACTAGAATATCTTTTCACTCTGACATAGCCCAGTCGGCTAGGCGCAGCAGAATAAACTGACTGCTTCTCTGCAGCGGGTAAAAGCCAACCCCAATTGGCCAATAGGCTAGGGCAGCAGAAAACCCCGACTGCATCTCTACAGCAAGGTTCTCACCAAGTGTCCTGGATATGACATTAAACAATCTGATGGTGAGGTTCCAGTGATGCTAGAGCTTTGGATAATGCGGAGTACCCCTTCATTGCCATCGTTCCCTGGTCCACTCTGGCCTGGAGTGGTAGCAGCTGATAGGACCCGTTCTATAGGTCAAATAGAACTTAACTGCGCGCTAATGCTAAAGTGAATTGCTTGAAATATAACTCTTTTTACATTTAAACTGCGTACGTACTTATGCAAAATTGATTTGTTTGAAATGGAGCTGTTCTTGACTTTGAAAATGTGCTTACACTAAACTGAATTGTTTGAAATAGAACTGTTTTGACATTTAACTGTGAGTAAACAAAAACTATATTTATACTATAATAAATTGTTTGAATTAAAACTGTTGCACTAAAATGAATAGCTTGAAAAAGAAATGGTTTTGACAGTTAAACTGTGTACTTATACCAAACTGAATTTAAAAAATAGAACTTTCTATTTGTATGAAAATGGATTTGGCATTAAATAAATTCCAAAGGTTGATATGCCATAAAACCCAAACAAACAAATAAAATAAACTCGAATATTTTTCCACTCTGACATTTTTTTATTGCTGTGTGATCGGCAGTTTTATCTTTGATTTAGAAAAAATTGACTTTTATTAAAAAGAGTTGCAGGCGCCTCGGATGATGTAAGGGTTTGCAAGTTAGAGTAACGAACTTTTACAAGTGAGTTTGAATCTGATTAGGTGGCCGATTCATACGGCCTTGTGCCGCAACAATGCTTAGTAATATACTATTAAAAAGAATAGTAATGGTACACTTATAAATGAACAATACCAGGTTTACAGAATATAGGAAAAAATCGATAATGGGTAGTAAAATGCTCTAAAAAACTAAGATAGTTTATGTTAAAATTTATTTTAAAAATGTATTTATATAAAGTTTTTTACGCACGGAAACTTTCTAAATTGTATATTTAATGCAAATATTTCATATCTCCGTTTTTCTGTACTATCTATATAATGCTTATATCAAATATCGTGTACGTTTTGTTTTGTTTTTGTTTTTTGTTTTTGTTTTTTGTTTTTTTTTGTTTTTTGTTTCGTGTGTTTGTATTTCTTATTTTGCATATCGGGTGTTCGATTGTAGGAAAAATTAATCGTAACATCATTGATGCTTGCACAATGTATTTATATTTCTCATAATATTTCCATTTTGTTTGCGGTGTGCATTTTTCAGCTTCTTTTAACAAAGTCAGTTAAGCGTCCTCACACGCTGCAGGGAGTGCTACTTTTCACAGCAAACAAGGTTTCCAGGCTTCCATTATCCATACAGACAGAATAACCCATACACCTCTCGCTTACACCAATGACATGTTGAAAAGTGATACAAGTAA
The DNA here is from genome assembly GCA_963585895.1 of Sepioteuthis lessoniana. NCBI lineage: Eukaryota > Metazoa > Mollusca > Cephalopoda > Myopsida > Loliginidae > Sepioteuthis > Sepioteuthis lessoniana. The sequence goes on along the minus strand of OY757919.1, from coordinate 24,352,738 downwards.
AAGACCGTCAAGGAAAAGTTTTTTGGCTCATTTTTTTTTTTATAGAAATAAGCTATACTTTTCTTCAAAAAAAGAAAAAAAACCTTTATAGGAACCAGATAACGAAAACCAGTCACAATAAGCTAAGAATTTTCCATTCAGGCACTGAGATTACGTACATTTTTTTTCAACTGTCTTTAGTTAAAGAAAGCCATTTTTCTTTCCTTATTTATTCATTTATTTATTTCTGCAACGGTTGCCTTTTCTACGTTTTCTATATTTCCTCCTGATTTTGTTTTCTAACGCGATGAATTCCACGCCTAACCAAATCTGATACCAATACTTTTTAGAACGGATCACTGACTTCAACTTGTGACAGAGACTGCGCATTTCTGCTCGAAAACGATCTTTTATTTTGAGCCTCGTCTCACCCTAGCTTAACATTAGCAGCCAAGCTCAAAAGGAATCATTTGACACGAGGCAGGCTCATTAAATTTGAAACTACCCAACTGATCCCAACTCGCCAAAAAACTAAATGAGACCAGCGTCTTATTTCTTCTAGACAAATCCATTCTTTCACAGAAAACCATTTCTTTCCTTTTTTTCTTTTTTCTAGTATTGCTTTTTCTTATTTAGATTTTGTGGAAACAAATGCCAAAAAAAAAAAAAATCGAACACTCATACAATTTTGTTTTTGACTTTTATTTGAATTTATCGCGTGTTTTTCTCTTTTCACAAAGCGAAGAAAAATATCAGAAGATAAGACTTCTTTTCACAGCAACTGGAGCCTTATTCATTCCTATTATTGATATGAGATGAACGAGTCAAATTCCTAATTATATAAAGGTTTGTATTATTTTCACGGTAAAAGCTACAAGCTATCAGACTTCAGGACAAACGAAGCACGTATCCGTGAAAACACTAATACAATGAAATGCTGATCATTATCTAAAAAAGTTTACTACAGAAAATAAACCGACTTGTATGAATATAAAGTTTTTCAAAGTCTGGCCAAAGATTTTTCTTACTAAGTTGGCTAAGATATTTGCCTATATGTTGGAGAATTATTCCATTATTTTTGGATTAAGCGATCAGTCTCTCTTGCAAAACGATTGATCTGCACTCTAATCATAATAGGCCTGGGCAAGGTTGAACGAAAACCAACAATGGTTCAAGCTGAAGCTCTACCTTTTTCTCAATGCAGAAGCTGTCCAAGGGAAGGGCAACGATCTATAACTACATATACATATATATATATATATATATATTTGCATATATATTAACTTAATTTCAAATGGTGTTGTCAAAAAGTAAATGTACTCGGCTTCTTTGTTTAATGGCATATCAACCTTTGTAGGTTATTGAATGCCAAAGCTACCCTTCTAAAAGAACAGTAGTGGTATTATGTAACACATACCTGGTAGGATAAGGAAGTGCATACCTTTCCCACTGGTATTTGACCCGAAGTGAACTGAATAGCGCGATTGGATTTCGAACTCGCTTACTACGATTCTACAGTCCGTGGGTTTAACCATTACACCACGAGGATATCCATAAATGCTTCCGATGACTGAAAACTAATTGATATTAAAACTAAAAAGCAAGCACTTACAATTTTTACACGGTGACTCAAATTTCACGCAGTGAAAACACAAAGTCAGCGGGTAGTGACAAAACGTTTCGTTTCGGAGCATGATTATGGAACTCCATAAAAAAATGACTGATTTGCCATGTATCATTTTCTAGTGATTATGGAGTCCCCTTGCATTAATCTGGTGTCCCTGAATAAAAATTCTCAGTGATTACTTTTTAGTTTCTATCCATCTGAAGTAAATATAGCGACCTGCAGGCTACGGCACCAAGTTGTTGGGGGGCGCGATTCCTTCCTTTACGCTTGATCCATACTTTATAATGCTGAATGTTAAACAAAGCGGTATCAAGTATTGGTATGACTCGACCTGGGATTGAATCCCGGTCTACTGTGCTATTAGTAAACACTCTACCCATTAAGTAAATCCATAAAATCCAAGAGGAGAAAGTTCATTTAGGTTAAAACAAGGTATTATGGACTTTAAGACAAAGAAATGAAATTATTTTCTTTATATGTATGTATGCATATATATATATATATATATATATATATGTATATTTGTGTGTGTGTGTGTGTGTGTCTCTCTCTCTCTCTCTCTCTCTCTCTCTCTCTCTCTCTCTCTCTCTCAATACATATATATATATATATATATATATATAACCAGCTACACTAGGGTGTTTCATCCATATATATATATATATAATATTCATTGTGTCTTATTCCAAAAGAACATCAACAAAATAATCGACCCCAAAAGATTCCATTTTTATTTCTCAAAATCTCATTAGAATGTTACGAAAGGAATTATTTTAAAATGCTCTACTTTTTAAAATAATCTTCATACTTTACGGTATATTTGAATTAAAAGAAAAAAACTTTATCTTAATGTATTTAAAGTCGATTTGCATTTACATGAGAAAGCAATCCTCTGGCATTTTTAGGGGTTTCAATCTTGAAATTCAAACCGTGGTGAATTATCGTAAATAATCTATAAGTGCATCCATCTCTATAATGAAAGGACTAAGTGTTCTCAGTCATCTCAGTCAATTTGGGTAACCCTAACTCCTTAATGGCCGAATGCTTTATTGGAAGTTGGAAGAGAAGCTGTTAGATCTTCAGTGGTTGGCATAGCAACTTTATAGTTGCTATCTCCATAATAATATCCATTCATCACTTTTAGCCAAGTCATCCATTGGAACAATTTATTCAGCATCGTTTTTAAAGTGTGTCTCTTCCCTATTTCCTATTTAAGGAAATTCCGTCAGCTTTCTTTTCTATATATTTATATATTTTTCTTTTACCCGTCAATTATTTACATTTTGTTTTAGATTTCGCTCTTTTAATTGTTAATGTCGATGTTTGGTTGTCAGTAAGCACGTAAGTAGCGATTCATAATGTTATTACTTCTATTGACAGTCAGGTTATTTTTTCCACTAGTCTGCACCCTGATGCGAACAATCACCTCCACAACAACCATAAACGATCAAAGCTTCCTATTCAATCTTAGTTGTTAAGCAAATACGAAGTCAGTTATTATTTGAATAGCATGTCTCTCATGGGAATTTGAAACGGTTCAAGCAGAAAGGTCAGTTGGTTGTCTCCCTTGCATAGACCAACATGTCACCAATAACAAAATCGACTCTCCTACTTCCGATGGGAATACTTCCACCTCTGACTACGGAATATTTTTGTTTCTTTTTCTCCTTTTTCTGTAGTCATTCAAGCTTGGGTATGTTGTATCGATCACATTTTATTCGTTCTAAGTTGATAAGTCACAACAAACATGGTAATTATTTAAATCACTGACAGGGAAGGAATTATGTTTATCAGAAAACAGTTTTTAATCACTTTTTAGCTTCACAAATTTGGATGAAATAATCCACAGTATATTTCCCATAAAATAATTTATATCTTTAGTTGTGAATATCGTTTATAAAGACACATAAACCTACTTTCGGACTCATAACCTTGGGAAAAACATGAAGCACGAACAGACATTCAGCAGCTATGTGAGGATTCGGGATGTTGTCCTGAAGACCTACCTAGGGCGATGAACGATATGGAGGAGTGGCGAGAGAGGGTCAGGGATATCCGTGCTACCAGCGCGATATGATGATGGGTAAAATAGTACCACCAGTATTCTTCTATAATTCTTCGGAATTAAATTACCCCCGAAGGTTGATATGCTATTAAACAAAGAAGCCAACCAACCAGAGAAAATTGATAAAAGAAGATGCTGGGTATCACTCTTCTTTTTCCACACAATGAACTAGTCAATCTGCCATGTATAGCAGTAGATACTAATACCAGGGCAGATTAGAAGGTGAAGAGCAGCTTTTTATAGGAATAGTATTAGAGCGTTGGAGACTGGAGATCGAACTAGATCACCTTAATTGGTATGGTACCATAATAACGGAATTCAATACTATCGTTGGACTATATCTTTATTCTGTATTCACTAAACCCATGTTCTTGTCTACTAATAGTCTTTCTATTGCATATACTTTTTCCTGAGAATATATCTCTATTTCCTCTCATATCGTGGTTTGTCCTTTATTTAATATTACAAGCGTTCACTAATCCTACGTTCTTGTCTACTAAGAGTCTCTCTATTGTATATACTTTTTCCTGAGAATATATCTCTATTTCCTCTCATATCGTGGTTTGTCCTTTATTTAATATTACAAGCGTTCACTAATCCTACGTTCTTGTCTACTAATAGTCTCTCTATTGTATATACTTTTTCCTGAGAATATATCTCTATTTCCTCTCATATCGTGGTTTGTCCTTTATTTAATATTACAAGCGTTCACTAATTCTATGTTTTTGTCTACTAATAGTCTCTCTATTGTATATACTTTTTCCTGAGAATATATCTTTATTTTCTCTCATATCATGGTTTGTCCTTTATTTAATATTGCAAGCGTTCACTAACCAGAACGCAACAGAAGAAAAAAACCTTATATCTGTTCATGTGGCCCCTTTTCTGCTAATATCAGGCGCCAGAAGCGTTGAAAATAGAATCAGTGAAGCAAGTTCTAGTGTTCTTTGGAATAGAATGAATCTATCTTTCCATCTCTTGCAATAGTGTAAAGGGAAAAGCTTTAACCTCCTTAACTATAAGGGGTGTCCTCGTGGTGTAATGGTTAAAGCGATGGACTGCGGAATCGTAGTAAGCGAGTTCGTACTCCAGTCGCGCTATTACATTCACTTTCGGACAAATACCCTTGGGAAAAGTATGAACCCCCTTATCCTCCCTGCTATGGGTTAAATAGTACCACCACTGTTCTTCTAGGAGAATGGATCTGGCATTAAATAACCTACAGATGTTTATATACCACTAAAAACAAAGAAACTAAACCAAACCATCTTTAACTATAAGTGAAATAACAATGTATACAGGGTTCTCTAGTCTTGGAGAAGGACCAGTCTAGGAGAAAAACAATCTGAATTCAAAGCAAAACGCAAGATATTTAGCTGTTCATTTATTGCTTGATAGAATCAAACGAAAAGGAAGCAACACGTCTGATATCATTTTGCTATACATCTTCAGCTAGATGAAAGAAAAAAAGTTTTCATGTTCAGATCGAAATTTTCTGTCCAATTTGCATGTGGCGAAGTGACTTGCGAGAGGTCTTTTTTCCTTTCTAAGAACTGAGTAAGAATCTTTGCTGCTTAGCGGCCAAATCAATTCCGGTGAACGGATCCCTTATTTTATCCTTTTTTTTTTTTTTTTTTCGAGCAACTCTTTCGACAACATTGACTCAAGGCTGTATCGGCCTTTCCCTTGGAAAACTTCAATGCATGAAGGTGGAAGACTTACTGTTTATGCAACTCTCTTTTTTCCCCCAGAGAGAAAGCAAAATATTTCATGGTACCCCAAGTCTAACGCGTGTTGTTGAGAGCGACTAATTCAGCTGAAACCTAAATTTTTTGGATCGAATTACACACTACGTTAATTAATTTCACGGCATATATATTTAAGATTTTTCTTATCTTATTTTTATTTATCTGACCAGTGATATAAGTAACAACAATAATTTTCAGTACTCCAGCACCTTTCTAAGTATTCTTACTGATTTTTCTGATATTTTTGTTTGAATATTTGAAATAATTTCCTTAGATTTTCCATTCATCGATTTTTACCGCAAGCCCCCTTGGCGTATTTGAAAATTCTAATGAACTAGGGTGAAATAGTTTGTAAGATATTTAACCCTTATTTTCAGCTTTTTGACAGTATATATATGTATATTGTTTAAGTTTTTCACTCTGCATCAGTCCCAGAATGTAATTAACTGAAACGATAAAAAACACCAGTCTACTGGTTTGCAAAATGCTGTTTTACACGATAATCTCAGGCTTACGAAGCAGTCATTAAAAGACTATGACGACAACACAATGAGATCACTGCGAACATTTCCTAATGACAGAGTATGTAAAGCAATACAAATACTACCTAGCGATTATTTTCTTTTTACAAGTGGTAAATTACACTATATAACAGAGATTTTACCTTTTTCTTGTCCTCGGGTAGAAAGTGCTATTTTCCAATTGCTTATATCTAAAGTAAATGGAAAAGATTTTTTTCTCAACAAACTTAGCTTTTGTGACGAAGGAACGGAAAACTTGATGGGAGACAATATTTGGTGGCTAATAAGTGAAGGTTATTTACAGTCAAAAATATCGAAAGAGTATACGTTTTTCTTCATTCAATTAAATTAATTTGTTATAAATGCATGTAAATTTTGGTTCATATCTTGCTTTTATTCAGACTTTTGGTAAATGAAAGAATAGAAAATAGTCCGTTTTAAAAAGAAAATAGGTTAATTTCTAAATTTCATTATCCAGTTTGAAGGAAATATAGGTGTTTTTCTTTAACTTTTACATTACAAACAATAATGCATTATCCATGAATAAAATGTGTGTTTCCAAATGCTATTTGCATTTATTTATTTATTTTATCAAAGTGAAGTGTATAATAACAAAAATTTGATAAAATACAATCAATTTCAATATAATCTTCTGAGATATTACATAGTCAATGTATTTTAATTAGTTGCCTTGTAGTTGAATACGGTTTGTTACTAAGAAACAGTTTTAAACAAAAATAAAATGGCATAGTAAAAATCAACTGTGACATTTTAATTATTAATGGAGAGTCCTGGTTGCACAATGGCTAATGTGATGGATTTTGACATTGGTTTGTTTTTTTTTTTTTGCTTTAATGACGAATCATCCTTCGTGGGTTATTCAATGCAAAAGCCATCTTTCTAGAAAAGTAGTAATGATGCTATTTAACCCATAGCTGGGAAAATATGGGGGTTTATATCTTTCCCAAGGGTATTTGTCTGAAAGTGAACGTAATAGCGCGACTGGAGTTCGAACTCGCGTTCTACGATTCCGCTGTCCAGCGCTTTAATTATTACACTGCGAGGGACCCCCCCCCCGCTTTGACATTGGAGTAAACGAGTTCAAAATTCAGTCAGGCTATTTCATTCACTTTTGGACTAACACCCTGAGGAAAGATAAGGAACCATTTATTCTCATCAGCTATAGTACCACAACTGTCCGACTATGAGGATAGTTTTGGCATTAAATAACCCCTGAAAACTGATATGTTTAAATTAAATAAAGAAACTGAAACAAAAAAAAAACTTATATCTGATATTGTTAATTTAAGGTCATGAAACTACTGAAAAAGGTACTTGGTTTAAATATCAATATTCAAATATCGAATCCATCGGATCAAACTAAAAATAGAAGTCTAGCTGACCGGCAACAAATAAATAGAAATATTGACAGTCAGAAAATAAACTGGTGTACATAAATTGGGTACCGCCTAACCCTGACTCTTTTAGACCTTGTCTGCTTTCTTATGTAGGAAAGAGAATTCTTTAGAAAATCAAAGCCCAGAGAATCTTTATTTTATCATTATTATTCCATGGATATGATTGCATACGATATCAGGTGTTTATAGCTGTAGATTGAACAACATGAATTTTTTTCAAACATCCACCATCTTACTTATTATCATCGGAAGCACAAGCAACACCTAATCTGGACAGTTTTGACACTTCCTAGAATTCTTATTTCATTTAACATCGTCTCTAGTGTTCTTGGCACAGTTCCAAGCGAACCAACTAATCACAGCCTTAACCCTGGACATAATAATCGACATTTTTATCAGTTTCAGTGCAAAGTATAATCATCTATCCTGTATCTCATTTTTTTTCAACTCAGTTGGCTGGGGCAGTAGTATACACCGACTGCATCACTGCAGAGGGGTAAGACATCCCTAAAATGTGTGTCTTGTTTTTACATAAAATTATTGTATCATCTGAGAGAATCTTCCTTCCTTCGGAAGATGTAAGTTAATTAGTGCTGTTGCTGTGTTTTATGATTAAATTTTGTTTTATGGCGCTATTTTCTGAAAGGTGATAAGTAAGACGACGAGATATCTTAGTGGTTGTATAGCCAATGTTAGAATTATTTTTGTTTTTCGGGAGGCACTCTCCAAATGGACATATATATTCATAAACGACATTGGTTTGGTTTAGGTATATTTTTGGGCTTGGGCAGAAGCTATGGGACAATTCCTTTACTATTTAGATCCCGACTCTAGAAAGAAAAACAAGGAGTCTTGATAAAATAAAACTGAAAAAAATAAACAGTGTTCCATCGTCTTAAACAAAACTTGCTTTAATAATTACTTGCTGCCTAAATATACACTTTTCAAAATGTATATATATATATATATATATATACTCATTAAGAAAAAAACACAAACCGGTCACATTAAGATTATAAATTTATTTCCATCCTGTTATGTGTTTTTGATAAAATCAAAAAACACGAAAAAAAATTAACAGGACTTCTTCAGATCTTATGGATAAAATAAATCTATTTTATCCATAAGATCTGAAGAAGTCATGTTAATTTTTTTTCGTGTTTTTTGATTTTATCAAAAACACATAACAGGATGGAAATACATTTATAATCCTAATGTGACCAGTTTGTGTTTTTTCTTAATGAATTTATTGCTCTGTAATGAGTGTTACATTAAGCTCTTTACCAGGAAAATTTAAATGTTCACTTTTGAATAGTTTTCTTGTCCTGATAGAATTACTCCCAACTCCGGTTTAACTGGACCGAATAATACATATATATATAAAACCAGGATCTTATTTATAAATTTTATGATTGAGTTCTGACAGAGAAAGCATTTCATTCCGATTAAGTTGTCTAAATAAGTGTTGTAGACGAGCAGTTGTTAACTTAATAGTTTTGTTGTATTTAACTGATGGATGATAAAATGACTTCCAGTTTAAATTTAGATAAACGTAAATGAAGCAATTGCATAAGAAATTAGATTGAGTAATAATCAAGTGTGCTGTATTGTTGAAAGGTCATTCAAATGGAATAAAGACACGAAAAGAATA
>OY757919.1:24318729-24341229 GCA_963585895.1 Sepioteuthis lessoniana | reverse complement strand
TCGCAGCAGTTCAAACCGTGGTAGGTACTTACTGTGGTTGGTACTATTTACCAACCCCTCCGCTCGGGCAGGATATGACACAAGGTCAATTTTTAAGCGGAGTTTAACAGGTTTGAATTCAGAGTTTTCCTTCTCCTAGACTAGTTGCCTAACCATGGCTGAAGAACCTAGTCCGTCCTACTATTTACCCATAGCTGGAGGGAGAATAATTGGATTCATACCTTTCCCAAGGGTATTAGTGCTATGTGAAATGCAATCAGTCTCGTCCAGGATTTGAACTCGTATCGCCGTGTTCATTTCCTACGGCGATAACGACTACACCACGGGCACCTCCACAAAGTTCTACTTACTGTGGTTGGTAGCATCGTGGTAGTCGGTACGCTGACATGTTTTATATTGCCTCACCCCGTGAGTGATTTGAATTGTGCAACCAAGACTAATTCGTGAACATATCTTTTAAGAGTTGGAACTGGGCCCTACCGACGGCTAAACAAAAATAAAAATTTGTTGTGAAGAATCTTTTGGTTACAGAGCAATAACCAGGCAGGTCAAGGAATTCCGCTGGGATTGTATAAACATCGAGGATCAGGCAATGTCGGGTAAGCCTAAAATGTAGGTTGAGCTCAAAGCCATCGATATACATCCTGCAAGTGTCAACCGAGCTCGACATTTCACCGTCAATTGCTGTTGTTAACCTTAAAACCCATGGAGCAAAGGCATTCACAGCTGACAAATTCTATTTTACGTTATCAAAATATCGCAAAACATTTGACTTAACCTAGTATTTAAGCAAACTAACACGTACTGCTAAAATATTGCAAAACTTTTGCCTCAACATAATATTTAGACAACTAACACGTACTACTAAAATATTGAAAAATTTTTGACTCAACATAATATTTTAGGCAAACTAACACGTACTACTAAAATATTGCAAAACTTTTCGCTTAACATTGTATTTAGACAAACTAACACGTACTACTAAAATATTGCAAACTTTTTTACTCATCCTACGATTAGAAAAGAAATTTTCAAAATAGAAAACCCTGAATACTAGAAGACAAGTACAACTCTACATTTGCGATAAAACATTCCTCATAGTTGTAACATCAACTCTGTGATGAACGGCCGTTAACCTTTGTATGAATTTTGGTTTCTGTTTGACGAGTACGAAATTTGATCTCTTGAATCCAACTAATTGTCGTTTATTGTTCAGGAAATGTAAGTCAGCGTCTATCTCAAACATCCTCGCTGGCAGATGAAAATTTTGAATTTTTGAATAGACACATTTCCTTACTAATATATGCCATTGCTTCAAAATCTACAGCCTTAACACAAACAACTTGTGGGATCATCAAAGACTATTGTTTGCTTTGCTTTGTCAGATAAAACCAACAATTGAGAAAATGCCCGAACAGGAAGATGAAAGGCGGATGTCATTCAATTTTCTATATGTTAGAGACGACGTTCCAAAATATGTATTTTACGTCTGGTTGTTAGATTAGAGAATATATTATAATTTACAGGTTAGTCAGTTTCTGTAAAAAGAAATGTATTTAGAGATTACCTATTTCCTGGCGACTAATAGTCAGATCCCTCCAGAAACAATTTCATTGCGCAGGTGCAGGCCATCTAGAATACTTTAAAGATACTTCTTAGTCCCGGCAGCTGTTCAGCATCTTTGATTTAAACTGCCATGTATAAGTCTATTATTTCTCCACTAGCTATAAGTAAAGTAATTGGGTAAATTGGTTACTTTAACCTTGGTACAACAAGAGCTCTATGAGAAGGACATCTTTGAATTCAGAACAATTACTCTTCGTGTAGAAATTGACTTTGTGTAGCATCTTGCCATATCAGAGAGAAAGAATAAATATGTATTTTCTCATATTCTTCATGTATTTTGCCATTTTAGAATATGAATTATTGCTTTAAAAAAGTGGAAGAAAGGACAAAGAATTTTATGAATCACTGTATATCATAAGTCATCCCAATTTTGTATAAAGCGTAAAAAAATTAATTATGGCTAATAGATATGTGTGTGTGTGTGTGTGTGTGTGTGTGTTTGATATAACCCACCGGGCCATAACGGGCTTTTGAATAGATGACAGCTAAAACTTGATTACAAAAAAAAAATCTATATTCCAATAACTGCAAAGAAAAAAACTGTTTACAATTCAGAAATGGTGAATATTTGTTCCAAATAGTTTTCTCATTAATCAAATATATATATATATATATATATTATATATATATATATATATATATTATACACGAACTGCCGAAAAAATAGATTTGCTTCCAATAAAGACTTCAGCTGATGATGATCCTTGGGTTAAGGCATGGTTAAAAGGCCGAAGTATCAATACCACTAACCCAGGGCGCCCCAGGAGTATTTAACATTACTACCAGATTTTATTGGATGGTGTTAGATCTGTACAAATGCTATATCTGCTTAGATGCAGTTACAGTCTTGTTTTTGATCTTTTTTTATATTTTCCCTCTTCTTTGCTGGTGAAAGTCCGAGTTTGGTTAAAAATGTAGAGGTTGACTTTAAAATAAAACCTCGACATCCAATCTCAAGAGGAAGTATGGCTGTTGACCAGCTATTCCTTACACACTGCTCACGTAGGTTTTCGTAATTTTCCAATTTACGCTAATGCACACAGTCGATGTTGGAAAAGGATTTTTAATTCACCAATAACTTTCTTTGAATTGACTGACCAAATGACGAGATCTGGACGCTGGCGAGTTGATGTCATTTCCGTTGGCAATAATGCGCCAGTCCGTGCAACCGTCAAGTAATGTTGGTGTGTGCCTATTTCTATGTGGAGTTTTCGAAACGATTCCTTCTATAATAAATCGTATACTTGTTTTTATCAAATTTCGCCACACATTTTTGAAATCTCAGCTATAATCCCTAAGATTTCAATATGTCTCCACGTGTAAGTTCTTAGGGAATACTGACATCCACTTTGAACGGATTAGCAATTTTCCCACATGTTTTGCAAAGGGTGGATGTTCTTAACCCCCAAAGTTTTAAATTTACTGGTGTAGGTAATATGTCATAAACTGCCTTACCTAATTGTTTAGGCTCCATTTGCTTGATGTCGCTCCATGCGATGGTCCTGTCCTTATTGGATAAATCAAACACTTTTGCTTAAAGAAGTTGGCGAAGATGAAATAAAGCCGAACGAAATATCACTCGTATAAATTTGAGTTAAGTGTCCAATTTATCCAACTTTCCATATATTTCTATCATACTGTCAGATTCATGACATATCTATCTTGTTAACAATATATATATATATATATATATATATATATATATATATATATATATATTGTACAATTTAATGGAGACTCAAACTCGGTTAAGTCGTCATAAATATATATACATATTTATATATTTAAATATATACATATATATTTATATATTGCAAAAAGATGGTGACTAATTATGAAAATAAAAAAGAAAATAACACAATGCTGGCTATATATATATATATATATATATATATATATATATATATATATATATATATATATATATATATAATCAGGGAAAATAGAAATGAATCCGTGGATATATAAGCATACTAACATTAAAAAAACGTGGTCTGTAGAGGTTAATTTTATTTATACTTGATTTATTTGCCAGGATTGATTTTTTTAAGCAAAAAAATCGAATTCTAATTACGACACATAGATTTGAAAAAAAAAAAAAAAAGAACACAACCAGCGCTTCTAAAATACAGTAAATTTTCTCAATTTTACTTTTCATTTTAAAATCGAAAATAAATCAGAAGATTCAACATCACATATTAACTTTGCACAGATGATTATTTAATATAAAACTTTGACAGTTTCCAATAGCAAATAATTTAACTCGAAATAAAATCATCATCTAAATAATTTGTTTTATCCTACGTGTGTAGCCACACTGAAAGGTTGTGATTCAACGAAACAGTCTTTTTTGTGGATGACAATATATACGCTCCCCCACCCGGGGGCTTGAGCACTGGTGAAAGAATTAACGGCTGCCACTTGCATAATGTAAATCTCTTCTGATGAATTGAGTAATCTGGTCTTCGGTAAGGCAAAATGGAAACAAACAAAAGTTACTCCATAATGCCTTTTGATTCCTGTAGGTCGCCTGCGGGCTGAGCCGTATGATACTAAGTCTAACATAAAGTTGGGCGGGTCTCGGTCCCAGCTTCAAGCGTCCTACGTGTCTAGCCCCATCCAAGAGTTGTAATATAACGAAACACTCAGTCATGACAATATATATATACTGTGTGTGTGTGTGTGTGTGTGTGTGTGTGTGTGTGTGTGTGTGTGTCGCTCGTTTCGTGTCGTAATCGCTATCATCAGAGGAATACAACAACCTGAGTTCAATTCCTGGACAAGGCTGATGGAATTCCACTTTGCACTAATATGTTTGGGAAAGGTACGCTTCCGAATATTCTCCCTCCTGGTATAGGTAGGGCAGACTAGGTTCTTTAACCTTCCTATAGGTAGGGCAGACTAGGTTCTTTAACCTTCCTTGGAGAAAGAAAACTCTGAAATCAAATCTATTAAACACTGCCAAAAATGAGGTAGTTTCAAATTCTCCTCATAAATATATATATATATATATATATATATATATATATATATATATATCATTAATAAAGACAAATCATCAGGGGTTGCTTGCTTGTGTAAGGGGTGTTGTTTTTATCAAAAAGTTTTGGAAGTTTTTGAAAGTTTACACCATAACAAAACTTTGGGAATGCAGAGTTGGATGAAACAGGGTAAGTGATTTTTTCAAAAAGGGAACGCTATCAACGGAAATAGAATACTATAGGAATACGGGATAATAAAAAAAATGCTAAAAGCATTTCAAAACATTGTCTCTATTTTCAAAATTAATTCGATTGATTTTGTGTTATTTTATCTTAGTAGTTGTAGCTGATGATGGCCTATAAAGGGTCCGAAAGCACTCGGGACAATTTTGGGAAATTCATCAACCAATTCCAACCTGAAACTAAGATACATCAGAAAACTTGAAAGGATCCTAAATAGATTATACAGAAAAAAATTGTCTTTATTGTTTAATGAAACATGTTTAAATGAACGACTGCTGCTTAACTACTCACACACACACACACACACACACACACACACACACACACACACACACACACACACACACACGTATATATATATATATATAATATAAGAGATATAAAAGAAAATATCCTTCTTGGTCTTTCTAGGGGATAACACTGACCTCGGGAAGTAAGAAAACAACAAGTTGTAAATAAACAAACAGAATTCTAACTCACCCGCGCCTGGAGTCGGTGGGATCAAAACAAAGAATCAACGGCATCTCTATCTGACCGGGAACTTCATCGACTGTGAAAAGACGAAAAATACATACGTCAGATTAGAGAACGAAGGTTTGCATTGCCATTTTCTTTTTCTTTTCTTTTCCTTTTCTTTTCTTTTATTTGTTTTATTTTTTAATCATTTATGTTCTGGCATTTTACCAGCGTTATTTGTTATGATCTTATTTATTTTTCTTTTCCTTGGAAGGCCCTGTCAGATTTTGCATTTCAATCATGCTGGACCGAGTGTAAATGCATGTGGTTGAAAAACAAAACAAAAGGGGGGAAAAAAGAGAAAATAAATGCATCTGTTCTGCATTTTCGGAAAGTACTCTCTGGTAGTTTTGTGTTTCCGTCTTAGTATGTTTGTAGGTATATATAGTATTTATACATATAACCAGTTTTGTAGCAAATACTCACGTCGGGACATAGATATACATACGAACACAAAGTTAGTCATAAACAAATACACAGGTACATACACACACGCACGCATATATATGTATAGATACAAAAATATGTTTAGGGTGTCTTAAAAATTGAAGTGGGAGTTTCCTTGGTGTAGTGGCTGACGGTCTTGACTACAATATCGTTGTAATCGAGTTCGAACTCCAATGACGCTATTATATTCAATTTCAGACTTATAAGCTTATGAAAGGAATGTACCCGCTTACCCCACCCCCAATATGGGTTGAATTGAACAACTGCTGTTTTTCTGGTTTGAAATGAAAATGAAATACTACATGAAAATTTATATGCCATTACATAAAGAAACCAAAAGAAACCAAACCAACACCGCCAAAAAGTATATCATTTGAGATGTACAGGGGGTTTCAGCAAAATTAATATTATTTCCTAATTTGACTTATACGCATTCAATTGACCAAGCATTTTAACTGAAAAATCGAAGTTTACTGTTTAAATGCACATTCTTTTGCCAGTGAAATGCATTTCTGTATGTGAAAATAAAAATTAAAACAACAGAATTTTCTGGTGTTTCTTCACGTCTGATCATTTGAATAAGAATTGGCCAACTTATCATATTACGAAATTATTATATATATTATATATTATATATATATATATATATATATATATTATATATTTATATATATATATATATATATATATATTCCCAAAGTCTTATGTCATAATGTCTGGAGATTATTTGCTTCATACAGGCAACTGTTTTTTTTTATATAGAAATTAAATTAGACTTTCTCACCTCTGGGACGTCATTTGATCAGCATCTCCGGAAATAATATGATTGTATTTTTCGATTATATCATAAAAAGGCATGGTTTAAGCTATGTAGTAAAAATCTCTTCAGAGGTGTCCACGGGGCACAGTCATTACCAAGCTGCACTGTGAGTGCATAGTAACCGAGTTCGAACTCCAGTCGGGCTATTACGTTTACTTTCGGACTAATACGCTTTGAAAAAAATATGAAACCCCTTCTTCTCACTGCTATGAGTTGAATGGTACCCACGGTTGTTCGTTTTACAAGGATAGCTTTGATTTTAATAACCCATAAAGTTTGATAACCCATAAATGCCATTAAACAAAAAACAAACAAACCAAATCTCTATTATTTTTCAAATATGTGGGTTTTTTTTGTTTTTGTTTGTTATACTTTACAAAGCTTTTTGCTTAAATGTAATACAAGGCCGTATGAATGGGACTCCCTAATGAGACTTGAATTGACTTGTAAAAGTTTGTTCGTCTAGTTTACTAACCATTATACCACCAGTGGCACCCTGTTTGTTTGTTTGTTTGTTTGTTTGTTTGTTTGTTTGTTTTTAAATTTCTTTTTTACATACCCAGAAAACCAATTCAAATCGCCTTTATTCAAATCAGTGTTTTTTTTTTATTGCAAGGAGCTAAAAGAAATTGATCATGCACTAATAATATAGGTATATGTATAATGCACTTAGCAGTTTTTCGTAGAGATGTGGCACAAGACCGTATGAATGAGACTCGGACTCGTCTAGTTTGCAAATCAACACCCACCCAAGGTGCCCGAGATGTTAATAGTATATATATATATATATATATATATTATATATATATATATATATTTGTGTGTATATTGAGAAAAATTGTTAACAAGGTAATCCAACCATTATAAGGTAAGGATCAAGGGGAAAGTAGAGCAATCCAGGGAATAGAGTTGTGCCCTCCTCTACACCACGGTGTGGTAGCTATTAGGTCGCCAACTTATATTTTTTACACGTCAACAAAAAAAATCTCTTTTAAAAATCCATTTTTATTCCATTTACTAAAATAAATTATTGGTTTTTGTCATTTTATATTATTCAGTCTATTTTAACGTTAATTATTTTCATTATTATTCATTATTCAATTTGTTTTTAACAGGGCAAGTGTATATATATATATATGGGGTCTCCACAAAATAACGAGAAAGCAACAAAGAATGGTAGTATCGTGAGGTACTGCTGAGGTACTTTGGGTAAGTAGTAATAATGCTTCGGTCCCGTTTCAAATCATCATCTGTGAAAGGCTTTTCTGGAAGCAGCTCTGTTGTGAAAACAGCAACCATGCGTATATATATATATATATATATATATATATATATATATAGTATATATATATATATAATATATATACTTGGATATGTCTGTGAACCAGGGTTTCATGCTTTACGCATTCGTCAGCCAGAGTAAAAGGTTTTAAATAAGACTGATTAGTATGGTTAATTTTTCTTTGAAGGGGGATTTCATTTGTGTGTGCGTGTATCTAAGTTTGTGTACTTTTGATTGTTAGTATGTTTGTGTATGTTTTGTCGTTCGCGGATACATATAGACGTATCTATGCGCATATAGTAGCGTGCATCTTTATATATATACACATACTTCCGCTGTCTGTTATTGGGAAGGGGCGAGGAAAAGGAAGAGAGTGTGAAAAAGGGAGAGTGAGTAAGAAGTGGGAGGGAAAAGAATTATCACAATTAGAATGATTTCTGTTTCTCTTGATCATACCTATTTCTGATAGCTATAGCTTTATTTGATGCAAGCTAGACAAGCAAACCTACACGAGTGAGTTCGAGTCTCATTGGGCGCCCCGTTCATTCGATCTCGTGCTACATCGAAGCAAAGAGCTTGTAAATTACTATTGCTTTATTTGATGCGAATAGAAAATTTCTGTTTTGTAGTGAATTTTACTGAGTGATGATGATGATTAAAATTAAAATCATCATCACGTTTCCTTTTTTTTGGAAAGATTTCTTTAAAAATAATTTTTCTTATTAACAAACATACAACATTCAAAAATACACAAACTTTGGCACGTATATACAAAAACAAAATATCTCTTCAAGCAAAAAATTAACGATATTAATCGGTCTTTTTTTGAAAACCTTTCACTCTGTCGACGAATGCGTTAAGCATGAAACCCAGGGTCATACAAAACAAGCAGGTAATATATATATATATATATATAGATATATATATTATATATATATATATATATATATATATAAGGTACATTGAAAAAGTTTCCAGAATTTTTTGTACAGGCATTTAAAAATGTGGTAGACTCTTGAAAATTCAGTATGTTATTGCTATACATCTTATGAGATGACTGAACAATTTTTATGATTTCAGGTTCAAATGAATAGCTACAGTAAGAATTGGAATACACCCTACTAAAGCCTGATTACCACAGCCGGTGAATTTCAAAAATGCAATGTGGATGTGAGGACACTTTAGAAGAAGACTATGCCATAAAATTTTGTTCTAAACTTAGAAAAAATGCCACAGAAACATATGGAATGCTTCAGACTGCTTTAACACCATCTTGCATGCATAGAGCATCAGTTTTTGAGTGGCATAAGAGATTCAAGGAAGGCAGAGAATCTGTGAAGGATGATAAGAGGCGTGGGAGGAGTAAGGAAGCCAGAACACCAGAGTTGATTTGCCAAAAAAAGAATTTCATGGATAAGGACCGTCGTGTGTCTATAGGGACAATAAGTGCTCAGTTTGATGCCAGTGTGGGAACTGTACACACAATTATTCACGAGAAACTGAAGATGCGGACGATTTGCACGAAGTTTGTCCCAAGGGTGCTCAGAGAAGATCAGAAAGAAAGACGTTGTCATGACAGCAGGGAGATGGTCGAGCTGATCAATTCAGATCCTGCAGTTCTTGGCGCTCTGGTGACCTGCGATGAAAGTTGGATCTACAGCTATGACCCAGAGACCAAGTGACAGATTTCCCTGTTGACGCATGCTAGCTCTCCCAGACCTAAGAAGGCCAGACAGAGCAAATCCACCCACAAACTTTTGATGATCCCTTTTTTGACAGCACTGGCATGATCTACATGCACTGGGTTCCCTCTGGACAGACAGTCAACGAGGAATACTATGTTGAGGTTTTAAGGGAGTTCTGGAAGAGATTCCGCCGGAAGATGCCAGCACGCTTCAATTTGGATCAGTAGCATTTCCACCGGGACAATGCACCAGTCCACAAATCCATTCTTGTCACAGACTATTTGACCAAGATGGGCATCAAGACTGTTCCTCACCCTGACTATAGTCAAGATCTTGCTCTTTGTTACTTTTGCTTATTCCCTAAGCTTAAGGAAAACCTTAGAGGCTGTCGTTTTGAGACAATTGAGGAGATGAAAGAGGCTTTGCGAAGGTCATTGACACGCTCACACAAGAGGACTTCCATGGGGCCTTCAAGAAGTTGTTCGAATGGTACAACAGTTGCATTGCAGCCGGAGGAGATTACTTCAAAGGGGACTAGAGTTTCATATGTGTACTATCAATAAAAGTGTCCCTACTAAAAAAGTATGGGAACTTATTGAAGGCATCTCGTGTATCTATATATATATATATATATATAAGCTCTATCATTGATATGTAGCACTCTGTGATAATACTGCAATATTTGTTCTACAATTAAATAACCAAGTGAACTTGTGAAAATCATACACTCTACAATATATATATATATATATATATATATATATATATATATATATATATATATATGTGTGTGTGTGTGTGTGTGTGTGTGTGTGTGTGTGTGTGTGTGTTACTAAATTTGATATGACTTACTGCAACGAGTAAAGTTGGCATCCCGCAGTGATTCATTTCATATAGCTTTATTAACTATTTCTCAATAGGAGATTCTATTCAGACATATTTATATAGACACATACCTGCGTGAAATATATGCATGCATCTATATAAGAATACACATATTTGTCTATGATTTATTTGTCATTTTACATATGCATGTGGTTTGTGCGTCAGTAAATATAACAATTGGAATATTTCATTTTTCGAACGTTTACCTCAAGTGCAGGTGAGTGCATGATTTTCTTGGAGTGGCCATCTAGTCTTTTATCTTGTAACTTGAGAAATCATGGTTAACGTTTGCCTTTGTGTATAGGAGATGTACGAATGTATTTTGTATGTGTGTATGTCAGTATATACTTTTGAATAGAGAGTGTGAGTTAGATAGATAGATAGACAGAGAGAGAGGGAGAGAGAGAGAGAGAGAGAGTTAAAAGATACAAGGTAAGAGATGGTGCTTTCTAAAGTATTTCTGGCCCGTTCGGTATCCATTTTCTCTTGCTTCCACTTTTCTTCTACTTTCGACATTGTATTTTCTTGGATTCTTTGTAATGTGCAGAAATCGGTAGGCTGTATGTCTTTATTGATTGGATCTTCTTGCGTATAAAGGCAGAAGGCAGAGAAACAAATAAAACCCAAAAAGACATAGTAAAGTGTGGTCAAATACCTTGGCCCCCTTTAAGAACCGTTCCTGTTTAGGGCCGGGGGAAGGACGTGCGATCAAACGAATAGAAAAGAAAGGATGGTAAAAAGAAACGCCGTTTTCTTTCAAGATACGTTATTGTGTGCGCAGTCGAAGCCATTTTGGATCGACAGTTTATGTAAGCTGAGATGGACTGACAGACAGACCGATGTACTTAGGCATGAGCAGCAGTGAACCGATCAATAAATGGTCAGATACATTAATAGATTAACATAGAAAGAGATAGAATATAGACAGACATACGTAGAGGTTGAAAGACAGAGATAAGCGATAGAGTTGTGAACAGTTTAAGATACAGATAGGCAAAATAAAACAAAAGAGTGATGTAAGAGAGAGAGAGAGAGAGAGAGAGAGAGAGAGAGAGAGAGAGATGAATATACCGAGATATTTAGATATATAAATAGACTTAGATCGATATGAATAAACTGGGATAGATAGTGTTCTGAGTATGATAGTAAACTGCATCTAGTGGTGAGGTTGCAGCTCTTGAGCTTTGGGGAATGGGGAATACCCCTTACCATTACCCCCAGTACCTATCAGGGTGCCACGTAGGGATTAAATAAGTAAGTTTGCGAAATGTTAGGATTCAAAAAGTGTACATTAAACCATATAACTCAGTGCAAATAGTAAAAGATTATTAAATAAAATTAATATTAGATAGAAATACATTAAAACATTTAATTGTGGGCAAAATGTCTAATTTTCTTCATCATAAAACATGTGAAAACACGTGCGATACCCTGCCCTCATCAGCTGCCAACCAGGGGTGATAACACAGAAGGCGGTACTGCCACTCATGGCGCTACCAAGCAGCTTTTGCCACCGGACAGGGTATTTAATATTAATAATATTTACTTGTTGGTCAAATTGTTTACCAAACGTAATAATTAGTTTTTCTAAATCATATAATTGAGTATATTATCAGTCGCTCTCTCCCCAGGGTCTCCTGGCTATGACACTGAACTGCATCTGGTTGTCAAGGTTCAGTTCTGGAGCTATGAGGACTACAAATTCATCCCCCCAAGTCCATTTTTTCTGCTCCAGTTTGACCAGGAGCAGTAATATCTATTATGGTTGCATTCAGGAGGTGTCCGTGGTGTAATGGTTATCGTCGTAGGAAATGGACACGGCGACACAAGTTCAAATCCTGGACGAGACTGATTGCATTTCACATAACACTAATGCCCTTGGGAAGGTATGAATCCAATTATTCTCCCTCCAGCTCTGGGTAAATAGTAGGACAGACTAGGTTCTCCAGCCTTGGTGAGGCAACTAGTCTAGGAGAATGAAAACTCTGAATTCAAACCTGTTCAACTCCGCTTAAAAATTGACCTTGTGTCTTATCCTGCCCGAGCGGAGGGGTTAGTAAATATGATATTATGTTCATTCATGTCGAATAAATTTCTTTTTAATTCATTCGTAATTGATAGAAATGCTTGATGCCACGAGTTCAATGACAAAAGATGGAAAATATAATTATAATTACTATCAACAAGAAACAAATGAATGAAATTACAGCATTGTATGGTCCCTAAGAAGTTAATCAAATAAACCTAGCAAAACCTGAGACATATAGATCGATAAACGGGTAAATAAGAAAAAAACTGAGATGAATAGATTGTTAGATATGTACGTAGGTAGTTTGTTTGGTTGGATTTTAGTATATCAACATTTGTAGGTTATTTCATGCCAAATCCATTTTTATACAAAAAACAGTTATATTTCAAACAATTCAATTGAGCATAAGTACACAGTTTAATTGTCAAAAACATTTCTATTTCAAGCTTTTCAGTTTAGTCAAACAGTTCGAATTAAAAAAAAATCAGTTCAGTGTAGTATAGTCTTTGTTTACATACAGTTAAATGTCAAAACAGTTCTATTTCAACTAATTCATTTAGCATAAAAACAGTTCTATTTCAAGCAATTCAGTTCAAGCAATTCACTTTAGCATAAATTTACAGTTTAGATCTATTTGACACATAGATAGGATCCTATCAGGTGCTACCACTCCGGGCCAGAGTGGACCTGGGAGCGATGGCAATGAAGGGGTGCTCTGCATTCCCCAAAAGCCCCAGCATTACTAGAACTTCACCATCAGCTTTTTTAGTGTCATATCTAGGATATATATGGGAATGTAAGAACAAACATAGATAGATAGATAGATAGATAAGAACATATGAATATGAACAGAGAGATGTATACTGTATTGAGCAGATATAAGTTTAAGAAACACGGTTGTATCAACGAATTTCAGGCTGTCCTTCGATAGATACACATTTTTGGACGAAAGTTATCTTCGAAAATAATTATATTTTTCCGTAATGTTACTTCTTTTTTTGTAAGGAGATTCAACAACTTTTTTCTAAGGATATTAAACAACGCATCTCATTTCTGTTTAGGAAAAAATGTTTCTTTCATTCTTTATTTGCTTAATGGCATATCACCTTTCATGTGTTATTTAATGCCAAAACTATCCTTCTCGAAGAACTTAGCTGGGAAGATAAGCGAATTCATATCTTTCCCAACAATATTAGTCCGAAAGTTGGAACTTAAAGGAAAAAAAAATCTAGAGAAACTAGCCAAACATTAAATAATGAGTTCGGCAATAGAATATCGTTCAACTTTCTTGTTTGAAGATTTGATTCTGTGTGAAACAATAAGTTTTCTTGTAACATTTTTCACACCATTAGTGAATTATGGTTTACACTGAATTCTGAGTGACAGCAAGTCTCCCTAGGATTCTTCGAATTATTCTATTTGATATCTGTAGTGCTCTTGCTAGATACTTTGAATTCTTCCTCTGATCTCCACTTTGCCCATTCTCTTTTCTAGGTTTATTTGGGACTTTTCCTAGTGCTGTAACTAGGACTGGTACTACTGTCCCCTTTATGCTTGATAATTTCTTCAGCTGTTTGACAATGAACAGTTATTTTTCGCTCGTTTTCACTTACTTTAATTGTCACTCAATAGGAATATGGAACGGTGCAACCCAGTAGTTGACAACATCTTCTTCTTCTTCTTCTTCTTCTTCTTCTTCTTCTTCTTATTATTATTATTATTATTATTATTATTATTATTATTATTATTATTATGTTGTTTTTTTCTTGTTATTACTATATATATATATATATATATATACTCATATGGGCTTTTTTGAACATACTCTCCTTTTTCAGCAAAGCATCTAATTCAGTGATAAATACTTTTCGTAGATCAGAAAATATAAGATCATATTCAGCTCGAGATATATGTCGGGATACGGACTTATAAACCCCTTCATTAATATATATATATATATATATATATATATATATATATACATATCTTTTCAAACTAACAACGTCTGTTGGCATGTGCATTGCTCTGATTTTGAAAAATATCATTATATTATCTTTTCGACCGTTTTACATATCTCTTGTGTTAAAGCGAATGGGTCTGTCTATAACTCTCTCTTTCTACTTTCCTATTTACTGTATAAAACGCACTTTTACACTAACACACAGTGACCTGCCCCGACCAGCATTGGTATCTTCTTAGTAAACGCTTAGATAGGCATTAGACAAGTTTCTCACGCCCCAATACCTACTACAGAACACATGGGCGCATTCAGATAAAGCCTTGCAAAATCCGAAACCTTGGTAAAGGCAGTTTATCTTTTTCTTAAGTCTGATTGTTGGCGTGTCTTAGTGCAAGTTTTGATATCAGAGGAATTTTACCTTCATTTTGTTTTCAATTTCTTTCGGCCGACTTAGCGTCTTTTATCTTGCGTCTCTGCAAGCCGGCATGCAAAAAAGTGAACGAATTCCCTCTCTCCCTCTCTCAATGATCGTTGATATTTGGGTTAAGTAAGTAGTAATTTACGAAGTTCTTTGCTTCGATATGGCACAAGGCCGAATTAATGGGGCACTCAATAAGACGATTTGGGTTAAGTAAGTAGCAATTTACGAAGTTCTTTGCTTCGATATGGCACAAGGCCGAATTAATGAGGCACTCAATAAGACGATTTGGGTTAAGTAAGTAGCAATTTACGAAGTTCTTTGCTTCGATATGGCACAAGGCCGAATTAATGGGGCACTCAATAAGACGATTTGGGTTAAGTAAGTAGTAATTTACGAAGTTCTTTACTTCGATATGGCACAAGGCCGAATTTATGTGGCACTCAATAAGACGATTTGGGTTAAGTAAGTAGTAATTTACGAAGTTCTTTGCTTCGATATGGCACAAGGCCGAATTAATGGGGCACTCAATAAGACGATTTGGGTTAAGTAAGTAGTAATTTACGAAGTTCTTTGCTTCGATATGGCACAAGGCCGAATTAATGGGGCACTCAATAAGATGATTTGGGTTAAATAAGTGAATGGGAATGTAAAAGCAGTCTGCTTGATTTTCTGATTACGTTTGGAAAGAGAAAAAAACTACGTCTCGAAATGAAGTGACAAACCACAAAGCTTCTGTTGTAGAACTTTGGGTGGGGGGAAAAGAGAAATTGGCCGAACAAGTTGTTCATGAAATGCTGTTGCCCGGGGCTGTTTTAGAAGTAGTCAAAATATCTGGAGGCACTTTTTGCACAAATCCTGATATTTGTATTGTGTGGTGTAATCATTAGAGAGCAAGGATAGTACCCCATTGTTAGTGAATTCAATTCTCACTGTGTGCTCGGTGCTAATCGAAGCAAAGCTTAATATATATTGACCGAGAAAGCATAATATTTAATGAATACTAATCTCACCGTAGAATACGGTCTACCTGTTTTGTTTTGTGTTTGTGAATTTTTTATCTGCCCCCAAAATCATAGAACATCTTCAGAAGCCAGACTTATTTCATTTCATTTTCATTTATTTGTTCGTTGCATTGATATCAACTTGATATCTCCAATATAGACAATATAAGCTTATCATTCCAAAGGATATGAGATTATTGGAGGTTGCCAGAATAGGACATCTGTCTATTCTGGTGTAGGCAGACGGAGATCTTGATTTTTATGAAATATAACCCAATTCCACGAAGAAAATCTCACAACAATGAAAATAGCTGATAAAAAATGAATCCTACGTTATTGTGAAAATGTGTCTTTTTGAAAATGATTTTACTAGATGGATGGTTGGTTGTTTGGGTTTATGGCATATCAACCTTTGTAAGTTATTTAACGTCAAATACATTTTATGCTAATCGTCAGTTCTATTTCAAACAATTCAGTTTAGGATAAGTACGCAGTTTAAATGTAAGTACAGTTTCAATGTCAAAAACATTTCTATTTCAAGCTATTCAGTTTAGTCAAACAGGTCTAATTCAAACAATTCAGTTTAGCATAACCATGCAGTTAGATCTATATAACCCATAGATTGGGCCCTATCATGTGCAACCATTCCTGGCCAGAGTGGACCTGGGAGCAATGGTAATGAAGAAGTGCTCCACATTCCCCAAAGCTTCAGCATCACTGGAACCTCACCATCAGATCGTTTAGTGTCATATTCAAGACTCTCATTGGGGGTCTTATCCCACTGCAGAGGTGAAGTCAGTTTATTCTACATCTGGGCAATACACAGTTAATGTCAAATTAGTTTTATTTCAGATAATTTAGTTTAGCATGAGTGCACAGTTTAGATGTCAAAACAGTTCTATTTCGAGGAATTCAGTTTTGCATAAGTACACAGTTTAAATGTCAAAACAGTTATTTTTAAAACAATTTGGTTTAGCATAAATACACGGTTTAAATGCAAAACAAAGTAAAGTCAAGACAGCACGGTTTAGTGCTATTTAACCCGTAGATAGGAACCTTATCAGGTGCTACAACTCAGGGCTAGAGTGGACCTGGGAGTGATGGGAATTAAGGGGTACTCTGCATTCCTCAAAGCTCCAACATCACTGGAACCTCACCATCAGATTGTTTAGTGTCATAATCAGGACACCCGTTGGTGGGGGAGGTCTTACCCCTCTGCAGAAAAGCAGTCGGTGTATTCTACTGCCCCAGCCGCCTGGGCAATATTTTACTATAAGATATTTCTTCAGCAAATATATATTTTATTTCTTCCACATTAAAAGAAAAAAAGATTTTATACGTATAGGTATGAAAACTGTTATTTTAGTCCCATATATGTTTAATTGTTACTTGTCAATCAATGGATTAATTTCTCGAGTTGGGGTTGTTGTTTTTATTTTTATTTTTTGTTTTCTATTCGTCAGCCTGGGAAAATGTACGATAAATTCCTCATCCAGTTGAGTCAGAGAATAATGAGCCAAACATGGAAGCTACATTCACAACATACCAAATGTCTTATCCCAAGCCTCTATAGCGAGAGTCTGTTTATCTTTAAATAACACTATAAAGAGCCCTAAGATAGCCTGCTTATCTTCCGTCATTAGTGCACGCAAAAACAAAATTCCATCTACCATCTCACGTTGTATATATATATATATATATATATATGTGTGTGTGTGTGTGTGTGTGTGTGTGTGTGTGTGTGTGTGTGTTAAACAAGAACAGTTTACTTTCTTTTAAAAGCTCTTACATCAGTTTAAAAAAAGAAGTGCTAACAGTTGCAAATAAAGTGATGCTCAATACAAAAATTATCATAGAGCTAATAATAATACGACTATCACTGGTGTGATAAACACTAAAAAGAGTAGTAATAATAATAATGAAAATAGAATCAAGATGTAGGCTAGAGGCAAAATATTTAATATATCACGTTGCACCAGATCAAGGTATTGGACACGTGATATAGTCGCCTTACTAATCAGGTTAGATAACTGAGGAGAGTAATATTAATAAGGTTACTGTCATACGTATATTTAATCGGCAACACTTGACAGATTAAGAGATTTTGTAAGTTAAATTTGTGAGCTGCAACATTTTCTTTGTAATATATATATATATATATATATATATATATATATATATATATATATATATATATATATATTCTTTGTAAAAATATATATATATATATATATATATGTAGAGAGAGAGAGAGAGAGAGAGAGAGAGAGAGAAAGAATACTATCATGGAATAAACAATGTTGAATTGTTGAATAAAAAAAATTAATCATTCTGTTAGTTCTGTTGAAAAAATACCATCATACAGCATACATATGAAAATCGGTACAGAGATAATATACGCACACACACACTATTATGTATATATATATATATATATATATATATATATATATATATATATATATATATATATATATGTGTGTGTGTGTGTGTGTGTGTGCTTGTGGGTATATACTATTTACCAACCCCTCCGCTCGGGCAGGATATGACACAAGGTCAGTTTTTAAGCGGAGTTTAACAGGTTTGAATACAGAGTTTTCCTTCTCCTAGACTAGTTGCCTAACCAAGGCTGAAGAACCTAGTCTGTCCTACTATTTACCCATAGCTGGAGGGAGAATAATTGGATTCACACCTTTCCCAAGGGTATTAGTGCTATGTGAAATGCAATCAGTATCGTCCAGGATTTGAACTCGTATCGCCGTGTTCATTTCCTACGCCGATAACGACTACACCACGGGTATATCTGAGTATCTAGTGTGTATTGAAGATATTCGTCGAACTTCTAGGTTAGCTGCTCAAGTATATATATATATATATATATATATGTGTGTGTGTGTGTGTGTGTGTGTGTAATCGTTCTTACTGATGGAATGGTTTAGTATAAGAGAAAATGCTTACTACGATCACTCTTGTCAGAAATTTGGATACCTCTTCCTATATAAACATAGTTGCATTGTTGGCACCTTGGGTGATGTAATTGTTCGCGAGCTAGACTAGCAACCCTTTCATGAATGACTTCGAATCTCATTGGGGGCTTTATTCCTTCGGCCTTGAGGCACATCTTAGCAAAAAGCTAAGAAAATTTATCTTATAAGTTTCTGTATATCTCAATCAAAAAATTGAACCGGTCAAACTTCTTCAAAAATCATCATTGAGTAATTTACTAAATTCATAGAAACAATTATGGATTAAATGAATCTTTCTGAGATTTTTTTTCGCTGACTTAACTAGCACGACGTATTGATTCTGTTAAGTTTGGGTTGTATGTTCCTAATAAGTAATGTTTCAAGAATCTGTAGTTTTTCCTTGTTGCTTTGATGTTCTAATATTGTTATGTTTTCAGTGAGAATTTTTTGTAATTCTGTTGTTGGGCATGAATGGGTTTTTTTTCTAACGCTGTGCTATGGAACTTGTATCAGAAAGGTGTATTGTAAGTCTCCTCGATTGGGTATTTGAGGTTAAATCAACATATATATTATTATTTTCAGAGATACAGTCTCCAAAAGGACATTTAAATTGATATATAACGTTGTTTTTTTTCCAAAACTCCAATCGATACAAGTTCCATAACAGAATTAATTTTCCAACCAGTGCAAATGCATTTAAATGTTTTTAGCTACTGACACAATATATAAAAACAAAATTAAAAGTAAACGCTACACACTGCAACGGTACAGACGCTCTTCTTCTTACAAAGTAATGTACGGCACAGACGCTCTTCTGCTTACAAAGTAATGTACTTACAAAAGTTACATCACTTTGTAATGCATCCTCCTCTAATGATGGCCCAAGGTCGAGCCGAAAGTACTTGGAAAATAAATGATTATAGAAGATACATCAACCAATTCCCGCCGAATATTATAAAATCAATACGGTAATATGAAATGATCAACAACAAAAATATGTAGACAAAAAATGTGTATTATGTTCAACGAAATATGTATTAATGAATAAATGCTGCCAATATATATATATATATATATATATAGTATTCTTTGGTCCAGTTAAACCGGAGTTGGGAGTAATTCCATCAGGACAAGAAATTATTCATGAGTGAATATTTAAATTTTCTTGGTAAAGAGCTCAATGTAACTATAATACACAGCAATGAATTCTTTAAGAAAAACAACAAAACCGGTCACATAGGATTATAAATTTATTTCAATCCTGTTACGCATTTTTGAAATTTTCAAAAACACGAAAAAAAAAATTAACATGACTTCTTCAGATCTTTTAGATAAAAAAACTAGAATAGACACAGAAAAGTGGGAGGGGATAGAAGAGCGGTGAAGAGTTATCTCCTCATTAAGCCCACTTCCGTTTTAAATTTTAATTTCGATTAGAAATGTAGTAAATTTATTTTTTTAAAAAATTATTTTTTATTTTTTAATTACGTTTTGACCTAAATTACAGATTTTATATTGAAATAGATTTAAACTTTAATTAATAACCTTACGTAATGATACAGTAATAGATATATTAAACTAAAACAAATATTTAATTTATATTAAATATTTTAAAATTTTAAAACTATTTAGAAACCATTAATCAGTTACACTTTTTATGAGTAGTACGCATGTATTATATGCTTTTTCACAATTTTCTATCTAACATTTTATTTTATTTATTCATTTACATTAATTCTCAATTTAACTCTATGCTTTTTAAAAAAAAAATTGTTAATTATCTATAGTTTTAATTTAGCCCTATGTCTACACCTAGCTATTAATTCACTTCTCTTATTTAATAAGTTTTTTGGCTCTGGAAAAAGCAAAATGTGGATTTTTTCCTCTAGACACAGATTGCACCTACTATCGAAAGACTTTGGGGTATTATATACGTTTGTTGTGGAAGGGTTATTGTCGAAGCATATCGTGACTTGAGTTCAAGTTCTTAATTAGGTTCTTTGCAGTTCAATTAAGCATTTTACTTTAGTCCTAGTATTTTATGTGTTGTGCTTTAGAAATCGTGTGTTTCTCGTGATTTCTCAGTTCCACGAGCCCGATCTTTGCTCTATTTATTCAGGTGTCTCATTGACACACCATGTTATACTAGGGAAATGTACGAATTAACTATTCTCCCTCCCTCCCGCTATGCTTGTTAGTAGGGAAGATTGGGTTTTTTAGCCTTGGTAACGCGACCAGTCAAAGACAATGGAAACTCTAAATTCAAACCTGTTAAGCCCCGCTTTAAAACTGACCTTGTGTAGCATCCCCCGCTTGTGAAGAGGTTGGGTACTCGTACATATTCCTGGATGTAGGTTTGTCTGAGTTGATTAGACAGAGTATCAATGCAGTTAATCAACGGGTATTGTTTTTCCTAAACTTGTTTTAAATCAGTAATTATCAGTGAATGAGATCTAGACGATTTCATATAATAAAACTGAGTATTTTGCCTTGTATATGTTCCACGGTAAAAAATACGAATACGTTCTACGGTAAAAAAAAAAAAAAAAAAAAAAAAGTCGATGTATAGCTTATCTTACTCAAACCGGAAACTTTTTGTGCTTCGGTAAATGTAATGACTTTATAAAGTTATCTCTTCAACGGAGGAACATTTGTTTGTAATGTAGGCATATATGTGCGCATGCGTGGAAAGAGTTAAGTCAAGAAGAACGGGGCTCCACAGGGAAGTTTGAGCAAAGATTTAGATACTTGATAAGTATATTAACATGCGCAGTATGCAAGAATTTGAATAAGTGCTTATGCTTACCTAGTATACTTACTCAGCACTTGTACAGTTTTTTAAGGATAAAGACATCTTTTTACCATGTTTGTATTTACCATATCTTAATTTCAGTTATTCAGAAAAGGTGACAAGACAGATCAAATTGCGAAGGTTGTTAGTTAATAAATTTTCTGTGTGACAAAGTTAAACCCTGTATATTCACTGTCTCACAGAATTTATAAATACACTTTATTCTTACTTTTAATAAAAATTCATTTGAAGAAAATGTTATAAATAAATATTATCGATTTGCTAGGAAGTGTTGAAAAATTTTACAAAATAATTTGTCTCTCATTTTTCGTTAGATTTAAATACGAAATACATTTATCTTCTTTTGGATGAAGACTTGTCTATTGATAAGTATTATAACTAAATTTTGATAAGTATTTTTATCTTGATTACATTTGCTTTTTAAATAGCAACTCACTCAGACTGTTATCTCTGCAACCGCGAGGAACAGTGTGTATCAGAAACAGTAAAGGATAAGCACTCGTTGCGATTCGAAGCCACATTCCCCTTTTAGCCTTAGAGAAATAATATTTTTACTGTAATGGCTTCAATGTTTATGAAGTCATTCAAATAACACTCTAGATCTCGTTTTCAATTGATCTGTGCTAATTTTGCCGTCAATTTGTTTTCTTTTACCATCGAAAACGAATTTGAGATGCTCAGATGAGGTTAGCGCATGAGACAATCGTTTCAACTAGTAAATAGCTGTGTCGCTGAACGCAGTTTCACCACTGGACTAAGATTACAGCTTGAATTTTCTATGCACCTTAATAATACCATCTTATTTTTAGAGCTGCAATTCTCTTGG
>OY757919.1:24296229-24313729 GCA_963585895.1 Sepioteuthis lessoniana | reverse complement strand
ATTCATATGGGGTGATCTTTCACTGAAATATTTAATAAAGTGTTGATTCGCTTTGTTTGCCCCATATTCGGAATAAATGTGTAGCTAGCTATGATTGATAATGAAGAAGCCAATATATATATATATATATATATAGAGAGAGAGAGAGAGAGAGAGAGATTAAATAGACTACGATTGATAACGAGAAATATAGGATCTGAAATGATATCAGGTGGATGGAATAACGTTGTTCATCTTTGCAGATTAATATATAACCAGGGCATATCCACTAATCGTGTAAAAAGAAACCTCAGCACAAATTTTGGGATTATCTGCCTGATCACTGAAAGTAATTCCCTATCCACCTTGTCACTGCCAGTCCCATTCTAGAATCATTGGGACTAGAATCATTGGGACTAGAATCATTGGGACTAGAATCATTCTAGGACTTTAAAGAATTTTATAACAATGATGCTATTCAAAAAGCAGTGTTATTTTTATTCTTGTTTTTCATGTGTGTATCAGGGACAATACAAAAATACCACAATTGCATTCAGTGTCATTAAATGTATTTAAAAAGAACTGAAGACGCGTTTAGCCAGGTTTCAAATATTGGACGAGGTAGTCCGCGCTTTATGGTCTTGCGAGAGGCCAGATGCTAATCTTCACTATCGAGTTATAGGGTAGACTGGGCTCTCGAACCGTATTAGGACAACCAGACTAAGAAAAAGCATTAAATTAATTAAAGTTTGAAAGGCCGGCTATAGTTAACAATTCTCCAAGAAAAGGATTGATTGATTTTAATGGCATGCTAACCCATGTAGGGTTATTTTATGCCAATTAGTGACTTTCGTACATTGTATGCTTATATTCATGTTTTTGGTGGTGTTTCTTCAGTTATTTTTTGCACAAATTTGTATGATATGTAATATTTCTACCTAATACTAATAAATTGCAAACATATTTTACCCATAGATAAGACCAGAGAATAGGGGCAATACAGGGGTACTTCAAGCTCCTTAAGGCTGCAAAACTGGAGCCTATTTAGAAGAGGCATTTTAGTGTCATACCTTGGACGCCTTTTTTTTTTTTTGAGTGGGTCTTACTGTGGATACAGTAAGCCCTGTCGATAGGGCAGGGAAACGAAGAAAAAAAAAAACAGAAGTTCTCCAACACCGTCTCTCTGTGACACCTACCCTGAAGAAGTGACTAGAAAAATAAAAGAAAGCTGAATTCACAAGTGCTTTAAAACGAGTCACTGACAATTGACTTACTAGATTTAAACCAGGGATGGTGGAGAAAAATGAAAGCCAGAGCTAGGGGATTCTCTGTCATATCTTCCCAAGCGTCGTTGCATAATTCCCTGTTTTTATCCCACTTAGCAAAGTTCAAATCGAGAAGAATGAGGTTATTTAGCCGGCGTCTTCTCCGATGATATCACAGCAGAAGAAAAACAACGTCAGGAAATGCACAACTCTCACATTGAATAAGACCTCACAAAAATGGCTGATGCTATTCGAGATTCTCGTCTGACGTTAACACCCTAGGACTTAATGAAGCAGTTGGTTTATCTAAAAGTTTTTCTTCACAGATGTTCATAGATGATAGTCGTGCGTGAAGAATACGCATCTGAATCGGAAAAATATTCATAAAAGGATTTTGTTTTGCGCATGCGTGCTAAAGTTGATTCAATGATTTGACAAGCGGATATTCGGGCGAATACGTTTCTACTGAAATGCTATTTTCATCTATTTACCATCATCCAATAAATTGTTCGCACGAGTATCCCCAATTTTGCTGAGTTTGTTTATGTTTGATCAATAGAGTTCACTTTATCTGCATTCTGATATTCTTTTGGTGTATTATGCATTAAGTGATACTTTTTGCTGCCAAACAGTTCGTCTTATTAAAAAAAGAATTGACGTAATACAGATCCTTGCAATATCTTTTTAGAGTGATATATTTCATCTACTCACTGCATGCATATCAATAAAAACTACTTCACTAACTGACTGTGATTGAGTTTACTGGTATGAAAATCTGTCAAGGGTTATTTTATGTCAAGAGGTTCGAAAATCGTGTTCATTTTCAGTCATACTTATATTTAACTATAATTGTTTCTTAAGTTTTCCACATGGTCCTATCGGATAATAATCTTTTTTAAATGTTTAGTTTGGTTTGGTTTTATAGCATATCAACCTATTGTAGGTTACTTAATGCCAAATCCATTATATACATATAAACAGTTCTATTTCAAATGATTCTGTTCAGCATATGTAGAGTTTTTGTTTACACACAGTTAAATGTTAAAACAGTTCGATTTCAAACAATAAAGACACATTTAAATATCAAAGCAGTTTTATTTCAAACAATTCAGTTGAGCATAAGTACACATAAACTGTGATCTTTTAGCGCATTTGGACACCAGTTAAGCTATTACGTTCACTTTTGAGCTAATTCCCTATGGAAAGGTGTGAAAACCCTCACTTCATCCCTGATACGGGTAAAATCCGTTCTGTTCTCTGGCAAGCATGGCTTTGACATCACTTTATATACCATTAAATAATGAAACCAAACCAAAAAAAACAAAAAAAAACCGTGATATCCACAGAATACATAACTTTAAGATGCATGAATTACAATAATAAAAACCATTCAGACATAAATCAATATCAGTTTCTGTTTAAAAAAAAGTGAATTAATAGCAAAACCAGATGAGGGGGGAAAATTAAATACAACCTTACGAAAAACTGGAGAGAGACATCGAATTTTTGATTCAGTGAGTTGAAAGTAACTAACTTTTGTAGGTAAATATATTCATACTATTTTTTATACAAAATTTCGGTAACTTTTACGACGTCCATTAAATTCTATATAAAGTTAAATTTGCTGGTTCACGGAAAGGTCAAGATCAATAATAGCACTATTTCCAACGAGAATAATTATAAATGCTATCAACAAAACATTGCTTATTAAAAAAAAATAAAAAAAGAAAAACTATTGTTAAAAATAATATTCAAATGAATTGTAAAACAAAGACGTTTACTTTTTGGTCTAATTTTTTTAAAAGCCTGTTCTCATTTATTTAATGAGGTATTTTTAAAAGAAAATATACCTGCAAAAATAGCAGCCTCATTAGGGAAAATATCTTCCATTGTCGTTGTATATATATATATATATATATATATATATATATTTGAGAGTGCGAGAGAATGAAAGCACTGACAGAAATAAAGACGGAGAAAGAGAGAGAGCGAGAGAGAGAGAGAGAGATGTAGGTGGTTGGGAAAATGTATTAATAGTATTGAATTAAATGACTGGAATTGCGTGCTTTTTATTATATTACACACAGTACAAGAGACTTCTACCTCACGACGCTTTCCATAATTCACGGAAACTAATATTCAAGTCACGTACGTTGAGATTAAAAGTCCGATGAGACTAGTAATTGCCCGGCGATTTGTTTATTAATATATTAATTTACCAGACTCAGAGTATAGGCCTGACCCTCATACAACCACAGCCATACGTGCTCAGTGATATATACAAGGGTCATTCAATTTAACTTTTTCTTTACTGGAGAGTCATGGATTGTCTTTTAGACTCCGGCTTTCATTTTTAGCCCATGTGTAAACATTCTTTTGACTGAAAGATGCTTCTCCTTACACATCTCTCCTCTTTCTGAAAATTTCAGCTACCAAAGACTTCAGCCGCCCAAAATTTGACGACAAAGCATGGAGCACTCTGCTGTTTTCTACCATTTTGAATACCCTTCCAAATGATTTTTGCTCAATTAAACTATTTTTTGTATCAAACTAATTCCAAACAATGCCGAGATTACATTTATGGAAAAATTTCCAAAAATATTATTAAGCATTTTTTCAAAAAAATTCTCCTATATATGATTGAATAATATATATGCATATATACATCCTAAAAAAACTACGAAAATGAACCTAATAGCGTGACAGGATATCGAACTCTCTTATTGTACCGCAGGACAAACAACGAAAGACTCGTAGATATATAAACATATATTTTATATTTTTATTCTTTTACGGCGACGTTTGTGTGAAGTAGGAATACAGTCAGAGCGAGTTCACACATATCTTTCTTCAGTGGCGGGGACCCGTTTTGTGAAGTCGTGTGACGGCCGGAAAACACACACGGAGGAGCTGACTGGTCTGCTTGAGTGACCAGCGGGTCTCTCCCTTCGCTTGAAAGATCAGCGGATCTAATCCTTCACTTGAGAGACAGCGAATCTCTCGCCTTTGTTTGAGCAACCAGCGAATCTTTGCCTTCAGTCCAAAATTAGAGACCTTTTATTGTCTTTTCAAGTCCCATGCGGAAATATGAACCTGCCTTTTCGCCCACGTATTTTCTGTTTAAGGCTGGTTATCGGAACTTACAAACTTCCGGGTATTTTTTTCGGTATTTTTTTAATCTTATCAGCAAACGGAAATAGCTGTCACTCTATCCATAGGCAATAAATCATATTCTTCGTCATCCTCATTTATTTTCTCTTTCCTATGAAACCACTTTGTTGATGTCATCTAGTGACCGCATTGAATTTGCTACGTTCATCCCTGTCCCCAGCTAAGTCAGTATAATTCACGATCTCGCATCCTCATGCTGTGTGCATTTCAAAGTGGTATTTTAGGATTTTTTTTATATATGTATATATGTATGTGGGAGTGTATTTTTCATTATTAACATACGTATTAATTTACGCTGTAGACGGGTCCTGAATAAAAGCATCTATCTGGCAGAGGGTTAATACATGAACTCCCTCATAAAGGGTGTCTTGTGTATAGCAATTAATTGCTTCCAATTTTGAGGCTCCCGATCTGAGGAAGTAAGAGCCGACATTTTGTCCCCATTACTCCTGAATCCACACTTTTAGCATAGTAGTGTCACTTAAGGTTCAATCTATGAGTCAAATAGAACTTTTCTGTGATTATCTTTGCCCAGTTGGCTGGGGCTGCTGAATACACGGACAGCATCTTTGCGGAGGAGTAAGACTCCTCTCCAACGAGTGTCCTGTATATGACACTAAACAATCTGATGGTGAGGTTCCAGTAATGCTGGAGCTTTGGGGAATGCAGAGTACTTCTTCATTGCCATCGCTTCCAGGTCCACACTGACCCGGAATGGTGCCCTATCTAAGTGTCAAATAAAACTAAACTGTGAACTTTTGCTAAACTGAATTGCTTAAAATAGAACTGTTTTGACATTTAAACTACGTATATATGCTAAACTGAACTGTTTGAAATTGAACTGGTTTTAAATAGAACAAAATATTGTACTTATGCTAAACTGAACTGTTTGAAATAGAACTTTGTGACATTTAACTGGACTTCTTTGACATTTAACTATTTGTAAAGAAAAACTCTACTCATATTAAACTGAATTGTTTGAAATCTAATTCGGCATTAAACGACTCGGAAATTGTTGACACGCCGTAAAAAAACAACCAACCAATGTTTGTAATTATCTGTATTAAATAGAAATACTTGAAATTATATTACTATATAAATATGGGTTAAATAGATCGGTTAAATTAATGAAGGTTTTATCTATTTAACAAGTTTAAAATCATTCTGAAGACACTTTTGCTACTTGTATGTTTAGCCTAATGAGTAGATTGTTCGACAAGGATCGAGAAAACAAGGGTTCAATCCCAGGTCGAGTCATACTAAAAACTCAAAAAATGGTACTTGATGCCGCCTTGCTTAACACTCAGCTTTGTAAGGTTAGGTAACGTGGAGTGATCCAGCGAAAGGAGTACCACTCTCCCCTACTCCTCGCTGTAGTAGCTATTGAAAAGGGAGCTTTAGGGTCACCCTTGAATAAGGTCACCAACTTTACTTTATGTTTGGAGACCATAATTGTTAAACCTACTATAGCATAAAATACCCTTACGACGGTTGAAATGCCATCAAACCTACTAATGAACCAATCAACTAATAAAAGGTAATACAAAACGTTTCTTGAATATTCACTGTTATATGACAAAAACAGTACAATTCGTTTGGTTTCCTTTTTTTTCCTATGGCATATCAAC
This sequence comes from Sepioteuthis lessoniana, assembly GCA_963585895.1. Taxonomy (NCBI): domain Eukaryota; kingdom Metazoa; phylum Mollusca; class Cephalopoda; order Myopsida; family Loliginidae; genus Sepioteuthis; species Sepioteuthis lessoniana. Next base: position 24,307,686 of record OY757919.1, on the reverse strand, counting down.
CTTCATGGGTCATTTATTTCCAAGGAAATCTTCCAAGAAAAACCGTAGTTGTACTATTCAAACAATAGATGGGGGATTAGAGGTTTCATACTTTTCCGAAGGTAACTAGTACAAAAATGAACTTACTAGCGCGACTGAAGTTCGAACTAGCATACTACGACACTGCAGTCCATTACGTTAGCCACTAGGCCACGGGGACACCGAATGGATATTCGTATATTCCATTGCGAGATAAACGCAGATATTAAGTATGAGATTTTATCCTTAAAACGACTTTACATCCTACTTGATGAAAACCAGCTTAGGGTCAAATTTATACTCACTGTCAGGTTTGTATGTTTCTGTTCATATTATAGCAGTCAATGTATAATTTCTTTCGTTTCCTTTTAGTCTTAACGTCTCTTCTAAACTAGTTTCTTAGAGCATGCTAAAATAGCCGAATCTAAATGAAACGTTAAACCCGGAAGAAAATTCTACTGCTTTTCCAAACAAAACGTCTCCAGATGTGACATGTTTTACATTTGTTCTTAACATATTTTTATCACTTTTCTTATATCCTAAAGTTGTCAACGAACATGTAAAAAAACACGCATGTTGTGGTTTGGTTTCTTTCTTTAAAAAGCATATTAACTTTTGAGGGTTATTTAATTCTAAAGTCATACTTGTAGAATAGTGGTGCTAATATTGAACCCATAACTGACGGATAAGGGGGTTCAAAACTTTCCAAAGTTTACTAGTCCGAAAATGAACGTACTAACGTGACTGGAATTCAAACTCACTTTGATCTTGCAGTCCAGTTGTTTAGCCACGTGTTGTATTTAACCAACTTATTCATGGTGGAAACATTTCGAGCTATTACGTGGAATTAACATTTCGAACTCAAATTAATTCTGCTCTCAAATCCTTCTGAAGAAAGTGTTTTTTATTTATTTTATTTTTCATTTTTATGTCCTTAATTTCAGCTGACACAGTATCAATGCATCACTCCCAGACATATATGATTAGATTCAGAATGTAGTATCTCTTCTTATATATATATTTTTTTCTTTTTTTTTTTTTCTATATATATTCATTTTTTTTTTTCTTCTACTTCTGAAATAATATTTTTTGAAAGTTTATAATTTATTGGGTTTTAAATATCTTGCCACTCATAAAATATCCTTGTGACCGAACCAAATGAAAATCTGTCGGTGATCAATCTGATGAGGGTGGATGCTGGAAAAGAATTTACTATTTTGATAATCTTTTGAAGGGTCTGTTGGTCTTCAGTCTTTGTAAATAAAGATTAATAATTTTTCATGAGAATGTTTAAATAAAATTGATTTTTTTTATATTCTCTCTGGTAAACTAAATATTTTCTGAACACCTTAATGTTAAATTTTAGTATCTTCGAAATAAAAACTGCTTTCAATTGTTTTGGTTTGGTTTGGTTTACTTCGTTTGCTTAATGGCATATTAACCTCTTGGGTTATTTAATGCCAAAGTCATCTGTGTAAAAAAACAAACAATAATGGTACTATCTAATTCATGAATGAGGAAAAAAGTGAGCTCATAACGTTCCCAAAGATTTTAATCCGAAAGTGAACATAATACTGTTACCGGGGTTCGAACTCGTTTGCTACGCTGTCACATTCCAGCATATTAGCAATTAAACCTCAAGGAATCACCTTAATACATATCTTATACTTTTTTTTTAAGATATCATAAAAAAAGATCACAGTATAGGCAATAAAGTTTGACTCCGAGCAAAAGGGTCGAAAAGCAATAGTTTAATTCTTGACAAAGCTCACAGATGCCACAATCTGATTCCCTAAAGAGATGCTGTAAATATTCCAGACATTTTATGGGAACTGTGCAAGTATACACACAACTTGTCTCGAATACATGGTACAATGTAAGTGGTATTTACAGAGCGAGAGAGAAGGAAGAAAATACCATCAATTGTCTGACCGCCATCTTGTTAACATCTCATTCTTTAGATTCTGTCTTTCTTGCTCCCTCATTCTCTCTGTCTCTCTCTTTCTCTCTGTCTCTGTCTCTGTCTCTGTGTTTTTCTTTTTGCTTATCTCTCTTTCTCTCTCTCGTTTACTTGCGATACTTCTCTCTCTCTCTCTCTCTCTCTCTCTCTTGACGAAGCCATCTTCTGCCATCAGGCCTTTTTGCCTCTGTGATCAACGAAATCTTTTCCAGTCTGTTGAGCGTCAAAAACGGCTTCATGTTCGCCTCTTGACAATTTCTTTCCCAACATCACCTCGAACATGTGCGCTCGCTTTGTATTTTCAACGGTTAAACTTCTAGAGGTTCTGATGACTGAGGGTAGGGCTGGATTTACTGTTCGACATTGCTAAAGGGTACCAGGCGATAATAATGGTGTTTCTTATGATCTTACATCTGTCGTCGTTACATGTCAAATTCTATTTTTATTTACTTTGTTTATTTTTAACGTTATTTTTTTTTCGTGCTTTTTTTTTCTATGATTATCGGTTGAGCTCGTTTCTTTGTGCTTTTTCGAGTTTTTATAGGGTGAATGCGTTTTTTTTCCTACTTGTTGGGGTAGTTATTTGTATTACTCGATTGCCTTAATTAACTTTGACGAAATAGAGTTTGACACAAGAATATCTTTTAACTCTACATAACAAATAATAACACAATGAAATTTATAAAGATTTCCAAATTAAACAAGTGCTACACAAAGCCATTTTCACCGGGAAGTTTCAATTCGTTAAAGAAAATGTTGGAAACAGCGTAGCGTCACGGTTATCGTCATTGAAAATGGAATCGGTCTTCCGAGTATTTTTTTAAAACTCGACACGACTTTGCAGAGGAAAGGCATGAATCCATCTGTTTTCTCCCAATAGTGCGAAATAGTAGGGCAGACTGGATTCTTTGGTTAGGCAACCGGTAATAGAAAAAGGAAAACTCTGAATTCAAACTAGCTTTAAAGTCGACCCTGTGTCACATCGTGCTCATGGGGGAGGGGTTATGCAAATAAATACAGGAAATATAAAAGCAACAATTCGGCTGTGAGAGATTCATTGTAATTTATCTCTGCTTTTATTTCCTCTTTTTTATAATTCTTTTTAGATCGTTCATAAAATGCTACTCGTACCCTGCAACTTAGTATTACCTACCACACTTGGTGATTACTTTTGCTTTATGTGTGGGGTGGCTACGTACTCGGAAAAATTAAAAACAAAACTTGTCAAAGAACGGATGAACCTTTTTTTTTAAACCGTTGGCTGTCTGGACGAGTACAATTTAACTCTTTCAAAGGAAACAGTCAATCTTCATCCCATGGGATGAAAGGGGGGTGATGATAAGTAAATTTCAAAATTAGTTGAGAATTAAAAAAGATTCAAATATCCATCGGTTGACGTAGCACTTAGTTTTCTTGAGTAAAAAATGTCTCAAGTGCATTAGATTTCTGAACGTTAAAATTTAATTTGACAGGTTACCTTTCTCTCTTTCCTCTCCCTCATCTTATATATATTAGAAAATATAGTAACAAATCCGTTAGTATGTAAATATAAAATATGGAAAGAAAAAACAAAGTAACATATTGAGTGAATATAATTATTCATATATTAATAATATGTCATCGTACAATATTTTTTCTTTTTTCTTTTTTTTTCTTTTTGTTAAACCATTTTCAGAGTAATGTTAGCATGTGATTTTAAGTCTCATCAAAAAACTAATTTTAAATAAAAAAAAAAGAAAAACAAAATGAAAAAAAAAAATGAAAAAATTCTTAGCATTCTAATATTCTTAATAGCGTTCTGTTTTAAAACGTATTTGACGTAATTAATGGTGGAATGGTTTTCTTTTTTCCCCTTTTATTTCCTTTTCTTTATCTTTTTTCTTTTAGTCTATTTTTATTCATTTGTTGATTTATTTTCAATAAAAGTTCACGTGCTTGCTGTATATTTGAAAAAAAAAAAATCAAAAATTAAATTGAATTTAGAGTTGTATCTGCACTATTAAAATTTGAGATCATTAGAACGAAAATTGGTCAGTTTATTAAATTATGAAATAATATCAATTTTTCTGAAACACACACACACACACACACACACACACACACACACACACACACACACACACACACACACACATATATATATATATATATATATATATATATATATATATATATATATATAAGGTGGGGAAAGAAGTAAATGATTACATAAAACACCAATCTACCAAATAATATTTTTTCTTTAAATTCTAGTTAAGAAACAGCAGTTACAAAGTCTTTTCCACTCAGAAAATATAATACTCGGCTTAGCGTAAATATTTTTCGAGAGAAAGTGAAGAATCATGTTTGAATTGTAGCAGTTATTTATTGTTAGCCTAATCTAAAGGGATATATTTTGTGTGTGTAAAAAATTCTTTGTGTGAGTGAATCCTTATGTCGAGAAAAAATATATTAAATATTTTGGCGGCTGCAATAGGAATTTTCATCGGCAATTTTATGCTGTAGAAGTAGTATTTATACATCTACATAAAAATAACATATTCATTCAATTTAAGATAGTTAAACGAGGCTAAAAGCATTCGGGAAAGAACAGAATGTTACGTGAATTCAGTAAGTTTCCAGACTTTTTTGTACAGGCATTAAAAATTGTCGGAGACTCTTGAAAATTCAGTATGTTATTGCTATACATCTTATGAGATGACTGACCAATTTGATTTCAGATTCAAATCAACAGCTACAGCAGCAATTGGAATACACCCTACTAAAGCCTGATTGTCATAGCTGGTAAATTTCAAAAATGCAATCTGGACATGAGGACACTTTAGAAGAACGATACGCAATAAAATTCTGTTTTAAACTTAGAAAAAATGCCAGAGAAACCTATGGAATGCTTCAGACTGCTTTTGGAGCATCTTGCATGAATCGATCATTAGTTTTTGAGTGGCACAAGAGATTCAAGGAAGGCAGGGAGTCTGTCAGGGATGATGAGAGGTGTAGGAGGAGTAAGGAAGTCAATACACCAAAGTTGGTTGGCCAAAGGGTTAGGGTTAGGGTTACTATGTTGAGGTTTTAAGGGAGTTAAGGAATAGATTCAGTCGGAAGAGGCCAGCAGTCTTCAAATCAGGTCAGTGGCATTTCCACCAGGACAATGCAAGAGTCCACAACTCCATCGTTGTCACAGACTATTTGATCAAGATGGGAATAAAGACACTTCCTCACCCTCCATATAGTCTCGACCTTGCTCCCTGTGAGTTTTTGTTATTCCCTAAACTCAGAGGCTGTCGCGATGAGACAATTGAGGAGATGAAAGAGGCTGTGACGAAGGTCATTGACACGCTCACACAAGAGGACTTCCATGGGGCCTTGCAAAAGTTGTTGGAACGGTACAACAAGTGCATTGCCGCTGGAGGAGATTACTTCGAAGGGGACTAGAATTTCATGTGTGTACTATCAATAAAAGTGCCCATAAGAAAAAAGTCTGTAAACTTATTTAATGATCCTCGTAAATATCCTCTTAAAAGAAATAAACCAAAAAATTTGGTAGACACTGAACAATTACATACCTACGGAGGAAAATATCTATTTCTTCGCTGGTAATAAGATTGAGGTAGGCTTTAAATTATATCCTTTAAATGTTGCTGATTTCTAATTGGTTAACAAATATATCTTAATAATTTAGTCGAGAAAAGATTTCTTAAACAATTCTGTGCTCTGATCCTTTACATTTTTCGTCACAAATCAAATATTACCGAATGTAAAATTTTGAAACGAGTGCTCATGCGACACTTGGTAATATAGGCAAAAATGTAGATTAAAAAATTACAGATTCCTGCGCTTATTTTTTTGCATAAAATACAACACATTTTTTAGTATGGAAATCAGCTGATTATATATATATATATATATATATATATATATGTTGTATAGCCGTTATACACCTATACACATATACATGCGGAACAGACAACAGTCAACACAATAATGACGAACGAACACAGTTCTTTAGAAAAATAAACCTCTCACACTTTATTCGAAAGGGTTGCGAAAGGGTTATGAAAGGGTTATGTGTGAGAGGTGAGTTGGAGACTGGACGAACTGCAACATATTGACCCCAGTTCCTTTGTCTTTATCAGCACATCTTTCTCGTTCTGCCGGGCTGCTCAATCGGGGGTCCTGAGGGCCCATAGCCCTCTGCCGGGTGCTGGTTCTCTCTACAGCATCTTATCTCCAACTAACTGACTCTAAACTAACTGAACTTCCTGTCGCATCGGGTTATATCATTGTTTGACATCCACCTGCTTCCTGTGAACGTCGCATCTGCACCCGATTCAACCCGTACACAGTCAAGCTTATACCCTGATATCTTCGACTGGATACACCTGTTCCTTGATCGACGGCTGAGTCGGAGGTCAATATGTTACATATATATATATATATATGTATATATGTATACAGCAGTTTCATATGTTACCTGGTGTAAAATGTTACCTGGTGTAAAAAGTTGGTTGCGAAAAAATCCCAATATGCAAGCCTTTGTTGATGCACATTTAAAGCACGGCTATTTTTTGGAAAATGATTATGAAAGTGCAACTTAACATAAGTTACAAAGTTTTGGCTGGTAAGAAAAGATAATATCAGTCAAATCGTAAATATTTTGAGAGAGAAGGTGAAGATTCATGTATTAAATGTTACTGTTATTGTAATTACACATTTTTCAACGTTTGGGCATTGTCAAAAATTAGTATTTTAAGTGAAATATTTGAAAGCTGACAGGTCCACCTACCGTGAATACAAACTCAACAAAAAATGTGTGTGTGTGTGTGTGTGTGTGTGTGTGTGTGCGTGCGCGCGCGCACGCTTGAATCTAATTACATCTGGCTCGTTTAAATATATGGGTTTAACTTGCGAAATGCACGGCTAAAACATCCGCATAAGACAATCACGAAAGTGAGAGAAAGGCAAAAAAGGATCAGTAAAAATCCTAGACTCACATTTAGACACGGTTCCAACAAGGACATTTAATGAGAGAACCCAAATTCCAAATCCTTACAAACAACGGCCCAGAAAAATCCATGAGAAGTAACTATATGAGTACTAGAATAAAGAGATATGATGTAGATAAGAATGGGTGCGTAAGATGATCAATAGGAAACTATGCAAGCTACTGTAATTTGGCTAATCAAGACAATAAAGGTGAAATGACAGAGAAAAACAACGCTAGGGACATTATCGAAGTGTTCTTTTTTCATAAAAGAACTGATACGATCCGAATATATATATATATATATATATATTCTCTTAAAAAACAACAATCGGTCACATTAAGAGAATAAATTTATTTCCATCCTGTTAAAAGCATTGGTATAAATCAATGCTCTAAGAAATTAACAGGACGTCTTCAGAGCATACAAGGAATGGATTTAAATAAATTTGTTTCACATTTACAACCAGACTGAAAAAACCCCCAAAAAACAAAAAAACAAACAAACTTATTTCTCCTAAATAAAAAAGCTAGCCTAAACCTTCAAGTAACAATAAGTATCAAATTATTATGGCATGTAAATTAAATTTGAAGTATGATGAAACCTAATGTTGTTTTATATGCCATAATATTTTGTAACTTATTGTTACTAGAAGGTTTAGGCTTGCTTTATAATTTTTTTTCCTTTTTAGTCTGGTTGTAAATGTGAAACAAATTTATTTAAATCCATTCCTTGTTTGATCTGAAGAGGTCCTGTTAATTTTTTAGAGCATTGATTTATACCAATGCTTTTAACAGGATGGGAATAAATTTATCTTAATATGAACGATTCTTGGTTTTTTAGTAATTTACAAAGCGCTTTGCTTTGATGTGACACAAGGCCGAATGAATGCGGCGCCCAGTGAGACTCGAACTCACTCGTGTAGGTTTGCTAGACTAGCTTGCTAACCATTACACCTCCAGAGGTGCCCAATTTCTTGGTTTTTTAAAAGAAAATTATTTGCTCTGTGGATTTTATTTACTTTGAGCTCTTGACTGGGATTATTCAAATTTAATATTCTATTTTTGAATATTTTATTGATTAGTTCTAAAGTGTGCCGTTTTAAGTAAAGACATCGTTTTAAGTAAGTAATGATTAAAATTTGAAAGCAGTTATAGCATTAATTAAAAATTCTTTATCCGAATAATCTATACACGCAAGAATAAATATTCCTATAAAATATGCTCGCAAGAGTAAATATTCCTATAAAATATGCTCGCAAGAGTAAATATTCCTATAAAATACGGATAATATTATTTTAAAATATGCTCGCAAGAGTAAATATTCTTATAAAATATGCTCGCAAGAGTAAATATTCCTATAAAATATGCTCGCAAGAGTAAATATTCCTATAAAATATGCTCGCAAGAGTAAATATTCCTATAAAATACGAATAGTATTATTTTATTGTATTGCATTAATTTAGTGAGCTTTTGCAATGCGAAATACGCGTTCTAACACCCGCCACGTAATACCATGTTTACAAAGACAAAAAAAAAAAAAATTGAAGATCCAACATCGTGTTCATTTAAAAAAGTCTCTGACGATGAAGTTTTTACTTTCAAATTACTCTGACTCAAATAATTACTATTTCGCATTGCAATATCCCTCTAAATCTAAATTGCAGCATGGACGAAATCTTAAAAATCAGTACAAGATTTTGTTTGGTTTGTTTTAGTTTTACAGCATCTCAACCATTTGAGGTTATTTAATTCCAAATACATTTTTATACAAATGAACAGTTCAATTTGAAACAATTCAGTTTAATATAAATACGCCGTTTAAACAGCAAAACAGTCTTATTTCAAATAATTTAGTTTAGTATAAGTACGCAGTTTAGGTATCAAAAACTGTTCTATTTCAAACTATTCAGTTTAGTCAATGAAGTTAAATGGTTCCATGTATTGCAGTGTATTACTAACAATTCAATTAAACATCTGTTAAATGTCAAAATAGTTGCATTTCAAATGATTCAATACTATAAAATAAAATAATTTGTGCAATGCTTCAAGCAAATCACGTTATACTTTTTATACTAATAATAATTTGTTTTAACACAAGTTTCAAGTATTCTTAAATAATACTAATACTTTGCACTGATTATATGCCTTCAAGTATTTAAGCCATTATATACATTCAAGTAACCAAACAAGCAAAGGTTATAGATGTTTTTTTTTTATGGCTGAATGTTATACAATCAAAATGATTATAATTAAATGTTATCTATTACTAAACAATTGGGTTGAAGAGAATTTAATTGTTGAGAAACGCGTAAATTTTATCACAAAACCACATATACACCTAAAAAGATATGCACAGAAATGAAGATGATATTTTTATCGAGTGTTAAGAAGACATGCTGTCACTTGATCTTAACACAAATATAATTTCTACTAGTATAAAAAAATCAGTTCAAAGAATTGGACAGAATTTATAGATCAGATTTATATTGTGTACAATTACATACTACCCTATTACTTTTATCTTAGCCGGCGCATTGTTCATTTAAATGTTCAATGAAAGAAGAAGAAGAAGAAGAAGAAGAAGAAGAAGAAGAAGAAGAAGAAGAAGAAGAAGAAGAAGAAGAAGAATTGGAGAAGATGAAGAAGACTGTTTAATCTATTTAATCCTGTGAAGCTGATGCTGGTAAAATTTCCGATTGATTATCGATTATAGATATTTTCATCTCATTGTCGATTTTGAGTACATACATGGGAATATTCTGTAATGTAGGAGGAGAGTGAGAGGAGAGATAGAAAGAAAGAGAGCGAGAGAGAGAGATCAGAGAGAGAAAGAGAGAGGGTGAGATTACTTTTGGATTGGTTTGAAAAATAAAGAAAAACAATTCAGAAAAGAGAAAAAAATTAAGTAAAAAACCCAAAAAACATTAAATCGGAGTCACGACCTTAATTTTAGTTACTGAACTATATATATATATATATATATATATATATATATATATATATATAAGTGTGTGTGTGTGTGTGTGATCATGGGATCAAGTCTGGGATAATTATGCTCTATCACTAATGTTGAGAAATGCTTATCTATAAATATACCAAACCATATATATATATATATATATATATATATTAGATGAAAATAGAAAATAGTTTTAAAAGAGTTTAATTGATGAAAAGTACGAAAAAGCTGGCTTGCAGAGCATTATAAATAAAAATAAAAAGGAATTACATCTCACCTTCTTATTATAAGTTCATTTTTAGTATTTTTAGGTTTCGCATAAAATAGGAAAAAAACAATAGCCACATGAATCTTTTGGGGGAAAGGAAAGAGTATGTTTTCACGGACGTCAAACTGAAATAAAATGCTGGCGACTTCTTTTGATTAGGATAAATAATTGCATAGCGCAGGGAGAGAAGTAGAAGTGTGAAGAGGGAAGGGAGAGGAAAAAGTCCTTCTTCCTGAAAGATTTCATTGGCAGAAAAGCCACTTAGAATTATCAGGATTAGAAAATAGTTGATCCCTAAATAATGATAAGGAAACAAAGAAATTATGATAGTTTTAAAAATTTTGCACTATATAATCTGTGATTGCAGCATGGACAAAATCTTAAAATTTAGTACAAGATTTTGTTTGGTTTGGTTTAGTTTTACAGCATATCAACCATTTGGGGTTATTTAAAACCAAATCCATTTTTATACTTATGAACAGTTCAATTTCAAGCAATTCAGTTTAATGTAAATACGCCGTTTAGATAGCAAAACAGTCTTATTTCAAACGATTCGGTTTAGCATAAGTACGCAGTTTAGGTGTCAAAAACTGTTCTATTTCAAACTATTCAGTTTAGTCAATGAAGTTAAATGGTTCCATGTATTGCAGTGTATTACTAACAATTCAATTAAACATCTGTTAAATGTCGAAATAGTTGCATTTCAAATGATTCAGTTTTGCATTAGCAAATACTTTAGTTCTATTTTACCCATAGATAGGACCAAATCAGGTGCTACCAGAGTGGACCTGGGAGCCATGGCAATAACGGAGTAGTCCGCATTCTCAAAGATCCTGCATTACTGCAGCCTCCCCATCAGATTGTTTAGTGTCATATCGAGGACACTGATTAGGGGAGTCTTACCCCTCTGCAGAGATGCAGTCGGTGTATTCTGTAACCCCCGCTGACTGGGCCCTGTTACAGATTCACCAGTTTAGTGAAAGTACACGGTTTTGTTCTATTTGAACCATAGATAGGACCCTCTTAGGTGCGACCAGAACGGAGTTAGGAGAGATCGAAATGAGTAGGTACTTGCCATTCCCTAAAGCTCTAGTATAACTGAAGCCTCACTATCAGATTGTTTAGTGTCATATCCCGGACACTGGTTGAGAGAGTCTAACCCCTCTCAGTCGGAGTATTCTGCAGCTCCAGCCGATTGGGCCACATGATACTCGTTGAAGGGGTCTTACTGTTCTGCAGAGATTCAGTCGGTGTATTCTGCAGCCCCA
>OY757919.1:24276229-24293729 GCA_963585895.1 Sepioteuthis lessoniana | reverse complement strand
CAATACTTGTGCTTTTGATTATCTGGCTGTTGAAAATCGCCATCATTTGTGTGTATGTCCGTTTTTCAGTGTTGCTAAATTTGAGGTTAAGCACCAAAATTAATGTAAGTCTTTCATTAGGAATATATACACTTCAACACAATTATTTGTTCATTATTATTTGTTCATTTCATCATGTTACTTTTGATCGTATAATATTCCTCCATAGCAAAATCCAACTATTTTATCTTTATTAGCTACCTGAAAACGTATAGTTATTTGAAATACATAAAACCAGACTATTGCGTTTACTCATCAACGAGTGTTGAAAAGCCTTAATACTCTCAGCAAATATATATATATATATATATATATATATATATATACGAGGGGCATACGATAGGTTTCCAGACTTTTTTCGAATAGGCCCTTAAAATTGTCGTAGACTCTTGAAAATTCAGTATGTTATTGATATACATCTTATGAGATGACTGACCACTTTTTATTATTTCAGATTCAAATTAACAGATAAAGCAGGAATTGGAATACACACCTACTAAAGCCTGATTGTCACAGCTGGTGAATTTCAAAAATGCAATCTGACACTTTAGAAGAACGATATGCAATAAAATTCTGTTTTAAACTTGGAAAAATGCCACAGAAACGTATGGAATGATTCAGACTGCTTTTGGAGCATCTTGCATGAATCAAGCATTAGTTTTTGAGTGGCATAAGAGATTCAAGGAAGGCACAGAGTCTGTGAGGGATGATGAGAAGTGTGGGAGGAGTAAGAAAATCAATACACAAGAGTTGATTGGCCAAAGAGTTGATTGTTGAGGTTTTAAGGGAGTTCAGGAAGAGATTCCTAGGGAAGAGGCCAGCACTCTTCAAATCAGGTCAGTGGCATATCCGCCAGGACAATGCACCAGTTAACAACTCCATCCTTGTCACAGACTATTTGACCGAGATGGGCATCAAGACAGTTCCTCACCCTCCCTATAGTCGGGACCTTGGTCCCTGTGACTTTTGCTTATTCCCTAAGCTCAGAGACTGTCGTTATGAGACAATTGAGGAGATGAAAGAGGCTGTGACGAAGGTCATTGACACGCTGACAGAAGAGGACTTCCATGGAGCCTTCCAGAAGTTGTTGGAACGGTAGAATAAGTGCATTGCAGCCGGAGGAAATTACTTCGAAGGGAACAAGAGTTTCATGTGTGTACTATTAATAAAAGTACCCATACGAAAAAAGTCTGTAAACTAAGCCTGTATGCACCTCGTATATATATATATATATATATACAAAGAGAGAGAGAGAGAGATATTACTATATTCGTTGTAAGTTAGTAAGTGCGCAAAATTAAAATATTTTGAAGTGCTCGATTGAAAATCTAAAATATTAGAATGATAACAGTGTTGAATATTGCTTGTGACTCCAAGCTTCACGAACAATAATTCTGACGGTTGTTATGTGTATATATATATATATATAACACGCAGAACCATCATTACCGTGATTACATAAGAAACGGTTACTGTAACGCGTAATAACATCAACGGCCGAAAATAAACGCGTTTTTTTTTAAATCACAAACTGCACACTAAAAATGAATGTCCAATGTAGTCTCCGCTCCTAATTGATCTGGCGTATATATATAATACATATATATATATATATATATATATATATATATATATACATATATATATATATATATATATATATATATATATATATATAATTCTTTTAATACTCTCTCCGGTGGCAAAAGCTGCGCCTTGAGCTACCGAAACTATGTTATCACCATTGGTTGTCGTGTGATGAAAATTAAATATATATATATATATATATATGTGTGTGTGTGTGTGTGTGTGTGTGCATACGAGAGAGAGAGGGGGGAGAGAGGGATATTCTAATTTTTTAAAAAGACGGAAAAAATTCGATCTGAGTTTAAGGATTATGGAGACGAACAAGACATGCAGAACACAGCTGGAGAAGCAGGGACGAGGTCATAAGTGATGTACTCCTATGGACCCCCACATATGGCCTGGCAAAAGCAGGACGACCAGCGCGAACATACATGCAGCAGCTATGTGAGGATATGGGATGTAGCCCTGAAGACCTACCAGGGGCGATGAACGATAGGGAGAAGTGGCGAAAGAGGGTCAGGGGTATCTATGCTAGCGGCACGACATGATGATGATGATTATGATGACAATAAATTAGAAGGATTAAACCGAATGGATTATTATGTCGGAAATATTGATGCAACAAATCTTGACCAAATTTTGAGTTCAAATTTTCTGAGACCAAATATTCGTGAAGAGATTTTCTAAGAGCAAATTATCAGTTCACTCGAGTGTGTTGAATTCCATGTCTTATCGTTGAATGTCTCCTGTTTTCATAGCCAAGTCGATTTGTCCATTTATTCAGTCTTTCAGATCTTGTAAAGCACGGAATTTATGCTAACACTGTAACAAGTCATCATGAACACGGCTGAACCACTTAGGCCCATAACGACAGAAGAGAACCATCGACTGATAGGATTAGAAACAAATAGAAAATGTAATGAAGTTTTCAACCAAAATTAGTTCAGGTTAAATGAGTCAGACGAGTGGAAGCCGGACAACGAGACTTGTGCAATAAACGTCAAATTTCATTATTTACAATTCAAAACGAATTTTCTTTCCTTTGGCTAAGAAGATGTGTGTTTTCCAAATCCGATCTTGCGAAACACACACACACACACACACACACACACACACACACACACACACACACACACACACACACAGATAGATAGATAGATAGATAGATAGATTCTCACAACCTCACAGCATAAATCAAAATCGATTGTTACAATGGATGCAATATTGAGTGATTTCATCCACTGAAATGCGTGCAATTAAATGAGAGAATGTAGATCAAATTCATACTCCTGCAAGTATATATATATATATATATATATATATATATATTACCATCCACAGACAGATCTGTTTCTTTCTATCAGAACTCATCAGTATATGTATATATATATATATATATATATATCCTCGAAGTGATAACTCTAAAAAAAGAAAATATTACCAACTATAAATGAAATAGCATTCACAACAAGTATAAACACATTAAACGTGTTTAATAACAAACCAGCCATCCTAACAGAATAAAGCAACAGTATCTATGATTAAAAAAAAACACTAACTCCAAATAAATATAAGCCATTCCGATAACTTTGAAAAAGAGAAAATATAACCAACTATAAATGAAACAGCATTCACAACAACATTAAATGTGTTCAGTAACTAACCAGCCATCCTAACAGAATGAAACAACCACATCTATGATTTAAAAAAACACTAACTCCAAATAAATATAAGGCATTCCAAAAAATATAAAACCCACTGAAACAAACGAAGTAACACAAACCCAGAAGATTAACAGTGAAATGGTCGAAAGCGCTTGGGTTAAAATAGGGTTCTTTCTTTACCAACTTGACATCAGACATGAGAAGGCTCGTGAGAAGCCTTGAATGTTTTCTCTTGAAGATTTAAGAAAATAGAAACAATCCACGTTATTCAACTAAACCTGTTTATATATATATATATATATATATATATATATATTGCTCTAATGATCATCTAGGAGAGAAACTGTCACCGAGCCCTGATGATTTTGTGACTTTGCTTCTCAAATTTAGATCTTCATATGCTCTATCACTTCTATTAAGCACATTTTTTTGATAAATTTACCAAACCAACAAACTATACATGTATATAAATCATCTGTGAGTCTTCTGAAATAATGCAACAAGGCCTACATCTAGGAACGGGCCAACGTGTGATCATAAGAAAAACGTGTAGTTGCCCATACCGTGACATTTCACTTCTTTTCCGATGACAACATTGCCAAGGGGCTATACAACGTGGCAGTGTCGCTGCAGGCATTTAGAAAATGAGGCAGAATACAACTTAGCTTAGAGACTTCTGCTCATTTTGAATTCGAAGATTTTCCTTCGAGCCTTGTTGTCCTACCAATACGAGAGAACCCTGCCTTTTTTTTACTATTTTACCCTTATTATTGTACAAGAACATTCGTAGAATATTCTGCAAGAACATTCATAGAATGTGAAGCACAGCTTTTTTCAATATGTATATATATATATATATATATAGTCATCCACAGACAGATCTGTTTCGTTCTATCAGAACTCATCAGGGTGGCTAGACAGTATCTTACCGTAGCTGGGGTCGATACCCGGTTGACTCAAACGCCAAACCAAAGCTTCTAACCATTCAGCCACGAGGAGATATTAGCTGCGAAGTAAATTTTAAACGGTTATGAATCACAATTACTATTGTTGACATACATCCGTTCAACAGTTGCTGAGACCTCAATTCATCTACGAAGAGGCTTGCAATAGACGCTAATAGCTAATATTTCTATCATATATATGTATATATATATATGATAGAAATATATGGAAAGTTGGATAAATCAAACACTCAACTCAAATTTAGATGTGATATTTCGTTTGGCTTTATTTCGTCTTCACGATTTTTTTCAAGAAAGTTGGATAAACAAACACTTAACTCAAATTTAGATTAAACAATTCAAGAAGTTCGTGAAGATGAAATAAAGTCGAACGAAATATAACTCGTATCACACATCTAAATTTGAGTTAAGTGTTTGATTTATCCAACTTTCCACATATTTGTACTGACATATTCACTACAAATCTATATTTTCAACATATATATATATATATATATATATGTGTGTGTGTGTGTGTGTGTGTGTGTAGAGAAAGAGAGAGAGAGAGGCGTAGATAGAGAATGAATGAGATCAAGAGAGAGCAAGAGAGAGAGAGAGAGAGGTGTTGATAGAGAGAGAATGAGATCAAGAAAGAGCAAGGGAGCCAGAGAGAGAGAGAGAGAGAGAGAGAGGTTGATAGAGAGAGAATGAGATCAAGATTGAGCAAGAGATAGAGAGAGAGGGAGAGAGAGAGAGAGAGAGAGAGATGCATACACATTAGCCTTTAGGTGGGTCTAGTTTTAAATGGGTTATACTCAATAAAGACGATCTCCTTGACATCAAACTTCATGCGCTGTTAATAGTGATCACTTCTTTGCAATTATTCAAATCTTCAATTTGATATGGATTTTAGTATCTATTGCAGTCCCAATTATGTGTCAAATAGAACTGTTCGAAAATTATGAGTGTTAAATGGGAATTCTAAAAATGATATAACAGTAGGTACATTATTTGTATTAATAATAGTTACATGCATCGATAACTATTGACAGAAGATGAATATTAGTTACTTGAAACTAGATAAGTTGGCTTGGTCGGCTTGGGCTGTAGCGACTACATCTCTTCAGAGGGCTAAGACCACACCCCAACGAATGTCTGGATCATGTCACTAAACAATCTGATGGTGAGGCTCCAGTAATGCTGGACCTTTATTGCCATCGCTCCCAGGTTCAACCAACCAAAAAAACAAAAAACATCAAACCAAACAATAAATACATGTGAGCACACGCTATACATATAACAATACTTATATATATATATATATATATATATATATAATGTATTTCTATATATATATATATATATATATATATATATATATATATATAATGTATTTCTATTTTAGGTTAATCCCTAACTTTAATACTGGGAGACTGAAAAAAAAATCATCCAACTTGTGGATAAACAAATACTGAAGTTATTGTTTGGGAAAAAATTCCATAAAAAAGAAAAGACTGAAAACATGAAAAAGTAAGTAAAGTTGGCGACTATAGTCGAGGGTGACCCGAAGGCTCCTTTTCTATAGCTACTACACCGATGTGTATGGGAGGGCGCTACTCCTTTCCCTGGATTGCTCCACTTTACGTACCTTATAATGCTGAGTGTTAAGCAAGGAGGTATCAAGTACCATTTTTTAAGGTTTTGGTATGACTGGGATTTAACCCCGGTCTCCCAGACCCATTAGCGAACACTCTACTGACTAGGCCAATGAGCTGAGTGAAAACATACGTATTGTCTGAAACAAAAATCAAATAATATCGTAATTTCTAGCCAAAAGAAAAACTCTGACAGAGGACTAAGTAAATGAAGTGAGTGCTCAATAAAAGGCAGAGCAAATATTGATAGAAGTACCTACTGGGGGAAAGGAAATCTGCCTCGGTTTCACCTTTCGGGATCATCAGGATGAAGCTGACCAAAGAGGGTAGGTAGATTGCTTGGCAGGTAGACATTTTTTTTTAGATTTATTTTTTCTTGAGTGATTTAATCAAACGTATATTTATGCAAATTTTGTTAGATTGTTTAGATTTGTAATTCAATAAAATGTCCTTTACCCTACCCTCTTTGGTCAGCTTCATTCTGATTATCTGGAAAAGTGAAACCTAGGTAGATTTCCTCAGGCCCATTATATATATGTATATATATACTATATGAGTGTGCGTGTGTGTGTTTGTGTAATTTTGTATGTGCAGATGCGTTCGTGTGCTCGTTCTTACTTGCCAATTTACCGCAACATTTGCAGATAATATGAAATAGACTAAAAATAGATGAATAATTTAGTTAATCACTATCCTATTAAGTCCTCAAAATAAATATTGATTTTATACTTGTCTTAATTGATTCTCTAATTTGCACATGAGCAGTGGTTGATGAATAGATATATAAACAGACCGATAGATAAATAGATGGTGAGATATGAACAGGTGCAGAACAATTGACAAACTTAAACTTGTGCACCAAGTGCTTGTGCGAGTATGTGTATAGATATAGATATGTCTGGCAGAATTTTTTATCTCTGCCCGGCATGTTCCACTAATTCTGTCATACATATAAGCTAAAACTTAAGAGATATGCATATGCCGGAGCATGCGCTATTTCAGAGGAAAATGTTGATATCTTTAAATTGACGTAATTACGAAAGTTACATGTTTAAAATAACTTGTTTAACGATGAGAAAAATCATTATTCCCGATCAGAATAGAATTCCTTTAGATCTCATTTCGTCTCACTCACTTCTCTACAGACTGCATCTCCTGAAAAGCAGTAAGACTTTTAAAACAGGTTTCCTGAATAAGACACTAAATTGTATCCGGCGATGAGACTCTTGTTCTGGAGCACTATTGCCTGTGGAGTTCACGGATTCATCTATGAATCAAATAAATTCATTACACTGGATTATAATTCTTAAAACCATATCTTCATCATCATCATGTCGTGTCGCTATCACGGATATCCCTGACCCTCTCTCGCCACTTCTCCCTATCATTCATCGCCTCTGGCAGGTCTTCAGGGCTACATTCCGTATCCTCACATAGCTGCTGTGTGTATGTTCTAGCTGGTCGTCCTGTTTTGCTTGGGCATATGTGGGGGTCCATAGGAGTACATCACTTATGAGCTCGTCCCTGCTTCTCCAGCAGTGTCCTGCATGTCTTGTTCGTCTAGCTTGAATAGATTTCGTGATGAGAGGCAGGTGGCCGTATAGTTGGTGCCTTTTGGGGTGTTGCCGCCAGGACTTGTTCAATATTGCTCGCAACATTATTGTGTGTGTAAACACATTATTAATCTTATTAGATAGGAGTAGATTCTTAAAACTGTATAACTGTTTAAGAATTTTCAATATTACATTGGAATACTTGAAACCATAAACCGTGTTAAGATTATTTATATTAGATTGGGACGTTTGATAGTTCCCTACTATTTATGATTTAAAAAAGTATCATTTCTGTTTTTCTACAGGGATGGCTTTGGCGTTTAATAACCAATAGATATATGATATCGCATTAATATAGAATCTAGAACGAAAACCATATGACTGTGGGCAAACAAATGATTATTTTTATAGACAACTTTAAGAGGAATGATGAGAAGGTAGGCTGAAAATATGAATAGTTTTGGTTATTATCAAATTATGTTAATAAATTAAATCTAGTAATTAAATACCACATGAAGGGTTGATATGCCATTATGGAAATCGAACCAAACCAAAGCAATCGCCGGACCCCATCTTCAACTCGTCTTTTTAATTATCTTTTGCTGTGCAAAAATATATTGAATTATTTTCCGTGAGGATCAAAGAGAACCCGTTGTGTCGGATATGCTTATTCTCTGAAAGTTTTCCATCATCACTGGCAGAACTGTGTTAACAATTCACCCTCTAGAGAATAAATGACAGAAAAAAAATGATGATCATGTTGAGGAGAAGAAGGACGAGAAGGTGGATGATTTTGCTTCTCTTTCTAAGCTAAGTAATTATGTGTACTAAAGAAGACATATTATTACCCTTCCAGGCATTTTTTTTTCTTTTTCTTTTAATTTTTTTACATTCTTCATTTTTTCTTATCTAGCATTAAATTTCACAGAGGAAGTCTTATACGAAAAAGAAACAACTAAAGAGTAAATGAAGGAATAAAAAAAAAACCAGGAATTTTTTACATTTAACGAAATAGATATTTTAAAAAATAGAAACTAACTGGTCATACTTATCGAAACATCGTAGTCTCTTTTTCTCTCTCTCTCTCTCTCTTTAAATATATATATATATATATATATATATATGGTGTGTGTGAGTATAAATAAATAAAAAACGTAGGTATTTTTTAAAACTTAACAATATAAAAAATATTCAAAAAGAATAAAAACTAACAGGTAATATTTATCGAAACATCGTACTATATATATATATATATATATATAGGTGTGTTTGTGAGTATGCACGATTGAATTCGAGTGTATGTTTATGTATACGTTCATATTTGTATACATCCTATTTCAAGCATTTGTTTATATGCATGGAGGATGGAGAAGTTTACAGAAAATAAGTTAATATATATATATATATATATATATATGTGTGTGTGTGTGTGTGTGTGTGTGTGCATATTAATGTATTTCCTCCGTGTAAACAGAAAGTAAAATATTCAACTAATTATCCCCAGTGATTAAATAGGCAACAAAACCTCTTAAAAAGACGGAGAGACTAGAAAATAGGTTAAATGATTTTTTATAGTCACTTTCTTGAAACGATGCAGTACAGCACATACCCATGCCCCCCATATATATATATATATAAAGCATGAACATGTAATAATGTTTATATATATTAATATTGTATATATTCCTAAATGTGTTTGAATATATATATAAACAGTCTTATCATATATATATATATATGCACTAAAAGTAATTCGATAAAGTTACGTCACTTTTGAGAATAGTTTGATTCGAGGAACCGATTTTCAAATGTGAGTTTTTAGACAGAATCGCACACGACAAAAACCTCGCAATGGTTTCTTAGGTTTAAAGTCAAATTGAGAGAGCGAAAGAGAGCACACCAGCGAAACAGACAGACAGACATTGAGAGAAAGACAGACAGACGGATAGATAGACAGTCACAATGATAAACTGAGGCAGAAAGAAATATGAAGAGATGGAGAAGGATATACTGAAAGGACTCGAAGGGAAACACTCTAGTGTCTTTTTTAATGCCAAAACCTGTTCCCACGCATATGCACACACTCACTCACTCATACACAAACATGACAAATGAAAGTATCCAGAGCGCACTCTTTAAGAAAGGAATTAAAAACTGTATGGAAGAAGAAATCAAAGATGAAGATACAATGTCTGATTGTGCAAAGCGATGATTTAAATAACAGGTGTGAGTTATTGAAGACTGACTGTCAAAAAGAATTAGATTAGCACCAGACCAATTTTATTAAGAACATGTTCGGTTTTATGATGACTAAAGCCTCTTTTCGCTTTGGCAAAAGAAAAAAAAGATAAAAAGAGTGAAGTGTGGAGAGAGAGGTTGAATCACAAAAAGACGTTATCATACAACGAAAATAATTTCTTGCAAAACGAAGATTACGTCGTTTGACACGAGATAAGTTAAACGCAACAATTACGTAATAGTATATTTTACATGATAAAACTCGATACGCTACACACACACACACACACGCACGCACACACCTACATGCACATACACACAAACACACACACACACACATATATATATATATATATATATCCATATGCTATCTATAAATCATGTGGGTATTGTGTATCATGTCTTTGTATATGTATACATAGAAGTAGATATTTTCGACATCCACGTATAAATAGATGTGAGGGAAATAATGGAGCATGGTATCGTTTAGCATCTACATAGAATTATATATATATATATATATATATATAGAGAGAGAGAGAGAGAGAAAGAAAGAAAAAGTTAGTGCAATTTTCTAAACTATCGTCCTATGTTGGCCCAGCGGTTAGAGTGTTCGCCAATGGCCCGGGAGACCTGGGTTCAATCCCAGGTCGAGTCATACCAAAGACTTTAAAAATGGAACTTGATACCACCTTGCTTAACACTCAGCATTATAAGGTACGGTTCAAGGGTAAAGTGGAGCAATCCTGGGAATGGAGTAGCGCCCTCCCCTACACCTTGGTGTAGTAGCTATCGAAAAGGGAGCCTTCGGGTCACCCTCGACTATGGTCGCTAACTTTACTTACTTACTATTTATATATTTACTTATTCAGGTGCATTCCTGTTGGTTGTTTTGTCGGTTGGTTGTATGTTATGGCATATCAACTCTTGTGGATTATATAATGCCATGTCCTGTTGACATACACAAAGATGTACTCTCTCTCTCTTTCTTTCTCTCTCTCTCTCTCTCTCACACACACACACACAAATATAAATATATATATATATATATATATATATATATACGCTCCCCCATGGGGGTTGAGCACTCTGGTGAAGGAATTTTCGGTTGCGCTCGAAAATGCAATGCTCTTCAAACGAATTTAGAACTCTGGTGTTCGGTAAAATATAAAATGTAAACAAAAGAACGCTGCTGCTGCTGCTACATAATACCTTATAATTCCCTAGCCGATGTGGTACGCTTGTTGGCCGAGCGGTCCGATACTAAGTCTAACTTAAAATTGGGCGGGTTTCGATCCCAGCTTATAGCATTCTACGTGTCTAGCCACACTGAAGAGTTGTGATACAACGAAACAGTCTGTTTGTGGATGACAATATATATGTATATATAAACATTTTCTCTTTTAAACGTTTGATCAAACACGATATATACTTTATTGCTGGCAATTTATTAAAAAATCTGTTCAGGTCTTCGTATGTGTTGTTTGACATCAGAATGGAACTAAATAAAAACGCACCATATTTTCTCAAGTATTTTCAGCCGGGCTGGAGTCATCTTTGCGGATACGAATATTGAAATGAGAAACTCAGTAGCAATATATATAAAGAGAGAGAGCGAGCGAGAGAGAGAGAGAGAGAGAGAGAAAGAAAGAAAGAGAGAGAGAGAGAGAGAGGAAATATAAAAACTAAGTAATCTAAAAGTGATGAATTTATTACGAAGGAGAGTCAACGTTTAAACGTTTCGGTTTTAGTAAACCTTCATCAGGACAAGAAGATGGCGAACCAAGTGTTAATAGAATAACGATACATATCTTAAAACATCGTTGTTCTATCTACCAATGTTTCATCATCTTAAAGTCCTGATGGATTTTTACTAAAATTGAAACATTTTAATGTTGACTCTCCTCGTAACAAATTCATCACTTTTAGATAACTTTCTCCATTTTTTCCATACTGTTGGATTCATTTTAGTTATTAACTTCTATATATATATATATAAATATATATTTCCTAATCTAATATCTACCAGCATTCACGGCTACCAGAAAAAAAGAAAAAAACCGCAAGGAACAAGAGATAAAATATCTCGTATCACCGCCCGGTGTAAAAAGAAGAAAAAAATATTATAAGACAAAAAGAAAGAAAAGGCCAACCCCATCACACCACTTGAAAAAAATCAAGAGATATGCAGTCAGTTGGTCAAAAGAAAACTAAAACCTTCCGCGAATCCTGCAATGCTACAAATTACAAGAGTGCTCAACACGAGTGGAGCCAATTATAAAATCAACTAAAATCACGAGTCGGAAATCTCCTACTAAAGTTTCACCTTAACGGATCATCAGGAAGTTTCACCTTCACGGATCATCAGGAAGTCTAAAACCGGTTTTAGACTTCCTGATGATCCGTGAAGGTGAAACTTTAGTCGGAGATTTCCGACTCGCGATTTAAGTTAATTTTATATATATATATATATATATATATATTAAATTTGCAAAGCAAACATTTTTAGGTAAGGTTTTTAAATGAACCAGATCCAATTTGTTTTCACACAGTTCAATGATTTCATGTATTGTTGTATGATGATAATTATTCAACACTATTTCATTTGGACATATTTTAAAGGTTAGTTGGTTGGATGGTTGGTTTATGGCATATCAACCTTTGCATGTTATTTAACGCCAAATACATTTGTTCAAATAATAAATTCAATTTCAAATAAGTATGTTTAGCATAAGTACACAGTTTAATTGTCAAAAACATTTCTATTTATGCTATTCAGTTTTGTTAAACAGTTCTAATTCAATCAATTCAGTTTTTTATAAGTATATTTTGGCCAAACATCGTAAAATATCAAAGCAGTTCTATGACAAACAATTCAGGTTAGCGTAAGTACAGTTTCAATGTCAAAAACCATTCTATTTCAAAGAATTCAGTTTCGCATAAATACAGTTTCAATGTCGAAAACAGTTCTATTTCAAACAGTTCAGTTTTCCATAAGTATGCAGTTTAGTACTGTTTGACACATAGATATAACCCTATCAGGTGCTACCACTCTGGACCAGACTGTACCTGGGAACGATGCCCATAAAGGGGTACTCTATATTCCTCAAAGTTTCACCATCAGATTGTTTTGAGTCATATCCAGGACACTCATATTTTAAATGGTTCCAATTATTGTAATGTAACACAATAACTAATAATTCATTTTAACGACAGTCATTTGTTTTCATTGCGTTAAATGTGTTCAAACAAATTAAATATTTCTATTCGACACATAGATGAGATCCTAACAGGTACTACTGATCCGGGTCAGATTGGAAGTGGTGCTAATCAAAATGAAGGGGTACTCCGAATTCCCCAAAAACTGGGGTCTCGCTATCAGATGATTTAGAGTCATTTACAGAAAACATCTTGGGGTAGTCTTACTCTTCTGCAGGGATGCAATCGGTTTATTCTCTAGCCCCAGTCGACTGGTCTACACGCTCATGTGTTTTCATAAATATATATATATGTGTGTGTGTGTGTGTGCGCGCGCGCGCGCGTGTGTGTGTGTGTGTGTGTGTGTGTTACGTCTCTCTCTCTCACTCTCTCTCTCTATATATATATATATATATATATATATGAATGGCTCTTTCGTCACTCCTGATGTATGAAATCCCCAAAGCTTTGTTATGCGTGTGAACCGTTCGTTTACTTACACAGATGATTTATTTACTTGAATGAAGTCCTGTGTAGAACCAGCCTTATGTTTTTTTTAATATGCTGATAACAGAAGAATGGTGCAGCAATTTCTGCTGAACTGTATCCTTCAGATTTTGAATTTAGTTTTTGCTTCTCCTAGATCGGCTGCGCAATCAAGGCTAAACAGTCTAGTCTATGGAACTATTTACTCATAGATGGGGAAAAAAAGAATGATTCGTATCTTTCTCAAGGGTATTAGGAAAATTAAGACACAAATAGCCTCACCTCTTATCAGTATTCATAAACACACGAACACACATTCGTGTATATATATATATATATATATATATATATATATAAGTTCGCTTACAACTTATATATAAGAGCAATTGTAGTTCAACTCATATCTTCCTGCTATAATTTGATATAGCCAAGAACAATCTGTGCATTGCTGGCCGCAAATACCTCAAAGGCATTCATCAAATTTTCTCCTCTTTTTTCTATTGTAAGAATAAAATGTAAATGTTTTCTGTTCGTATATTTTTTCTTTTATTTTAGCAGTTTCCATTTTTTAATCATTTTCTACCAGTGAAGCTTATGAAATTTGAGAGAGGCAAGAAAATGCACTTTACTGAACAATTTCATATAAGAACACATCTTTCTCAACTCATCCTTTACCCACACATACAGAGAGAGAGAGAGAGAGAGAGAGAGAGAGAGAGAGAGAGAGAGAGAGAGAGAGAGGGAAGGGAGGGAGGTAGAGAGAGAGAGAAACAGAACACACACACACACACATACACACACACACACACACATACACACACACACACATATATATATATATATAAATATATATATAAATATATATATATATATATATATATTTATATATATATACGTGTGTGTGTGTGTGTGTGTGTGTGTGTGTGTGTGTGTGTGTGTGCAGGTTTGTGTGTTTGTGTAAGAATCATTCGATAGGGTGAATTTTGCCTATAGAGTTAGCAATAAGAAGTAATGTTTATATTTGCACTTTTTTTTAAAGGTAAATCAATTGAAAATATTTCTTTCACGTACCTGAAACTATCAGCATGACTTTTTTTTATTGACCAATGTGCCCAGAACGCTTTCGTTAGCAGAGAGTTTATGTTTCCCGGGAATGGACTGTTTTTTGTTTTTTTTTTGACTCAGGGTCGTAGTGATAAACCCATATTTAGCCCATTTGTAAATGTTCTTTTGACTAAAGGATATTCGTCCATGCATATCACACTTTATACAGTAAATATCTCATGGTTTGTATTTCACAGCCCCCCCCAATCTTTTTTGGCAGACCATTTGCTCCAGCCTTGAGTACTCTGATTTGCTGCCATTTTGAATAGCCTCCAAAAATATTTTTGCAAGATTAAAATAATTTTTCTTATAAACAAATTTCAACCAATGCAGAATTTACATTTATAGAAAAAAAAAAACTGAAAAAAATATTCCTTTTGCGTTTTTTTTTTTTTAAATTCCCGTTACTTATTTAATGACCCTTGCATGAAAGATGAACAAAAATTTCTAAAACAAACAAGAATAACATTTCCTGGTAATTAATTTTTAATTTTTAATTTTTGTCAAGTAGGTTCCAATATAAATTATCATCTCGCGAAAAGTTTGTTTCTTTCAGTGTTTAAAAAGTACTGATATACTGCAAAAGAAACAATACATTCTGTACCCATCTATATATATATCTACATATATACAAAGTGCAGAAGCAAGATATGTAATAATGTTTAAAGCATTTTTTTTGTCTGATTTGTCCACTTCTTGAAAAAAAATGCGATTAATCGAAATTTTCATGATTTACTCAATTATTTAAGTACTTTTTAAAAATCAAAATTCAGCCCAAAACGAGCAAGCAAGAAAAGAAACGATAAAGAATCTATGATTTGAATAACGCCGAAACCAAGCCAAATTTTCTTTGACTACCCGTATACAAAGCAGAGAAAAATGTTTTTACATAAAAAATGCTTTTTAAGGAAAAGACGGAGTGCGGTATAGAAAGAAAAAACGAAAAGAACGCTTTTTTAACAGCTCTCGCTTCAGCGATTAAGAAGGACCACCCCCCAACGTCATTAAGAAAGCTCCCTAATGAATTGAAAGTCCATGAGAAAACTGTGGGGACAACAATTAAACAAGCTTTAATCACCTTGATTACGTAATATGGAGCGTTTTAGAAAACAAAAACAAACGCAACTACTCATCCAAATCTTGGTTTGCTTATTGAGGAATGGAATAAGATATCTGAGGAATTTATTTTGAATGCATTCAAATCGTTTCGAAGTTATGTTAATAGAATGACTGAAAAAAAATGGCGACCATATTACTGTCTTGATTCTACCTTTTTCATTTCTTGCTTATTTTTTTAAATCTTGTCATATTATAGTCGTTTACACTTATACTAAAATATTCCTAATCTTGCTTCCATATACATATTTAAACTGGTAGACAAATTCACCTACCTAGGAAGCAGTGTCTCATCAACCTAAAAAGACATCGACACGCGGCTAACGAAGGCATGGATAGCTGTCGATAGACTATCGATCATATGGAAATCAGACCTGACCGATAAAATGAAAGGCAGTTTCTTCCAGGCAGCGGTCGTGTCGATACTGCTATATGGATGCACTACTTGGAGGCTAACAAAACGGCTGGAGAAGAAGCTAGACGGCAATTACACAAGAATGTGAGGATACTGGATGTACCCGTGAAGACCTGCCAGAGGCGATGAATGATAGGGAGAAGTGGCGAGAGTGGGTCAGCGGCACGAAATGATGATATATATATATATATATATATTAAAACAAACATTACCATAAATATTTTTTATTTACACGAGCATCAATAATATTATACTTGCCCTTACAAGCTATACCCTCTTGAAGCGTCACTGAAGATCGGTTAGTGTCGTCTAGTTATTGGGATTTAGAATCGAATAAAACATTCACTTATTTGTGGCCAATATTTTGATTTGACCCTTTAATTCTTCACAGCGCTGAGGTATAGATCTGGTTGGAGATCCGGACACAGGATATCAACACGTAGTAATTTACGAAGGTCTTTACTTCGATTTAGCACAAGGCCAAATCAATGGGGCACCCAATGAGACTCGAACTCACTCATGTTGGTTTGCGAGTCTAACTTGCTAACCATTACACCACCAGAGGTGCCCTTTTATTTACTAAGCTTTTTGCTTAGATGTGGCACAAGGCCATATGAAAGGGGCACCCAATGAGACTCGAACTCACTCGTGTAGGTCTGCTAGTCGAGCTTGCTAACCATTACACCACCAGAGGCGCCTAAGGATATCAACACGTAGTCAGATGAGTTTCAGTCTTAAACGCATGATATTCAACATTCGGTGGCATTATGTCAACTGAAAAAGCTTGGCTACTTCTACCCAAAGAAATGCCTACTTCCCTCTCCGTCGTCACCACAAACGCCAAAAAGTCATTCCACCAAACCCTGCATATATAACTGACATACACTCGCATTCAGCCACTTACATGCCCACACTCACAATTACACACGCGTTTACACGGTTTAAGTTTATATACAATACTTGCATAAATAAACACACACACACACACACACACACACACACACACATATATATATATATATATATATATATATATATAACCTGTGTGTGGCCAGTAATCTGAGGTAAGAAAAACCATATCTAATGCATGTTTAAATACTTATGAGTGATATGTTCAATATAACTTATAAGCTATACCATTAGGAAAGCTCTGTTCATAGTTACTTGGGCAAGTAAAAAGTATGTTTCATTGTTTAAAATAAAAAAAAACATAACTTACTAGTTGGACCCGTCTGCCAAACAACAATATATAGTCGGCTTTTAAACCTTTGAGATCGATTCTGAGCTCGATTTTAGAAGAATGGAAAAGAGTGTGTCCCGTTCCATTATAAAATATAACTTGACTGAGGAAATACTAACATTTACAAATTATTAGACTTCAAAATCATCTGATTCAGACACAACGTCTGCTCTTTCAAATATATATATATATATACAAAGCAAATAAGAACTGTGAACATGCAAAGAATGAGTGCTCAATGCACGGGTATGTAATACAAAA
>OY757919.1:24196229-24271229 GCA_963585895.1 Sepioteuthis lessoniana | reverse complement strand
TTCTTTATAAATATGCAACACCCCACAAGACACCAATTGTACGGCCACCTGCCCCCTATCACGAAAACTATTCAAGTAGGACGCACCAGACATGCAGGACACTGCTGGAGAAGCAGGGACGAACTCATAAGAGATGTACTCTTATGGACCCCCACACATGGCCGTGCAAAAGCAGGAAAACCAGCACGAACATACATTCAGCAGCTATGTGAGGAT
Organism: Sepioteuthis lessoniana; assembly: GCA_963585895.1. NCBI lineage: Eukaryota > Metazoa > Mollusca > Cephalopoda > Myopsida > Loliginidae > Sepioteuthis > Sepioteuthis lessoniana. The sequence continues at coordinate 24,271,013 of OY757919.1, read as the reverse complement.
ACGGGATGTTGTCCTGAAGACCTACCTAGGGCGATGAACGATAGGGAGGAGTGGCGAGAGAGGGTCAGGGATATCCGTGCTACTAGCGCGACATGATGATGATGATATATATATATATATATATATATCATCATCATCATCAGATGAAAGAAAGAATACTGCTTATATATATATATATATATATAAGCAGTATTCTTTCTTTAAACACATTTTGTTATAAAGGATACTTCGTGTCTACCTATTCTATCTTTGATCAGTTTTCGTATGAGACGTTTGACATTTGTATGGAATGAATTTAGGAAAATGCCGTATATATATGAAGAGTACTTATTTGTAAAATTCGACGTATTGAAATTTTCATTGACACATTCTCATTGATGCAATGTTTGGTGATAAATAATAATTAATAATCTTTATTTGGTATCCGTATATTAGATGTCCATTCTATAGTGTTAGACTAAAAATGATAAAACCCCCCGTGTCATTGTTCGGGACAAAACGAACAATTCTTATAAAGAAGAAGTGGACATATCATTTTTTATTCGAGATAATTTACCGCATACTCTTTCCCACTATATATATATATTTATAGTGAGAGAGAGAGAGAGAGAGAGAGAGAGAGAGAGAGAGAAAGAACGAGAGAGAAAGAGAGAGAGAAAGAGATAATAGCATCACGAACATTTTTATATAAAATTGTCCTTATTTCCATTTCTTTCTTAGATAGATAGATAGATAGATAGATAGAGAGTGAGTGAGAGAAAGAAAAAACAAAAGTGAGATAATCGCATCGCGAAAATTATTGTATAAAATTGTTCCTATATGCATTTCTTATATATATATATATATATATATATAATCCGAGGAGGAAATACGTCCGATGATGACTTTATCACCTAGAAATAAATTTATAATGACAACAAGGAAATGAATTTTTTCTTTTTTATTATATATATATATATATACCACCCCCACCACACGAGTAGGATATGAAACAAGCTCATCTTTGCGGAGTTAATGGGTTTGTATTCAGAATTGTTTTCTCCTAGACCGATTACCATACAAGGGTTAAAGCGTCCAGTCTACCTTACTATTTACCAAAATGTTTTAAAACTTCCTCATCATTTTCGTTTCATTTAATAACTCATATGCTATGACATAGATCTTAAAAAAATGAAATGTTACATTTTCATACTGTCAGTTGATATCTTGTTTTCACATATATACATGTGTTTGTGTGTGTTTGTGTGTGTTAAAGATTATCTTAATCTGTCTTTAATCGAAACAGAGAGACTTGGATTCAAATATTTTGCCCATGCTGTGTTTAAAATGGATTGGGTATCATGTAAGAAAGCTCCAGTCATTGACTAGAAACCATAAAAGTAGTGAAATGACTTTGAATGGACAAGTGCTTGCCTCTATTGCAAAGAACTGACCACTTTAAGAAATTGCTTACGAACGCCATGGTCTGTGCATTTAATGGTCAGCTAATGGTCATTCAGTCACTTGCTGGTCAAGCTGAAAAGGAAAGCGAAACTGAAGAGTGGAACTGATTTAATTGTGACATGTTATTTATCGTGACTTATTTAATATCTACCAGTATTAATATTTGAAATCTCTCAGTGTAAATATTTATTGGTCTCAGTCGATACGTATAAGGAAATAAAGTTGGACACAAATGCGTTATTTTTGCTGATGCTGTTCAGTAGGAAAATCAATAGAATTAGCTCGTCATTGATTTCCGATAGAGTTTTTTTTTCCTTATGCTAGACAGTAAAATATACCCATTATTCATTTGGGCGATTGTCCTCCACTTTATTATACCATGTAGGTGAGGTGTAGAATATGCTTACTACTTGCCGAGCAGTCCGGTAAAATCCTTACAGAAATGGTATCCTTTATTCAGAGTTGTTTTCTCCTAGACCGATTATCATACAAGGATTAATGGAGGTGCCCGTGGTGTAGTCGTTATCGCCGTAGGAAATGAACACGGCGATACGAGTTCAAATCCTGGACGATACTGATTGCATTTCACATTGCACTAATACCCTTGGGAAAGGTATGAATCCAATTATTCTCCCTCCAGCTATGGGTAAATAGTAGGACAGACTAGGTTCTTCAGCCTTAGTTAGGCAACTAGTCTAGGAGAAGGAAAACTCTGAATTCAAACCTGTTAAACTCCACTTAAAAATTGACCTTGTGTCATATCCTACCCGAGCGGAGGGGTTGGTAAATGTACTATTAAAGCACCCAGTCTACTTTACTATTTACCTATATGTTTTAAAACTTCCTCATCGTTTTTCGTTTCATTTAATAACTTATATATTCTGAGATAGATCTTTAAAAAAATGATATGTTACATTTTCATACTGTCAGTTGATTTCTTGTTTTCTAAAATTCATTTGTTGGTGGGATTCCAATTCTGAAAATGGGGAGAGTGTAGAGGTTTCCACTCTATTGACTTTACTCTCCGATCCGTTTCTTAGGACCGTCGATTGTGTTTTATGGTATATCAACCCTTCTGAGTTATGTAATGCCATATCCTGTATATATATATATATATATATATATACATATCTTTAAGAAAAAACAAAAACCGGTCACGTTAGGATTAGAAATTTATTTCCATCCTGTTATGGGTTTTTGATATAAATCAAAAACACCAAAAAAATTAACAGGTCTTCTTCAGATCTTATGGATAAAATAATTTAGTTCTGAAGAAGTCCTGTTATGTTTTTTTTGTGTGTTTTTGATTTATATCAAAAACCCATAACAGGATGGAAATAAGTTTATAATCCTAATGTGACGGGGTTTTGTTTTTTCTTAAAGAAATCAGTTACATTGAGCTCCTTACCAGGAAAATTTAAATGTTCACTGTTGAATGTTTTTTTTGTCCTGATGGAATTACTCCCAACTCCGGTTTAACTGGACAGAATAACACACACACACACACACACACACATATATATATATATATATTAAAATATGATTTGTCAGCAAATAGTTCACAGGTTACATTTTTATTGAGCTAATAGTAAAATTGTTTTAAGTATTGTTATCTACCACTCATAATTCTATTTAACATCCATCTATTGCTTGCCCACAGATAAAAGGTTTCAAGCATTTCTATTTGACACTAATAGTTCGGATTTGTTTGTTTGTTAGTTTGGGTTTTATGGCATATCAACCATTGTAGGTTATTTAATGCTAAATCCATTTTATATAAATAAGCAGATGTCTTTCAAACAATTCAGTTCAACATAATTACACATTCTAATTGTCAGAAACATTTCTCTTTCAAGCTATTCAGTTTAGTAAAAAAATTCAGTTTAGTATAAGCATAGTTTTCTTTAAACACACTTAAATGTCAAAGCAGTTCTATTTCAAACAATTCTTTTTAGCATAAGTATAATTTCAATGTCAAAAACAGTTCGAGCGATTCAGTTTAGCATATGTATGCAGTTTGACCAACAGATAGGACCCTATCAGGTGCTACTACTTCGAGCCAGAGTGAACCTAGGAGCGATGGTAATGAAGGAGCACTCCGCATTCCCCAAAGATACTGCATTATTGGAACCTCTCCATCAGATTGTTTAATATCATATCCAGGATTGTTTTTGACATTGAAACGGTGTAATTATACTAAACTGATTTGTTTGAAATATAACTGTTTATATGTCTAAAAATGAATTTGGCATTAAATAACCTGCAATGGTTGATATGCCATAAAACCCAACCAAACCAAACCAAAACTTACATTTGACATCTTGTACATTCTTTACGATTGAAATATATTGTTATAGCGCTGCATTTTTGTTTATTAGGCGCTGTAAAGATTTTACAAAGAGGTGCTTTTTGCGTTAAATAATAATAATAATAATAATAATAATAATAATAATAATAATAATAATGTGCGTGTGTGTGTGTATCTGTGTGTGGAAACAAACAACTCATTTTGAGTATCTCAAGAAAGGACTGCGTGTCTTTAATGAAAATGACAACCAATCAAATGAGACCTGACATTCCTAGCTATGCGTGAAGCGACACACTCCCGCGGGGTTATTCAGTCAACAGTGCGTAAATCTATCTATCTATTTCAATATATATATATATATATATATATATATATATATATATATATATATATATTCATTGTTTTTCTTCTTTGAAAAATATCCCTTCACTCAGATCTCCACGCCGATCATCAGTACAAATTTTGATTATGCAATATCCAAGGTCAACGTCGTCGTTGAAAATGAAATTACAGACTTGCGTCGATAAAGGAATACACAACGAAGACGCTAATGGCTATTCCAAGAGACATAGAGAGGATCGGCAGGTGGTTTTGAAAAGTGAAATGAATGCTGTGACAAATGGATGAGATACCCACAAGGGTTGATTTTGAAGGGGATTAAGCCACCATTGACGTATAGTATCGTCTATAAGTAGTTACACTTTTAAGATTTTCTAATAATATTTTTTGCCCAAAGATACCAGGATGTGTTGGCCGAGGCGTTTTTTGGCCTTCTTTAGTTGCTACATGTCGAACACCGGAAATTAGATGAAACTTCAAACCAAACTCTTTATTTAATCTACGGAGATAGATTGTACTAATTCCATTGACCCTGCGAAGATTCCACTTAGAAGCCTATCAACCAAACGTCAACATATGTGACGTCATGTGTCCTGCTTCTTGATTTTCAGTTATATCAACGCTTTTAAGTTATTTTATGTCGAAGTCATTTTTTTTTCGTTTTGTTTTTTCGTAAACAATTACAAAGTTTTAAGACACAGCAAGACACATGGCTTAATGGGTATAGTCGTTTGGTTTAAAGGTTTCAAAGTGAAATCATTTGGAGGTTGCTGGTATAATCCTGATTACGAAAAATAGTTTCTATGATTCAAAATTCCGTGTAGGCTTTCGAGTTCGACTGGAAACACCTGAAGGACGCATCGGCTGCAACATTGTGAATATAACAATAAAGAGGAAGAAGGAATACACTAAAAGATGAAAATAATCAAACTTCTCAGAAATAAAGACAAATGAAAATACCAGGTTCTTGTTATTTCCACTGTAACATTATGCAATCAAAACGAATGTCATTGGTAGTATTTATTAACAAACTCCATAGCATTCCTCTCGAACCATTTGGAGACTTCTAATGTTTAGTTAGAATATATCACACATCTAATTTGTAATTGTTCTTGCATGTCTTAAAAATAAGAAAGAAGCCTAATTCATTGATAGTGACATTCATTCTAACTGGATGTTACAGCGTTCTACTCAAATTATATGCAGACATTTAATTACTTTTTGTCGGATATTTGTCGTTTTTCTACTTTCTGTTTAAATATATTCCACCCGTGCTTGGAATACTACATTGTCATATATCTCTTACAATTTAAAAAGAGCTTGGCAAAAAGTAATACCTAAAAGTATTGTTTTGCTTTTATAATGATACACTAGGAATGATAAAATTCTTGTTTCGCAGGAAATTAAATTCAGTAGAACAATTTAGATGCGTACTTATTTGTAGGGTATACTCTGGACAAAGGTCAAATATAACTATAAGAAAACTTTTAAAATTAGGTAGAAATCCATGAAACTAATAATTGTAGAAACGGGCTCATTGGCCAAGTGGGTAGAGTGTTGGCCAATGGTCCGGAAGACCTGAGTTCAATCCCTGGTCCCATCATACCAAAGATTTTTAAAATGGTACTTGATACCTCCTTACTTAACACTCTGCAATATAAGGTACGTATTAAGGGTAAAGTGGAGCAATCCAGGGAAAGGAGTAGCGCCCTCCCCTACACCTTGGTGTAGAAGCTATTCAAAAGGGAGCCATTTGGTCGCCCTCGACTATGGTTGCCAACTTACTATTATCAGCAAAAAGCATTTCAAGAAAAAATATATACCTGTTGGCAAAATATTTGTACATGGATTTAGCTGCCCTCACACAAGGGGAATGCGATATAAGGTCAGTATTTTTAAAAGTAAAAGTAGTTTGAATTCAGAGTTTTTCTTTTACTTGACAGGTTGGCATTCCAAAGCCAAAGAACCCAATCTGTATAACTATTTAGCAATAGATAGACGGAGAGCATATGGATTCATATCGTTTCCCAAATGTATTACCACCATGTGAAATGAATGCACACAAACATTCACACACATATATTTATCCTTTGAATTAATTCTTTATTTATTGCGGACTTTTTGTCCTCATCTTGGTAGTTTTTGTGTTGTTTCTTCTTTCCCTACGTTTCGGCCAAATTTCACCTCTGGCCTTCTTCACGTGATTAACCGCGAATATTAACAGGGATATTTATCCTTATATAAAACACGCACACAATATATATATATATACATATATAGATCACTCAGGAACTGATTTTAGATCGCTATGACTATTTCAGGAACGATAATCCTTACTTCACCGGTAACTCTAACTCATATTTATGAGGAAGAAGTTAAAATAGTTTACGAATTAATATCTTTAGTTATTTAAATTTTTTTCCATCAATCAATCAATAAAAGAAAACTAAAAAGTAAAAAGTACTGACTTCGCCATTAAATCACCTAGAAGCATTGATATACCTGAGAACCAACAAATCAACGGGAAAACGTGACTCTTATTCATACGATATCGATAGAAAAAACAAGAACGTTGTTGAATGAAGCCTTTCAAATTCAAGCGGCTAATAATTTTATTCGGGTTCATGCTTGCGTATGTGTATGTATGTGTGTGAGCGTCTGTGAGTGTGTGCGTTCGTGAGAACGCTGTTTTTGCCATCAAGAGTCGCGCATCTATGGAGGGGCAAGAGAGAATCCATGTGAGATTGAAACAGTGCGCCATTTTTGTTGCATCAAAGGTCAAGGACATTGTTTTTTTTTTTAGTTCAGACTAACGAAGTCAGCAGAAGACAAATGAATTAACGCCTACATCCAACTCATGTTTTGTATTCTTTGTCAATTCATCAACATATATGTGAACATCTGCGAAGAATCATACCCAGCCAAAAAAGCAATTCACACAAATGCATTTTCTCTTCCTCCCATCTTTCTCTCTCTCTCTCTCTCTCTCTCTCTCTCTCTCTATCCAAATCTATCGCTCTCTATCTCTCTATTTCTCATGGAAAAGAAATATGATAACGAAGCTATCTCTATAACGACAGATATCAACCTGATTTTCTATAGTCATTTCATTTTTTCTCAGTAAAAAAAAAATGAAGTAAGCATAACTGAAGAGATGTTCTTTGACAAAAAAATATTCTTTTAAAAAAGCTTTTTTCATCGTTTATATATTTTGGTAACGGCTCCTTTTTGTATTTTTACATTGCAGGTCAGTTGATGTGTTCGGTCACACAATATGATTGATTAGTTGTTTGATTATAATGGTGTGTCAACCTGTCTAATGTTATTTTAGGCCGAGAGGTTAGAGAATTGCTTTCATTGTACGTTCATATTTACATTCTTTCTTGTCATTTATGAAATTTTATTTTCTGCTCAGTCCCAGTAAATACAAAGATATTTTTAAAAGATCTATTTGAGACATAGATCAGACTCTAACAAGTACTACCACTCCGACTGAGGTGAACAGGGAATTTAAGAAATATATATATATATATATATATATATATATATATAGTGTATGTGTGTATATAAGTACAAATATATATATGTGCGTTTGTGTGCGTTTGTTTGTGGGTAAATTCAACAGCCTACATACAAGATAAGTGCTAATTTACCCAATCAAATAAAAGTATTGTTGATTTACATTTCTAGATTTTAATGTTGAGATATATTTATTGCAAAAGATCTCATTCATTTGGAACAGAAGAATCCATGCCTCATGACCGAATTTTAAATGCCAGAAATGAATGCTAACATTTACAACTGAGCATAAGGCTGGAGATTTTAATATTGATAATTAATACTAAATATAGTGATCAAAATTAAAGATCTATATATATAGAGAGAGATAGAGAGAAACAGAGTGGCCTTTTAACCAATAAAATGTAGTTTTGTCCAATCCTTCTTTCGTCAGAATTATTCTAACGATCCGGTTTATTGAAACCTGGATAGATTTCTCTGACTCTGTAGGTATTCATATATATTAATATATATATAGGTATTCATAGGTATATGTAGGTATATATATATATATATATATATATATATATATATATAACGCTATACACTCGAACGGTAAAGACGCTCTTACATTGTAGTTATGCAAAAACCAACGTTGCATCACTTTTGTAAGTGATGATGGCCCGAAATCGGGGAGAAAGTACTTGGGATATATACAATTATGGAAAACACATCAATCAATTCCCGCCGAATACAATAAAAGCAATACGAAAATATGAACGGATCAACAAGAAAATATGTAGACAGAAAATTTCTATTATGTTCAACGAAATTTGTATTAATGAAAAAATGCTGCCAATATATATATATATATATATATTACGATAACCAGGAACCAATTAGAAAAGAATAAAAATGTGGAAAGAAAGAATTCAAGATCTACGAGTTTGCGAGGTCAAGATAAAGACGCTATTTATCCTGGAATCATTAAAAAGGAATCAACATAACAAATGTTTTAAAAAAATAAAAGGAATTCGGTTATTAAAAATAATAGTATATTTCAATCATACATCTTAGATGCATCAGGCAGGTCTTCAGTGATGCGCTGTCTTCATTGCCGATTTCGGGTTATTTCTGCATCATATCAGCTCCGTCAGTAACCCCGGCTCGACTCTGAAAGAGCCAAGCCGCCTCCGTGATCGCGACGTGCTACGCTCGTGCCTCTACCAAAGCAGAGAAAAAATATATAATAAAACAAAATTCATTTATTTTCCAACATAATTTTCTAAGGACTTCTTATAGAAATTTAGTTTTTAAGCAAATTATTCAAACTAGCCGACTCCATTTGGAAATAAATGTATACCTCTGCGAATCTATATAGTAGACAAGTTGGAAACTCGTTTGAGTCAAAAAGAAGAGATTGTTTTAGCGGAGCAGTTTCATTTCCGGACTACGTACACAGACACACACGTATATATATATATATATACAAACAGATATTGATTATGATAATCAATTAAACCATATTATTGATAAAAGGGTAAAATCGTGATCGTAGTTATTGTAGCAGAGTATGTTTAAAATGTAACAAGCTTTCGATTTTCCAGTCTGGTAATTAAGATAATACTTGAAACTCTGAGTAACGGAGATAGTAACCCAGGACTATATATATATATATATATATATATATATATATATATAACTTACCCCTGGGCGGAGAGTTTTGAGAATCTCCCAATTTTCCGCATGTGTGAGTGTTCCCATTTCCAGTCGTGGGAAACGTCAGGTTTTCCAAAATAAATATCTGTCATGATGAACAAACAATCCAGTCGGTGCGTAAATCAACGGATCGGGATTGAAACATTGTTTGGTGAACTTAGGATTGTAGTTGCCTATTGGAATGGATGGGTCAATTATTGATATTATTATTCTCTTTCGAATCTTGATAATGATGATTAAAGCTAACGCAGGAGCTGGATCGATACTTCTATAGTCTTGGCATTTGCGAAGCTCTTGAAGATGAGAGAAATAATTATGGTCCTTTGAGTGGAATCCAAATTTCCTTCAGGTGCTCTTTGGCTATCTTTATACACGTGTCCATGCCAGGAGAGATCTTCAGACAAGAGACGCCAATCATTTAGCCATATTGAGAATGTCGAAATAGAAACCTGACATGTATTATATATATATATATATATATATATAAGGGTGAGTGCATTCGTGTGTGCATGTGTACACCTGTGTGGTATATTTAGATAGATATTTATATCATTCAATTATCCCCGTCACCAAGCACGCGTAATATTCATACTCACATTGTTAAAAAGAGACAGAAATGTTATAAGTGGAACATAGAGAGACAGGAATCTCCAAGACATGGGAAAGATAATTCTCTTACACCGTTATACTCGACTAAAAGTCCAGCTAAATAAATATCTAATCATCTAAGCTGGTTAACTCTTAGAACCCAAGTGGTCGGTATTTGTATTGCTACATAGAAATACATACATGGAGGTGGCTGTGGTAGAATAGTTACCGTCATAGAAAATGGATACGGTGACACGAGTTCAAGTCCTGGACGAGGCTGATTGCGTTTCTCAAAGTATTAATACCCTTAGGAAAGGTATAAATCAAATTAATCTCCCTCCAGCTATGGGAAAATTATAGGGCAGACTGGTATCTTAAACCTTGGTATGGCAATGTGTCTAGGAGAAGAAAAACTAATACCTGTTAAACTCCGCTTCAAAAATTGACCTTGTTTGTGCGGAGTCTTTAGTAAATACGAATTACGTATACTCAGACGACCTGAATTCTGATAGGTGAATCCTGATTTCTCCTTATACTTAAAAATTTTGTTTTATCATCCTTATGACTGAATTAACGATATTATTATTACAGTATTATTTATATATCACTGTTGCCCACTATCAACAGCTGTTAAATAACGGATTACAACAATGAAACATTTTCAGTAACTTTTCAGCAAGAAGCTCAGGATGAAGAAACTTATTAGCAGATTTTCTAAGGAGTAAATGTGATTAAGTCTAAATTGCAATTAAAACCACAAAGTTCCTTTATGGCTCTATAAGTTTATAACGCGATATTGACTCGTAGATAACACCCCGTTTCTAATAATGCATAAGTTATCCCAAAGAGAGTAACCTAACACAGAATATTTGGTAGGAAATAGAACAGGTCAATTAATGTAATATGACATTTAATTATATACAATACGATTAGAAAACTAAGTTCTAATCCTAAGAATCAGAAGCGTTCAAGGAACAAACAGAAAGTCCATACAGCATAAAGGTGGAAACCACTTACTCTTCTCAAGTCGGGAAAATAAAGGAGGGAGGCCCCATATCCTCACCGCTGAGAAGCGAACTACCACGTCGGCTCTTTTGAAGTCTTGTTCGTGAAAGAGACCGGATTCCTCGGTTTAGCCTGTTACTTGACCAAAAAGGATTCATCCCTCAAATCCTGTGACTATAGAGACCACTCCGTTTAGTCTCACAACAACTCCATTTATATTATGTACGTATAATTGCTAAAGATTAACTGACTACCCGAGCATCGAGGATGGATGGTTAGTTGGTCGGTTAGTGTTTATGGTATATTAACATTTATAAGCATTTTAATCCCAAATACTTTATATATATATATATATATATATATATATATATATATATATATATATAAAGGAGGTGAGGAGTTCGTAAACAAATATTTGTAAGTTACATTTTTAAACACGCCCGAGCACATTTGTTTGCTAAAAGTTATTTGGTTTCAATTATTGATATTTATTGCTTGCACACAGTTAAATGGTTTCATATATAGAAAAGGATTAAGCAGTTTTACTTGAACCCTAACAGGTACCACCACTCCGGATCAAAATGGAACTAAGAGTAATGACTGTGAAGGGGGTACGCTACATTCCCCATGCTCTAGAACAGGAGTCACACTATCAGATGTAGTTTACTGTCATATCCAGGATATTCATTAAGGGCATCCTTAACCCACTGCAGTGATTTTAGTGTCCATTGAAGTCACGCCATCGGGCAAACAGAATTTCCCCTCCTTCTTCATATAATATACGGTGACTTGCTCCCCAATAAACTGTCTCAGGGGGAGCCAAAAATATAATTTTTAATGATCACATTTATACTGTTGTAAAGAAAATGTAACATCTTCTTTTGAAATGGAGATAATAGCAGCCGATTGTGGGAGGTTGTGATCATGTCATCGAGCCGTGATGATTTTCGAGCCTCACTCTATCAGGTCTCGTGAGGAACGACGGCGGAGTAGGATGAGCAACAGCAGATAATGAAATTCATTACCCAATTTATGGACAAAGGTACACGACAGAAATTGGGCAGCAATCCAACAGGCGAAGACATCAACAGCGTACTTAAAAATAACCTCACCTATTTGAGCGGATGAGTTGTCTTCGTTACGAAGGACTTCCATTTTGCATAAAGACATACAAAGCATAATAAATTTCTATTAATAATTGGGTAAGCATTGTTGTCTGTTATTATTTCTTTTCTTAATGGCATATCAGCTTTTGTGGGTTATTTAATATCAAAATCATCCTCGCAGAAAAAAGTAGTGGTACTATTTATCCAATACATGAAGGGAATGAAAATGTTTATCATATTTACCAACCCCTCCACTCGGGCAGGATATGACACAAGGTCAATTTTACAGGTTTCAATTCAGAGTTTTCCTTCTCCTAGACTAGTTGCCTCACCAAGGCTGAAGAACATATTCTGCCCTACTATTTACCCATAGCTGGAGGGAGAATAATTGGATTCATGCCTTTCCCAAGGGTATTAGTGCTATGTGAAATGCAATCAGTCTTATCCAGGATTTGAACTCGTGTTGCCGTGTCCATTTCTTCAGACGATAACCTTTCAAAAAGGAATTATTCAAAACAGGAACAATAACGTGACTGGAATTCGAACTCGTTTAATATAAGGTCGAAGTTCAGCATTAACCATTACGCCGCAAGCACTTCCCCATGGAGATAATGTGTTTCTTTAACATAAGGCCAAATATGTTTTGTGTTCTTTAGACGATTGAAGAAATGTTGATATGTGTAATTATTCAACACATGGTAATGTTCTGTGCAAATTCTCTTCAGGTTCTAGTAATTAATCTTGCATTCTTACAGAAAAGTTAAAATTAAACTATAAACAGAAGAAAGCTACATTCCTGCTAGACAAATTTAACAGAATTAAAATTTCTAAACTTTCCAAGACAAAAAAGCAATCGCTCGTTTTCTCAAATCACTGACATTTAATTAAACCTGAGTAAATATTTATGGTTAGTTCTACTAGCTGAAAATGTCAGAAGTATAAAATGGTAATGGTTGCGATACTTGTCTGCGAGATCGTAGTAAGCGAGTTCAAATTCTTGTCCAGTAATTATGTTCACCTGATTATAGTACTTGAGAAAGGAATGGAATCGCTTATTATCCTAAATGTAGGTTAAATATTACGAATACTTTTATTTTGCAATGCTATCCTCGGCATTTAATAACCCTCGAAGGTTGATATGTAATCAAATCAAAGAAACCAGATAAGAAATAAACACAAAAAATAACTGTAAATTTAAATTGAAACAAACCTGATAAAAAACAAAAGTATTTAAATTGATGAATCACATATATATAACTCAGATTTAAAAACATTTTTGACAAAATTCCGGGATTTTTTTTATGGAATAATATCAACTTTTTCAGATAATGTAAAAATATAACTAGTTGTAAAATAATTAGTGACTCCGGTTGGATGTTTTAATAGTGAGCTGTTTTCTTGCGATATTTACTTGTCGAACGGTAAAAAGGAAAGGAACGTATATCGAAAAGAGAATCGAGGCAAGTAAAGAGACAGGGGCTGGGATGGAAACAAGAGAATTCTCACCACTGACTCCAGACGTATCGAAAAAGTCCAATATAATATTGATCATGATAGTCTAATATGTATAAAAACTAAATAAAAATGGTATTAGTATTCAACATCCATATTTCAGCTAGTTTTCCATTTGTAGTAGTCCATGTGAAAATCCTCTTTTGATAGTGTGTGTAGTGTCACGTTCGTAATTCTTTAAAAGTCATCCACATTCTCAAATCTCATTCGTGGGATATTTTTTCAGAAACATGAAAAGATGCACAAAACTATATCTAGTGACACTACAGTGATAGCGCTCACGAATGGTCCAAGAGATCGGGGTTCATTCCCCGGTCGAGTCATACCAAAGACTCAAAAATTGGTACTTGATACCGCCTTGCATAGCACTCAGCACTATTAGCTGAGGATCAAGTGTAAAGTGGAGCAAACCTAAGGAAGAAGTAACGCCCTCCCCTACACCTCGATGTAGTAGCTATTGGAAAGGCAGCCTTCAGGTCACCCTCGAGTAAAGTCGTGAACTTTACTTTTTTATGACTAGTGATTAGGAAGAGGTTTGAACTTCGATGTGTTTCACAACGCCCTCCACACGCACGCGCGCAAAAAGAAAAGAGAAGAAAAAAGCTAATGAAAAAGAGTCGAAACTGCTAACCACAATGCATTCAGAAGTGACTGTGAAATGTCTGAAGCCATCGCTTTAATAAATTATCTGCTCAGCTATGCATAGATCTTGATGATATAATATAAAGATTTAATCTCGATACTTTATGATCGCAGCAAACACACACACACACACGCACACACACACACACACACACACACACACACACACACACACACACACATATATATATATATATATAACTAGTAAATATATATATATATATATATATATATATACAAATACAAAATAGGAAAGAAATAAAGACCGGTAAAAACTCTCTTTGTCGATCATCAGGTGAAATGCTATTTGATACTACTCACCTGAGGATCGACACTATGAGCTTTTACATGCATTTGTCGTCCTGTTGTGTAGTTCAAATATATATATATATATATATATATATATATATATATATATGTGTGTGTGTGTGTGTGTGTGTGTGTGTGTGTGTGTATGTGTATAGTGTGTGTGTATGTGTTACTTGAAAATCTGTCCAATTTATTGACAAAACTGCATAAACAACTTAGAAAAAAGTCGACAATAATTATTTTAAATAAAACTGATTTATTTTTTCTCATTTTCTCGAAAGTTGCCAACATGTCATTTGTATTGAACAGTTGCATTCCTTTTTCTTTTTTTTAGATTCCCTTGCATATCACTTTTCTTTTTCTATTTTTAACTCTTAGAAAAATATTAGTATTAGATCTTTTATTTTATTTTTTGATTCATGTATGGATAAAACCATTAAAACCATAAATAACAGAACTAGAAAAGCCAACGTAATTTTCAGACGACAGAAAATACAAACTAAATCAGTTTGTATCAGGAGACGAACATGTCAATAGAATCATGAGCAGACAGCAAATATGTGATTTCTTTTTTTTGGGGGGGGGTCTTGTAATTCACTGTTATTCATTGTAGTTGGATTTTTTTTAAGAATTAAAAGAAAAAAATGTCGAACATTTCTAATTAACAATAAAAAATGTGCATGTGATTTTTGCACCAAAAGCACGTCACGTCTCTTTTCACCTTCCTCTCATTCTTTTAATCATGACCCCCTTTTTTCGCTTTCTTTCTCTCTCTCTCTCTCTCTCTTTATCTATCTATCTAACTCTCTCTCTCTCTCTCTCTCTCTCGCATTTTGATCTAATCTGGCTTTTAATTCTCTTTTTATTCCCACTTTTATCATTCGTTTCTCGTTATTATCCTTCCTCTTCTTTGTCTTCTATTTCCTCCACTTTTCCTCCTATTTCTTCACTCCTTTCTTTCAAATTTTCTACTTTCTTCTTTATCTTATTTAGTCATTAATAATTTTACAGCTTTCCTTCATTATCGAATTTGTTAGTTCATTTCTTTTTGTTTTATCTCTTTATTATTTTTTTCATTCTTTTCTTTCATTCATTCATCCTTTCTTTTTCTTTCTTTCTTTCTTTCTTTCTTTCTTTCTTTCACTTTTCTTTTTTTTCTCCATTTATCGCTTTTTCCTTCATTTTCCTTTTTATCTTTTAACTTTCTTCTTTTAATTTGTCCTCTCTCTCTCTCTCCCCCGTCTCTTTCTCTCTGATCTTTCTTTTCTGTTTTGTTCACGTGAATTATTTGTGAGAATTTTGGTTAACTAATGCTTCCAACTCACAATCAGGAATTACGTAAATCTAAAGACAACTCGTAACATAAACGCTTACAAAAATACTGTATTTATACCTTTACCACACATATACAAGTGAACATACACACACACACACACACACACACACACACACACGCATATATATATATATATATATATATATATATATATATAGAGAGAGAGAGAGAGAGAGAGAGAGAAATTAATAACAAGGTATTCCAAGTGGGAGGAGAGATTTATTGAGAAGTCGACACTATAGCGTTTTGGTTCTACTGAAACATCATCTGGACCATGAGGGGTGATATTAGCGATGTTAAGTCAACGAAGGATGTTTATAAATGCAAAATACAAAAACCTAGGGGGAAATTTGAATAACAAGAAAAAGTTGGCTGTTTAATTGGTGAATCAGCGTTTGTTGTTTTAAATTACATCATTTGACTTATTAGGAATATTGTATAGAATTTATGTTACGTTTGTTTAACGAGAAAGATTTCCAATCAAAAGGAAGAAAAAGAAAGAAAGGAAAACAAAAGAAAACGAGAAAGCATAAAAATCATGATATATGTGGAATATATTAACTAAAGATGGAATATATTGTAGCTATTTAAAGTGGGTTTGCTCAAGTAAGGAGAAATATTATAAAAGCCAGGACGATACTGCTTATCCATTGCTGGACAAAAAGGTGAGAAATATCATAGGGGATAAAGAAGGTATAAGAAGACTTAAAATCGGAACGCAGAAAGAGAAAGAGAGAAAGAGAAAGGACGAGATCGACTGAGAGACAGAGAGAGAGAGAGAGAAAGAAATATATACATATATGTATTTGTATGTGCGGGGTAGGGGTGGTTAGAGGCGTGTAGCATAAAAATTACCATCTTAAGAAATGGACTGTATGGGTCAAATTCAAATCCTGGGCGAGGCTATTCGTGGTTCATATTCACGTTAATGCTCCTGGGTCGGCATTAATCCCTCCGCTCTCCTCGGCGATGGGCAAATAATAGAGCAGATTGGACTCTTTAGTTATAAACAGGCAAAAAGTAGAAGTAATGAAAACTCTGATTTCGCAATTCGGGTTGACGGGCGCAGCGTGATGATAAAAATAAAAAGCAAAAAACAAAAACAAAAATAAAAATTAAAACATATTCTACGAAAGCATAGCACTATCACATATATAGAGTATCTGGAGACCTATGCTTCGCAATGTATGCATTGAACAAGTCATGGTGACAACACCCCACAAGACACCAACTAAACGGCCATTTGCCTCCCATCACGAAAACTATACAAGTTAGACGAACCTGACACGCAGTACACTACTGGAGAAGCAAGGACGAGCTCGTAAGTGATGTACTCCTATGGACCCCCACATATGGCCGAGCAAAAGCAGGACGACCAGCTCGAACCTACATACAGCATCTATGTGAGGACACAGGATGTAACCCTGAAGACCTGCCGGAGGCGATGAATGATAGGGAGAAGTGGCGAGAGATGGTCAGGGATATCCGTGCGGGCGGCACGACATGATGATGATGATGATATATACATATATATATATATATATATATATATATATATATATATATTTACTTATTTATGGCGCACACACACATACACACATACAAGTATACACATAGATAAATATCCATAAGTAAAAGTAAGTAAAATTGGCAACCTTAGTCGAGGGTGATCCGAAAGCTCCCTTTTCAATAGCTACTACACCGAGGAGTAAGGGAGTGCGCTACTTCTTTCCCGGATTGTTCCACTTTACCCTTGATCCTAACTTTATATTACTGAGTATCAAGTACCATTTTTACAGTCTTTGGTATGACTCGACCCGGGATTGAACCCCGGTCTACCAGACTATTGGCGACCAGTCTACTCATTAGGCCAATGGCTCGTTAAATATACATACTCACACGCAATACATATATGTGTGTTTGAGTGTGTGTATTGATATTTAATATATATACGTATATCCTGTATGTTGACCTTTACGGAATTTATTCATTGACCTATTAGAGAATAAATCGTGTCTGTGTATCAAATCCGCTGATCGGATTTCGTGTTTCTGTTCCGTTATAAAATCTATCAAAAGCACACGGTTTATATTTAAAATGTTCTTTATTGATGAGTAGGAAGAGGTAAAATTTTATTGGTTCCAGATGATTTTTGTATGTGCTAAAATTTGATTAATTCAATCAATTTTCGAAATATTTTCCTTTTAAACGAAAAAATGAAGGCTATATATATATATATATATATTATATATATATATATAGTTCAGGTAAAATGATTTCATGAGAAACTAGCCGCATAGTTTTCTCAATATCATTACATTCATTTGAACGATCCTGAAGATTCAGTCTTAAGTTTTTCAGTGCTCGCCAAGACATTGTCTCTTTCGTTTGTCATTTTTCTCAGACTTGCACTTAAAGAGACTTGAACTTTCAGGTGGTTATTGCTAATTGATTGATCTGATGAGTGACCCACTCACAATGAGTGACTACGAATTAAAAAGAAGGGCCTCTAGGGAAAATATGTTCTCAGAACATCTATTGACATCCTTGCCCTAAATGACATGCCTTCTAGAGCTCAAAGACATAATTTTTATCCACTTACAACTCATACCGCTTGTGCGGAGGTGATTTTCAATACAAATCATTTTGCCGGACCCTACTAGGTATTGTACACCAACAAGTACTTGAATGATCTCTTATGGTCACCTACAGGAAAGAGACAGTAACACGGGTATTTTAAAAGCAATTTTCGAATATCAACTATTTAAAGAGTTGGGTCTCGCATCGACCAGTTGGCTGGATGAAAAGATATCTAATTTAACTCCTAATATATTTTGAACGTATTTTGTCCCCTATATTTGATATTTGTTCTTTCTAGGTCTAGCCAGAGTGCTCTAGACAGTGACACGGGTATTTTTAAATTAATTTTTGAATATCAACTATTTAAAGAGGTGGGTTTGGTATAGACCAGATGCCTGGATGAAAGGTTATCTAATTTACCTCTTAATACTATTTTGAACGTATTTTGTCCCCGGTATTTGATATTTGTTCTTTCTAGGTCTATCCAGAGTGCCCTGTAAATCTGTGTGTGATTCATCCATCCCAGTCTGTAGGCCTCATATTTATCGCCACTAGCTACGTACAGTTCAAACTAAAACTCCTCTTCAGGTCTTTTTAATGACACCAGCACATTCTCAAATTTCACATGACGACATCAAAATACTTTCCACGTAAGTAGATTACACAACTGCTGAAACATAACTTGCTGTAAATTGAATTACCATGACCAAAAACTTTCGTGGGATATACGAAAACATGGGACAGCTACTTCGACTTTATCAGGTCTCATCAGCTGAGTATTCCAAGATTCCCCCACTGGAGATCAAACCAGTGACTCCAGAATGCAGAAACGAAAGTCTATCACTGAGCCACCGATCCACATCACATACAAGCAACGCCAAATTAACTCGTTATCGTAATTGCGCAGGCAATTAACCTGAATGTGTCTTGTAAGTTAAAACCGTATTCTTTACAGAGGACACGGTCACCTCAAGGACCACGTCTTCCCAAGAGGATTTGAAATATGCATCGACGTAATTATTATAACCTCAAGGGAAAGGAAATAGAAGTGCATTTCCTTTTTTAAGTAAAGGAATTATATTGCAAATTGAATTACCATGGCCAGAAAATCCGGCCAACATTTTTGTGTGACATACGGAAACAGTGGACCTTTGTTTCCACCTTATTAGTAATTCAATTTACAATATAATTCCTCTATTTAAAAAAGTAGATGTAAATATATTACATGCTCTTTTTTCCTTTTGCTGGTTTCCTTTTGCAATTGTTTCAATACATGTTCTGTCTGTCTCTCTATCCCTTTCCCCCACCTCCTCTCTCTCTCTATATATATACATATATATACACGAAGAGATGTACAAAAATTACTGAAACACTGTTTTCTATATTTATACGAAGATCAAGTATCAGATTGTACTTAATTATCCCAGTCTTCGTCAGTGCGATTATTTTAATATTTTCGGTTAGAAATCGGCTCAGCTTTGAAAGAACGTAGACCACTTAAAAATCTTATTAATTTTTACCTCCCACTTGCCAAAGCATATATTTAACACATACAACCCTCCATATATATATATATATATATATATATATATATATATATACTGAAACATTCATAGAAAAAATATCAAAAGCGAAAGAAATCAATAATTAAATATCTTAAAATCCGAGTTATTGATGTTCATGGCATATATTTTAAATGAACTTATTTGCCTTGTCTATCAGTATTTTGTAGTCTCCAAAATCCATAACAATGGTCAACTTTCAAAGAGGCGGGGGGAATTAAAAAACAGAGGTTTTCTTGGATTTTATTGATTACATCAACAAACGTCTACAGAATTCAGGAGAGACTGTGGCATATTCTCCCTTTGTTATAAAAGACAATACTGTTATTAGTTCACCCCTAAACGGCTGCCCTCTCTCCCACTCCCTATCCTTCTGTTTATATATATTTTAGGGGTTTTTCTTTGCTCATCCTTATGTAACTTCGACTAACTGGAGACTTTTCTATCTATAAGCTCTTCAGGTGCCAGCAGTGTAATGGTTATCATCGTAGAAAATGGACACGGTGACACGAGTTCAAATCCTGGACGAGACTGATTGCATTTCACTTAGCACTAATACCCTTGGGAAAGGTATGAATCCAATTATTCTACTTCCAGCTATGGGTAAAATTGTAGGACAGGCTAGGTTCTTCGGCCTTGGTGAGGAACCTTGTTTAGGAGAAGGAAAACTCTGAATTCAAACCTGTTAAACTCCGCTTAAAAAACTGACCCTGTGTCATATCCTACCCGAGCAGAGGGTTTGGTAAATATGTATCTATAAGTTCTCCTCAGAATATCTTTATCCTTTCATGCAACTCTGCCTGAAATCAAAATAGAATATCTGATATCACATTAATATCAGTTTCATATGATATTTAAACAATCTAAAATGCATGTAAATATTTATTCTTTCGTTAATTGGTTGTTTATTTTGTTTTATATTGTATCAACCCTTTTCGGGTAATTTAACACAGAATTCAGGTTTGTATTAATGCAGTTTTGGTTTCCAAGGGTTAATGGTCAAAACAGTTAAATGTATAGCAGTTCTATTTCAAGCAATTCAGTTTAGCATAAGTACACAGTTTAGATCTATTTGACCCATAGATACGACCCTATCAGGTACTACCACTCCGGGCCAGTGTAGACCTGGAAGCGATGGCAATAAAGTGGTGTTCCGCATTCCCCAAATCACCAGGATTACTGAAAGTTCGCCATCAGATTGTTTAGTTTCATATACAGGACATCCGTTGTGGGGGGGGGTCTTACTCTTCTGCATAGAAGCAGTCGGTATAGTCAACAGCCTCATCGGACAGGGCAATTATTCTTCTGTTTGTCAATGTATTGTTTACTTTTGTGTAATAATTGAATATATACTCTTCAAAATAATTACTTTTTCGGACCACCTGCACCCCCATATATATATATATATATATATATATATATAGTGTGTGTGTGTGTGTGTGTGTGTGTGTGTGTGTGTGTGTGTGTGTGCGTGTGTGTGCAATTAGAAAGAACCTCAAACCTGGTTACTTTGTCATTATGAATTTATTTCGGCGGAGAATATCATACTCTCCGTCTCATCAGATGACTGCTCATGTTTAAATTGAGGTTGACAAACAGCAAATATGATTTACAGTCTATATGTATATGAAAAGAAACGAAAGAAGGAAAAACCTATATAAATTTAAAATTATCTGACCAAAGTAAAGTGGGTAAAAAATAAAGTGTTAGAAAAATTAAGAAACCAGAAAAAGAGGTGTTCCTGTAAATTAACCCATCCTATAAATCTAACCAGGTTTGAGTTTCCCTCTAGTTGTACTGTATACGCACTGTATGTGAGGTTTTGTTATACAAACCTGGATAGAAATATATATATATATATATATATATATATATATATATAGCCATACATCGAGCACTCCCGAAGATTTATATGATAGTCTTCACATATTCTACAAGCGAATAATCTACACCCATTCTCTTCGGACGCTGACTGGATATATATATATATATATATATATATATATATATATATATATATATATTAACTGCAGGATCGAACTATATATACAGCTTGCCCAGTCGGCTGGGGCTGTAGAATACACCGACTGCACTTTGCAGAGGGGTAAGACACCCCCCCCCGTGAGTGTTCAGGTTATGAAACTAAGCAATCTGATAAGTAAGGCGATGCAGGAACTTTGAGGAATGCGGTGCACCCCTTCATTGCCATTGCTCCCAGGTGCACTATGGCCCGGAATAGGGCCCTATCTATGGGTTAAACATGACTAAACTGCATACTTCTGCTAAACTGAATTGTTTGAATTAAAACTGTTTGACTAAATAAACAGAACTGTTTTAACCTCTAAACTATGTACTTATGCTAAACGGACTTATCTGAAATAAAACCGTCTTGGTATAAACTCTGTGTATTGCCCAGTTGGCTGGGGCTGTACAATACACCGACTGCACCTCTGCAGAGGGTTAAGAACCCCCCATAAATATTCTGAATATGACACTAAAATATTTGATGGTGAAGTTCCAGTGATGCTTGAGCTTTGGGGAATGCGGGCCCCCCTTCATTGTTATTGCTCCCAGGGCCACTCTGATACGGAATAGTAGCTCCTGATAGGGCCCTATCTATGGGTAAAATATAACTAAACTGCATTCTTATGCAAAATTGACTTGTTTGGAATGGAACTGTTTTTGACATTGAAATTATACTTACACTAAACTGAATTGTTTAATATCGAACTGTTCTGACATTTAACTGTGTGTAAACAAAATCTGTACTTATACTAAACTGATTTAGCTGAATTAGAACTGCTTGACTAAATTGAATAGCTGGAAATAGAAACGTTTTTGGCAATTAAACTGTGTACTCATGCTAAACTGAATTGTTTGAAATAGAACTATTTTCATAAAAATAGATTTGGCGTTAAATAACCGACAAAGGTTGATATGCCATAAAACCCAAACAAACAACCAAACAAACAATCTATATACATCAGAAATTGTGAACTAGAGGTCTTCGCTTAGCCTCCTCCCAAATGAAGGACTCATTGCAGTAAGTATTCATTAGCTCTCATACTTTAGTGTTTGTATAAATCTAATCGAGATGCTATTGTGGTTAATACAGAATACTTGGGGTAGATTACTCTCAATAACAAACTCTCATCGTTGTACAGACATACACTTTTCTGGACTCACCACTCAGCAAATCGTTGTAAAGTAGTTTTCACCGGGCGATATGGCGCATGACGGATGTCACAAGAGACAAATTCCGGTATTGTTACGTTATCCCCCAACAGATAAACTGAGCGTCTCCTGATGAACCGATTTTGTGATAATATCGCACGCTGCGTGATCTCGCTCGTCGTAAATAAGGTTGATAGCTGAGACCTGGCAGACACTCGGGGGCCCTGCCCTCTATTCGATATTGCGGTAAAACGACACAAGACACACGACGCGAATTATAGCGACCGTGTTGTGAAGTGAAAGGACATGAAAATGGCGTTTGTACCGGTATAGGATAGGAACGGCGCCATTGAGCTGATAAATATAAATCATTTCCAGCAAGGATTAACAAAATGTAGCACAGAGCAAACAAAATTTTATATCATAAAAAATTAAAAAGTAAAACAATAAATCATGGTTGCATAAATTTTAACGCTTGTTTCTTGATCCTAATGATTTAATATTTGTATATTTTTTTTTTTACCGTAACACACCAAAAACTGAATATTGTTATAATATTTTGTAGCCTCCAAAGGTAAAACAGAAAACAATTTTCAGTCTAAATAATGCTCTTGTAGAATTACCTCCCTTATCTACTAAGATACTTGCTACTGACAGCTAGATGTTGTCGTCGACAAATGAACTGTCTACAATAAGCATTCACAAACATTATATTTGATGCACCTCTTGAAACCAAATTTGATTTCTGTCTTCCCCAAGTTAATTAATCAAATATTGCTGACAATTTTCTTTGTTTATCAAGATATAATGAGGGTGACTGATTTTTTCTAAAGTTTTCGATTCCAAGATTTTAAAAATATCGAAAAGTTAAGAATAGAATCATATAAAAAAAGAAACATGGCAATAAATTCCCCTCAACACTGAAACTGACTTATGTGAGCATCAGGTATATTCGGTCAGTGCAGAATTATTCATTCATAATCATTTCATTCATTCTATTCATTAAAAATACGTTATTATGCAAAATAATTAGAATTTCAGGAATTACATTTTGATTTTAATTTTTCATTATTACTTTTTCGTTTCAAATCATTATTTTTACTTCCCAATCGGCTGAGGCTGTAGAATAAGTCGAATGCATCTCTGCCGAGGGTTAAGAAACTCACAACCCAAAAATTTCAGGATATGCCACAAAACCACCTGACGGTGTGGTTCCAGTACTGGAGCTGTGGTGAATCTTGGAGTACACGTACATAGCCAACAGGTCCACTCTGACTTTGAGTTGGAGGACTTAGTCAAATAGAGCTTAACTCTTTTGGTTGGGGTTTTATTAGCCTTCTAAAATTTTGGTTGTTGAATACACCGGCTGCAAATCTGTAGAGGTGTAAGAATCCGCCAACGAGTCCCATTGGAATGGCACTCTGGAGTCTTGATGAATGTGCAGTAGCCCTTCATTTCCATTACACCCAGGTGTTCTATGACTCGGAGTAGTAGTGTCTGTCATGGTTCAATCAATGAGTGAAATGGAACTATTTAACCATTCATGTAATGTTATCATATATATATATATATATATATATATATATATATATATATATATATGTGTGTGTGTGTGTCTGTCTGTGTGTGCGTGTGTGTGTGTGTGTGTGTGTGTGTGTGTGTGTGTGTGTGTGTGTGTGTGTGTGTGTGTGTGTGTGTATTTAAAAGCTAAATACTATAAATATTAACATAAACCAACGGGCAGATAGATAGATAGATAGATAGATTAAGCAGACAGAGATGGAAAGAAGACAGTTAACTTTAATGAAGATAAATAGTTATGTAACAGAATGTTTATCATAGGTATATGCAAACTAAATACTATAAATATCAACATAGATTGATAGATAGATAGATAGATAGATAGATAGATAGATAGATAGATAGATTTTTTAGCGAATACTCTACTATTAGTTCATTAATATCATAAAGCAATGCTTGAAACTATTTAGATGTGTGAGAAAGAATGGATTATGTTAAAAAGAATTTTTAATGTTTGATAGGAATCCGTTTAATGTCCTGAGTGTAACATTATACAACATTTAATGGTGAAGTTTAAGGAATATGGTGTAATTCGTTTTCATTATAACTCTCAGAGTCTCTGTGACCTGCAGTTGTAATATCTGTTGAGGTCGCATCCATGGATTAAATGAAGTATTTAATCATCTACTATACTTAAAACAATTTAACTGTATGAATAAATGGCATGAATTGAATTGTGGATGTTACATAGCAATATATGAAACTATTTAACTTTGTGAAAACATTCGGCTTGAATTAAATCAAATAGGAATACTTCTTAAATAGAATTACTACTGTTAAATAGCAATACTTAAAACCATTCAACTATGTGCAAGCAAATGAGCTTTTGCTAGTTAAACACAACCTTACCAAGAGACTATTCTTTTGCTAATATATATATATATATATATATATATATATATATATATATATATATATATATATATATATATATATGTATATATATTCTTATTGCGAAATAAGTTTCTTTTTTCTAAAGACATCTTATACCCTACAACCGAAAGAATATTTTAGAATCCAGTATACTAAAAAAATAATTCGTTGAAAATATAATTTTTGAAATGAAATAAAAAAAGGTTTTCTTTTAAGAAAAAGTTATATATATATATATATATATATATATATATATATATATATATATATATATATAACATTCTATTAGGAATCTTTTCCTCAGAAAATCTTTGGAGTCAATAGGGAGATTTATAGTCCTTCAACCGAAATAATATTTATGAAATCTTAGAAATTCTATTCAAATTCTAATATAAGAAAGATAGTATTTTCTGATGTTACCTCATCGTTTATCACATTTACTTTGGGACCATCTCTTTCGATAAGTATCAATTTCATTGTAGCTGTAATTGTTCTATATGAGACTACTTCGGAAAAAATTGCCCAATCAATCGCCGAGTATTTACTAATTATTGGTTAGTCTGGCATGAGGAAGTACATGAGGGTCATCGCATAGGGATCGTAATCTAACTATCGTAATTACTTGCTTTAAATGACTAAATGATTCATTATAGCAAGGTAATGAACTTTAAGGAAATAGTAAACACATCAGTCCGATACCGAAACTTCCAGATTAAAAGATGTTAAATTACCAACAGTTTCAAATAGACATTTGTATGGAATTCAGACGGAACTAATTTAGACAGGGCTAGTCCTATTGGAATCTTTTGCCCAGTTGTCGCCACGCCTGCGCAAAATTCCCTACCCCTTCGCTGCGTATACGCCAAGCTTGGTCAGTTGCCTTTCATTCATTTATTTGTCATACCAGGCGAGAGAAGCCGTTGTCAAAAATAATGGGTTAATAGTGCCAGTGACGCAACAAATTACTCATTATAATCACAAGCTACTTGCATTGGTTCACATAAGTATTGTTCTGTTCTCTATATTATGGATGGAGAGCACAGAGGGTGTGGTATGGAATTAGATCTACGGGAAATAGCCACTTGTAATTAGGACTCTTTTTCCAAATAACACCTTAAAAGAAAAATATCTTAAAAATAAATTTGTTGAGTAAAATACGTTTTCACTGTTAGACTCGAACTTACGGTTGAACTTTCTTATATATATATATATATATATATATATATATATATATATATATATATATATGATTGGCGTATACGCAAGAGCAGGGAACCAATTAATTATGGGAAGTTTATAAACCAATTCCCACCGGATACCATAAAATCGATGCGGCGACTCGAAAGGATAAGTAGAAAAATGTGTAGACAAAGGATGTCTACATTGTTTAATGTAATATATAATAAGGAAGAAAGACTGCCCACTTATACACACATACAGACACACACAAGCATATTTACACACACATATGTGAGTGTGTGGGGGGTCAATAATATAAATATCGACAATATATACTTGACGATCTCCAAGTTTTTAATACAAAAATATAATACACACAGACGCACGTGTATATATATATATATATATATATATATATATTTATGTATATATATATATATATATATATATATATATATATATATATATATATATATATATATATATATATCGAGATGAAAAATCACAAAGACTTCAGATGATGATTTTATTAATTGAATTTTTAGCCAATGTTCAACACTTCGTTTTTTAAACCTTTGTCAGGGCGAATGAGTTACAGAATAAAACGGAAAAGATGAGAAAGTTTTAAAATATTTTCTTTCCTTTGATAGCGCTTTATCTTAAATTTAAGTGATGTAATTAGCGTTTCATATATATATATATATACACATTAGTATGTATGCACAAAATATATACATATACATTTGCATATATATATATATATATATATATATATATATATGTATATATCCACACACATACACAAAAACGTCGCACTCACACACAACACCACACACCCACATAGGCACACATTTATATAGCTTTGATACATTATAAACTTTGTATTTATACAGTTTTAATTCTAGTCGGGCAATTACATTCACTTTTAGACTGATTCCCCTGGAAAAAGAAGGCACTTTCTTAACCACGGCACTTAGGAATCGAATAGTATCACAGCTATTCTACAACAAGGACTGTTTCGGTAACCAATAACTCACGAATATTGATATCCTTTTAAATAAAGAAACCAAGAAATCATCTATGTATATATGTAATTATTTATTATAACTCTCAGAGCCTCTGTGACCTGCTGTGGTGATACTTGTAATCATTTATTATACTTGAAACCATTTAACTCTATAAACAAATGGCATGAATTGGATTGTTGATGTTACATAGCAATTTATGAAACCCTTTAACTATGTGCAAAGATGCAACTCGTATTAAATTAGTTAGGAAAACTTCCTAAATAGAATTACTACTGTTAAATAGCAATAAATAAAACCATTTAACTGTGTGCAAGCAAATGAGCTTTTGGGAGTTAAACATAGTCTTACCAACAAACTATTCGTTTGCTAATATATATATATATATATATATATATATATATATATATATATGTGTGTGTGTGTGTGTGTGTGTGTGTGTCTTTTGATTTATCTCTATAAATATGTATGTGTGTGAGTGTGTATGTGTTTGTTCTGTCTGTGTGTATGTGTGAGTGTTTTGATTTGTCTGTGTGTAAATGCGTAGGAATGTGTATGTTTTGTTCTGTATGCGTGTATATATGTGTGTGTTTTGATTTGTCTGTGTGTGTTTGTGTGTGTTTTGATTTGTCTGTGTGTATGTATGTGCTGTGTGTAATGCGTATGTGTGCACGTTTTGTTTTGTCAGTTTGCATGTATGTTTATGTGGGTTTTTTTTGTCTGTGTGTAAATGTGTGTGTGTGTGTGTGTGTGTGTGTGTGTGTGTGTGTGTGTGTGTGTGTTTGTTATGTCAATGTGTATGTGTCGGTCACTTCTTCTGTCTGCGTATGTTTATGTGTGTTTTGTTCTGTCAGTGTGTATGTATGTGTGTGTGTGTACATGTGTCTGGGTTGTTCAGTCTGTATGTATGTGTGCGTTTGTGTGTATTCGTGTTTTTTCTGTCTGCGTGTATGTGTGTGAGTGTTTTGTTCTCTCTGTGTGTA
Source organism: Sepioteuthis lessoniana (assembly GCA_963585895.1). Lineage (NCBI taxonomy): Eukaryota > Metazoa > Mollusca > Cephalopoda > Myopsida > Loliginidae > Sepioteuthis > Sepioteuthis lessoniana. The sequence goes on along the minus strand of OY757919.1, from coordinate 24,242,251 downwards.
TATAAGTGTGTTTTGCTCTGTCTATATGTATGTGAGTGTGTGTGTTTTGTTCTCTGTCTCTGTCTCTGTCTCTGTCTCTCTCTCTCTCTCTCTCTCTCTCTATATATATATATATATATATATATCTGCGCGTGTGTGTGAGTATGTGAAGACTGCCGTTTTAAAAAATCTTCTATCGTACTTTTTTTTTTGGATTTTTTAATTTACTCTTCAGAGATATATTAAGAATGAATTATCAGCGAAATACGTAAGTTATAAATGGGCTAAATATATTACAAGACGTAGAATAATTTTTATATATATATATATATATATATATATATATATATATATATATATATATATATATATATAAAGCTGTTTATTCCACCAGAGGAAATTTTCTTGTCCTCTTCATGGACCAGTCATCCACAGTGAATGGATAAGTGAAAAAATAGATGGTATAGGGTAAATGGTCGCATGTAAAAGGTATTAGATTATGGCTATAAGTAACTAGTTACTTAGTAAAAGGTAAAAAATGAAATCTAAAGATTAGATAAGTTAATATATGCTATGTATTAATTAAGCGAATGTGAAACAATGTAACAACAGATATGGACTCTCAATTAAGTCTATGACCGAAAACTTTCTACTGTCGGTATCAACATCGGTTTGGACATTTTCTCTCATGAGCAACACGATGTTGCTTTTAGTAAATGTGAAGACAGTAGTCAAATCCAAATAGTTGCTCACATTGGTGTTAAAAAGTTACAAAATCCCTTATTCAAAATAATTTAGCTTCATCTTTAATAGATAGGGTTTTATTAGCCTTGTCGATTTTGACTGTTGAATACACCGGTTGCATCTCTGTAGAGGTGTTAGATTCCCCCAACGGATTCCAGTGGAATGACACTCTGGAGTCTCGATGAATGGGCGGTAGCCTTTCATTTCCATTATACCCAGGGTTTCTATAACTCAGAGTGGTAGAGTCTGTCATTGATCTATCAATAAGTGAAATAGAACTATTTAAACATTCATGGAATGTTTATTTTATATATATATATATATATATATATATATATATATATATATATATGAACTAAATACTATAAGTATTAAAATAAACCGACGGGGGTAGACAAATAGATAGATATATAGATAGATAGACTGATAGATTGTCTAAGCTGACGGATATAGAAAGAAAACAATAATTTTGATTAAGACAAATAGTTATGTTGTGGAATGTTTATCATAGGTATATACGCACTAAATACTATAAATATTTACATAGACAGACAGAAAAACAGATTGACAGATTGATAGATAGATAGATAAATAGATAGATAGATTTGGTATACATTTCTAAAAAATAAATTTTCGAAAACTAATGACATCTCTCAAATTTGTAACAGAACTTCATCAATAGAAATAAAATATTTTAAAACTTTCTCATCTTTTTCGTTTCATTTAATAACTCGTACGCCCTGATAAAGGTTTAAAAACCGAAACAATGAACGTTGGCAAATAATTCACTAAATAAAATTATCCTTTGATGACATTGTACTTTTTCATACTATACGTTTTCATACTGTTTGAATCATTTCCATTACCCACAATATATATATATATATATATATATATATAAAGAATTGTTATAGCCCTAAGACGATTTTTTATAAAATGTTAATTTTCTTCTAAACAAAAAATGTCAAGAAAATACTATTTCTAGTGAAAGAGTATACAATTAAACGGTTATCATTAGGAATTATTTACAAACTCTACATACTCCGTAAGCAAAAATATGAATAATTACCATTTCAAAAATCTATTCACACACACACTCACACACACACACACACACACACACACACACACACATATATATATATATATATATATGTGTGTGTGTGTGTGTGTGTGTGCTTTGTGTTTCTGTGTGTGTCTGTGTTTGAAATTTAGATTTTTAGAAACATAGATGTTTCATAGGTAATTTTGGTCAAAAATTTTCATTGCTTCAAAGTTCGCTAATAAATGATACAAAACTTTAAAAAAATCATACTGCAATGTTCTAGTAGGTATAAAGGAATCCTCGTATCAATGGTTATGAAGAAATTTAACTTTAGAAAAATATAAGGATGTGTTTATGTACCTCCAAGTGACACAATATATATATATATATATATATATATATATATATATATATATATATATATATATATATATTGTGTCACTGTTGTATGACTAGACTTACATGCATATATGCGACTGCCTTGTGCCTGAGTTTGTTTATACACAGCGTACGGAATTGTTAAGATTGTCTGTCGATCTCACCACACACAAATAACTGAGCTGCAGTGGCATTATTGTGAATGGTTTACTTGTAAATCTTGTGTACCATAGCCATACATATGGCTATGTGTGAAACGTACATCGAATGTCCATAAAGCTAGAACATAGGATCTCGAAACACGAAAAACACTTACGACTTCTTAGTTCAGGTACGAAACCTTTTATTACCTTTGAGTTTAAAGGTTCTTCGACATAAGGAGAGAGATACACATTCTTTCTATTCTGGCTTTTTTATCTCCCCCTGTCTCGTGCGACACCTGCCCAAGGCCTCCGCGAGCAAGCGAAAGTCAACCCTTCTCGTTCGATGTCCAGTTCTCAACTCAACTAACTTTCTTCAAAATTCCAAAAATCCTCTGCGCGCTTCCGGTGTGTGACATCGTTTGCACTTGCTAGCCCCGTTTCCCATCCCGGGCTATTGTGATATCTCTAAGTGACACGTCCGCTCCACCCGCGCACGCGCGTGATAACCTGCGTTAATGTTGCACCTAAGTAACCCATGCACTGAGCCGAAACGTTATCAGCCTAAATAAACCCAAAGGCATAAAACGAAATCCCTCAGCCATTATATTACACATCTATTATCTCATATGTAAACCTCATTGAGTCCGAGTGACGATTAGGACGCCCAGAATTCACTATTCAATAGAATCAAGTAGAAGGTCCTTATTCTCATGCATATTACGATGTTTGATGCTAAAATGGTTGGAGAATGATGATATTTGTAGTGATATTCCTATCTTATTAATCCAAATCTTGATTGAAATAACGTGTATTTTAAAGCAAAAAAAAAAAACAAAAACGAATAACTCCGTAGGACTTGAACATTTCTTTTATGCCTACGATATTTTATATACCTTACCACTCATAAGTAAGTGTATCCCGAAAAATTTTATTTATTCAAAAAAGAAAGTAACAGGATCATGCAAGGAAGTCCATGGTTAACGTGCTTTACTCTGACATCGTGGAAAAGAAGTTCAAACACAAGTCGAATTATTACCCCCACTTTCAAAATAATGCCATTGAAAAAGGCAGGAACCACATTATTCCCCTAGCTATAGGTTTGATAGTAGTAATAGTGTTCTTCTAGCTGAATGACTTGCCTAGTCGGTTGAGGCTGTAGAATACACCCACTGCATCTCTGCAGATAGGGAAGATTACCCAATGAGTGTCCTATGAGCCACTCGCTTGGGTTATTGAATACACCAACTGCATCTCTGCAGATAGGTAAGACCGTCAAATGATCAGTGGCCCCGTCGGTTGGGGCTATAGAATACACCGATTGCATCTCTGCAGATGGGTAAAAAATTCCCCAACGAGTGTCCGTTTTCCCAGTCGCCTGGGGTTGTTGAATACACCGACTGCATTTCTGCAGAGGAGCAAAACATCCCTAACGTATTTCCTGTGGCCCGATCGGCTGGCGCTGTAGAATAAACCGACTGCAGCTCTTCAGAGAGGTAAGACCCCACCCCCAACGAGTATCCTGTATATGACGCTAAACAATCTGATGGTGAGATTCCTGTAATGCTAAAGCTTTGGGGAATGCGGAGTACCCCTTCTTTGTCATCGCTTCGGGGTTTACTCTGCTCCAGAGTGATACCACCTGATAGGGTCCTCTCTATGTGAAATAGAACTAAAGTGCGTACGTGTGCAAAACTGAATCACTTGAAATAGAACTGTTTTGAAATTTAAATTGCAAACTTATGCCTAACTTCATCATCATCACGTCGTGTCGCCAGCACGGATATCCCTGACCCTCTCTCGCCACTTCTCCATATCATTCATCGCCTCCGGCAGGTCTTAACTTAATTGTTTGAATAAGAACCGTTTGACTAACCTGAATAGCTTGAAACAGAAATTTTTTCGATAATTAAACTGTGTATTTAAGCTAACTTGAATAATTTGAAATAGGACTGTTTATTTCTATAAAAATGGATTTGGCATTAAATAACCAACAGAAATTGATATGCCATAAAGCCTAAACAAAAACAAACATGAATAGCTTTGACATTTAGATAAATCCCAAAGGTTGCTGTGCCATTAAAGCAGAAACCAAACCAAGACAAACCAGGAAAATGCTAGTTGTTGCGTTGTCGGTTGTTAAAACTCAGAGAAATTAGAAGTCAGAAAGGTTGTCACTTGATCTCTTTTGGTAAAAGAATTCGTCAAAGTTTGATTTGCAGGACATTTTTTTCAACTTTCATTATTTTAATAAATTTGGGCAGTCTTATGCGGGTTTTATATCGTCTATTTGTTGTGATATAATCCCTATTTTTGATACACAATGGACCCTTCTAATTAGGATATAATATTTGACTTTGTATTACTTGCTTTACTGTAATATAAAACCTTTATTCTTCTCTCTTAATACATGTTTGTCTTATTTATTTTATGCCTTTTTCCGGATACATAACACAATTATTGAAAGGAGGCGAAGTTTTTGCATTTCGTATGCAAATATCTATATTAAGAATTTTCCTAAGAGAGCCTTTATGTATAAAGCTTTCAAATTCCGCTTGCTCCTTTGACCTTTCTGAAAACCAACTTAAAAACACGAAATTCACTTTCTCGTTGCGTTTCAAATCAATGTCAGCTTTTGATCCATTCCTGTCTGTCAAAATACCCCCACTTGCACTCGGGCCGACTGCGCAGGACGTAGGAGGCTGAAGTTTGTGGTGGGAAAGTTATTATATAACATATTTCTTGTGGAATATTATGTAATCAAAAGGGATATTATCAGCTTTAATTTATTACCACACTCTGAAAATTTTAACAATAAATACGAAATTGAAGCAATCCCAAAATAAATACAACACTTAAATACGTTTATGAAATCTTATTTTTGGCTACATGTGTGTTGCAATTTTATTTTTGGTTACATAGTTTCAGTACAGTAAATTTTGGTAATAAAAATTGAACCTAAAAATATCCGCGGTGACAGGATCATTTTCCACTGAATATAATGAAATAGTGATACTTTTGGTTTAGAAGAAAATTCACGTTTTATTTATGAAAAGAATGTTACAGATGTATAATTCATGGCTGATACCATACGCTCATACGTTAGCGATCATCTGTGAATTATAAACACAGACGTGAACATATGTACGCCTTTGGTCACATTTAGGTGTAGAATTTCATTCGACACACTTAAATGAATTGTGGTATTTGCAATGTAAGAACCAGACATGCGAACACGAAACCCAAAGAAGGCATCGAACAATTTGAGTTTATATTCAACTGTCAATTCGCTGAAGGTACGTTGAATGGTGATCAGAAGCTGAAAAGACGATCGTGCAGCGAAGCGTTGCATCACTCTAGTGCCAAGCGTTTTAGTCATGTAAGATTGCTGGCCAGAACGCAGAGGGCCTGGCAGGAGTGAAGTCATGAGAGCTACCATTTGGAGAAGCTTCCAAGAACGTTGGCAATCAACATACTTATTCGGCACCCAGTTATAAATAACGGCGGTACAGACATATGCACCAACATACAAGAAGCATTGTTCGAAGATATTTCCCCGCAGGCGAAATAGAAATCTATTTAGTTGTCGAATTATGAACACGAAGATATGTTCATCTATGTGAGTGTATGTGTGTGTACACATATGAAAGTTGAGGTGCTGTTTCAGATACGTAAGATAATCTTTTATAATAAAAATATAACAAGCTGTATCTAGTGTCTTCAATGTCTGTCACATTCCCTTACACTAAAGCCAAGTCAAAAGGAGTATGAATGGGAAACTTTGACATGTTGATAAAAAAGCTAGTGGCGTATCCACTATTTCAGCGTTCAGCTGTTCGAAATCTACTCGAAAATACTAAGTTAGGAAGGGCGCACAGATACTAGACTGATCCTATGCTGAAATCCGTAGGACTTCCCTTTGGTTTTAGACAGAGCGTTGATAGCGTTAAAAAATATTACACACATACACACACAAATACAATACAGATGAACACATATCCACACACATTGAAAAAACACTCCGAGACAAACACATACAAACACTGAGATAAAAACATACATACGCACAGGAACCGACACGCACTCTCTCTCTCTCTCTCTCTCTCTCACACACACACACACACAATCACAGATAAATATAAACGCTCACACATGCACCAATACACTGAGACAACAAACACACTCACACATAGACAAAATACTCACACAAACTTGGAAAAAATCACACACAGATAAGCAAAAATACAAACATACAACAAAAAGATAAACTCACGTATACACATACATAATCATTCTGAGACAAACACACACACGCACACACAGACACACACGCATATATATTTATATATAGTTGACGACCATAGTCGAGGGCGACCAGAAGGCTCCATTTTCAATAGCAACTACCCCGATGTGTAGGAGAGGGCGCTACTCATTTCCCTGGATTTCTCCACTTTACCCTTAATACGTACCTTTTATTGCTGAGTGTTAAGCAAGGAGGTATCTAGTACCATTTTGAAAGTATTTGGTATGACTAGACCTGGGATTGATCCCAGGTCTCCCGAACTATTGCAGAACACTCTACCCAATAGACCAATATATATATATATATATATGTATATATATATATATATATATATATATATATATATATCAAGCACTACATCAGTTTTAGAACCCTGCGAAGAAACATTACTATTGCGTAAATAAACTCTTACTCTAAAGAAATTAGACAACAAATTTAAACATTCCAAAAGCATTAAATTTTCACGACCATATATTTAAACATTCATGAATAATTAACCTCCATTCTTTAAATATTAAAACGGGAAAAAGAAGAAAAAATATTTTAAAAATTCATCATTTTTCTTCACTGAGTAAAATTACTTCCACATTTGAAATTAATTTTTAAACATCTGCGACTCTAAAAGTAAAATTTGTGTGGAGAAAATCAACTCTCATTCAGACGTGAACCCCAATCCATTGGCATTCATAAACCTACCAATATTAATGAGTAAACAGTTATATAAAAAATCTCCTCATGATACTCTTGGGCCTGGAGTTGTCGAGAAATGAAAAAAATATCAATGTTTATGCATACATTTTTTTTTACAGATACGCTTTCTTTCTTTCTTTTTTTCTTTCTGTCTGTCTGTCTTTTTCTCGCTCCAGATATTTATATATATATATATATATATATATATATATATATATATATATATATACGCACGCGTGTGTGCGTGTACGCACATACACAGAATCATTTATGACCAAAACCCTTCAAAAGCCTATTCCACGGGCTACGGATAATCTGATTCACTCCAACATATTCCTATTGATGCTCTAAACGTACATACTTACATACATAGACATTTTCCAGTTTGACTTTTTTTAAAAAAATTTTTCTCGTTCGATTTGCACTTTTCTCTGCTCAATCAATTTTTGTGATTACTGCAAGTACGAGCACAGAAACACACGCACATATAAAGCGCGCGCGCACACACACACACACACACACACACATGTTCGCACGCGAATAATTCACTTTTTTATATATATATCATTGTCATGGCTATTTAGTAGCATTTGCTTTGTCTGAACAGTAATTATGAAATTAATTTCAGATGCACCAAATTGAAAATAATTTGAAATATGTAAGGTACTATTTACCAACCCCTCCGCTCGGGCAGGATATGACACAAGGTCAGTTTTTAAGCAGAGTTTAACAGGTTTGAATTCAGAGTTTTCCTTCTCCTAGACTAGTTGCCTCACCAAGGCTGAAGAACCTAGTCCGTCCTACTATTTACCCATAGCTGGAGGGAGAATAAGGGGGTTCATACCTTTCCCAAGGGTATTTGCCCGAAAGTGAACGTAATAGCGCGACTGGAGTACGAACTCGCGTACTACGATTCCGCAGTTCATCGCTTTAACCATTACACCACGAGGACACGAGGAAATATGTAAGGTAGAATTTGTAGCCGCAAGATAGATGACAGTTCATAAAATGAGGAAACTTTTTTCTAAAATAATTTCAAGTTTGTGGCTCCTGCCGACGCATCATTTGCAACAATACATACTCTCTCTCTCTCTCTCTCTCTCTCTCTCTCTCTCTCTCTCTCTCTCTCACACACACACACACACGCACACATACACTGAGAGCTAGTCCAAGTCCTGGAGGCAGCACCCCACAAACCAGCTGCTGTACGGTCACTTACCACCCATCACGAAAACTATCTAAGACGAACCAGACATGCAGGACACTGCTAGAGAAGTAGGGACGCACTCATAAGTGACACACTCCTGTGGGCCCCTTTACATGGATGAGCAAAGGCCGGACGACTAGCTAGAAGCTACATAAGACAGGTTTGTGTAGATACAGTGTAGATGCCTTGAAGAGTTCCCGGGAGGCGAGAGAGGCCCAAAGAGATCCTCAATGGTGGCGCGACATGATGATGATAATGATGATATATAATACCTAAAGAGCCAGAAACTATAGTTTCTGGCTCTTTAGGTATTCTAATTTTGATTTACTTTGTGTATTGAGCAATTTTACGTATTAATTTAGGTTACCTTGTCAATGTTTTTTTTTTTTTCTTTTGGTTAGACATGGTATCGCTTGATGAGTATTTTAAAACAGTAAGAATGTTTTTAGTCATATTTGTTTTTATTGATTTTTTCCTTAGATATCAGTTTGGGTAATTTTTATTTACAAATTGCATCATGGTTTCTTTCCCGCAACTAGAGTTATTGAAATAGGTATGAAAATAGGTGACAATTTATGCTCCCCCATGGGGGTTGAGCTCTCTGGCGAAGGAATTGTCGGCCGCCGCTTGCGTAATGCAATGCTCTTCGAAAGAATTGAGCACTCTGGTAGCCGATAGGGTATAAAAAATGTAAACAAAGACTGCTGCTGTTTCTAAAAATAAAAATATCTTTAAATTCCCTTGGTCCGCTTGGTGGCCGAGTGGTCTGAAACACAGTCTAACGTAAAGTTGAACAGGTTTCGATCCCGGCTTCGAGCGTCCTGCGTGTCTAGCCACACTGAAGAGTTCTGGTAGAACGAAACAGTCTGTCTATGGATGACTATATATATATATATATATATATGTATACATATATATATATATATATGTGTGTGTGTGTGTGTGTGTTTCAGCTATATTTAAAATAGTAGGGTGGCTCAAGCTCCCTATCCTCGGTAGGGTAACCGATCTATGAGAAGAAAAATCTCAGAATTAAAAACCTGAAGAATGTTGTTCAGGAGATTCTGAAGCTCTTTTTGCATCGTCCAGTCAAAGAAATGGGTCTGGTTCTTCTCAAACTTTCATCAAAATAAACAAATCAATCGTGTAGGTAGCCAGTTAGTTCAAATCTTTAACCAAACCATTTGGCTCTCATACGTCAGGATCGACGTAAAAGTCCATTATATATATATATATATATATAAATGTGTGTGTGTGTGTGTGTGTGTGTGTGTGTTTCGTTTTTACACACACCTCTACTCAGTATATTTCAATCTGTAACAAAGGCACGCGAGGTTAAATGAGAGAAATTAGGAAGAATCTTTATAACTTTTTACTGTAAACCTTGAAAATCACTCTCGAGCAGGTAATTTTTTTCTTCAAAAAAATGATTCCAAACATAGACCACTAACAGTGATAGGAATGGCGCAAAACTCTCCATCCCATGAGAAGCTCATACCCAATATATATATATATATATATATTCATGTTATATGTGCTTGGTTTTCTGTATATGTACGTGTGTTAGTATAACTAACGACATATATATATATATATATATATATATATATAATATCCCTAGTATTTGTGTATAGGTGTGACTCTGTTTATTAATATATTGGTTTACTAATATATAATAACCATTGAAACTCGCATAAAAATCGAAGTAATTGAATCGACTTGCACACCTTGGTTTTTGCCGGAAAACTTCTGTCATATCGACATGTGGTTAATATATCCGATACCATGCGATCTCTGGTTAAAAAAAGAATTCTTGTCGACAGAGGAGCAATCATCGAAATAACAGCAAGTAAAAGAAGTAAAATCCTAAAAGCATCAACGTCTAATTTAAACCAAGACTTGTAAACAGGGAGACGTATTGAAAAGTCAATGGTGTAAAAAGTTATCAGAGAATTGCGGAACTTTTTTCTGCTTTTTGTCTCGATGAACACAATCTTTGCAACAACATCAACAACAACAACAATAATAAAACTATCTTTTTTCAATAGATCTATTGAAAACTTTTGCGAATAACTAAAAAGAAGTTTACTTTTTGTATGTGTGATCAGAAGAAGTCGAATCTCTAATCATTAATAATCATGTCGGTTGGTTTAAGAATATTCTGAAGGTATTACCCTTTTGCGGTTGGAAGACCATCCCCAAAAAGGATGCCCTAGTGATGACACCAAACTGCATACTAGGATGAGGGTCCATTTATGGAACTCTGATGAATGCGAAGTACTCTTTTATTACCATTCCTACCAGGTCCACTCAATCCAATAGAGGAAGTAGTAATAGTAGTACTTGTTCGGGTTACACCTATCTACTAAAAAATTATTCGTATTCGATTGGATCCTCTGAAAGGAAAAAGAAAACTTTTTGGAAATTCATTAAAAAATGTTAATATGAATTAGACATAAAATATGTGAATATGAATTAGACATAAAATATGTGATTATGAATTAGACATAAAATATGTCTTTAAACATGTGAATATGAATTAGACATAAAATATGTGAATATAAATTAGACACAAAATGTGAATATGAATTAGACATAAAATATGTCTTTAGGCATAAAATATGTCTTTAGACATGTGAATATGAATTAGACATAAAATATGTGAATATGAATTAGACATAAAATGTGAATATGAATTAGACATAAAATATGTCTTTAGACATGTGAATATGAATTAGACATAAAATGTGAATATGAATTAGACATAAAATATGTCTTTCGACATAAAATATGTCTTTAGACATGTGAATATGAATTAGACATAAAATATGTGAATATGAATTAGACATAAAATATGTGAATATGAATTAGACATAAAATATGTCTTTAGACATAAAATAGCTCTGGACAGATTGGAATGCCGTTAAAGTCAATCAATCAATCACCAATGTAATTTTTAGAATTAAAATAACTAAAATTAGTATAATTAATAAAAGTATTAATAATGTAAAAAGGCAAATTTTTATGAGTGAGTGTAAGTGGCGTAACGATTATTATCTTGAGAGTAGACGTTAGGTACTCGGTTCAAATACTCGGTAAGGTAGTTAGCGATTAACTTCAAAGTCCATGTATTTCAGAAGGGTTTTAATGCTTCTATTCCCCCCTAGATGAATTGTAATGTATACTTTGCTCTTGGTAAGAAAACTAGTCTTCAAGAATGAAAAATTCTCAACTAAATCTAGAAACTTGGGACGAGTAAATGTATAAGCAACCTCTCGATCAGAGCAAAGTGTGACACAAGATCAATTTTAAGTGGTGTTTAACAAATCTGCATTCATAGTTTTCCTCCTCTTACAACGGCTGCTATACCAAGGTTAAAGAGCTCAGTCTGCCCAACTATTTATCCAAAACGGGATGGGACAAGAATTGTTAGATTCGTACCTTTTCAAATGCAAACAATGAAGCCAACAAACTTGTCCGGGATATAAACTAGGATCACCGCGTTCGTTTCCTTCGACGGTTGCGATTACACCACAAATGCAACACTAACCAATAAAAAAATCACTTTCCTATGTAGCACCAAGACAGATGTGATTTGTTTGCAAGTCGATACCCTCAAGAGCATGGGACAAATTTATATTTTAGCATTGGGAAATACTGAAAGCAGTAAGCGTAAAGTAGGAGCATCGATGGGTAAACACACATTCAGACAAACACAAAACCTCTCAGCACTTTTGGATAATTAACAAACTTGAAATTGTAGAGTCAGCGTTTTTGAGACATTAGATTGTTAGCATTTGCTAATTTTAACACAAGGCCAGTTTAGGATACTCACTGATCATTGGACTTTTACACTGTAGGTCGATAGAAACAAGTTTATTTTTCCAATGAGAACTTACATATACATTTTGAAACTTAGATTCCCGTTGCTTGGGCGATTTAGTCAGTTTCGAAAAAAAAATACTTAATCGATATGATCACTAAAAAATATTATCACGGTTCTCGGTAATCAGGAAATGAACTTCATAATACAGTCAAGGGTGAGGCAGTCTCGAATATATATATATATATATATATATATATATATATATATATATAACAGTGAGATGAATGTCTGATGAAGAGGCGAAAGTTCTTTTTAGTTTTACATAATTACTAGCGCATCCGACTTCCCACCGTTTTGTTTATTACGTCCAACTGACCATCGCTTTCCGACCTTACATTCCCAGCCGATGAGAGCGCCACTTTCCTCCTGGGCACTCCATAAATACTATCTATTTATTCATGCTCGACTTTTACTATGTTTAATTGTTGGGTGTCGCAGCAGGAATGCCTGCTGAACAGACAGTCAAAAATAGTAAGGAAGACAGCAGATTTTCCGCTTTGTTCGATGAGGTGACGCCTGTCTTTAAGAGAGAGAGAGAGAGAGAGAGAGAGAGAGAGAGAGAGAGAGAGAGAGAGAGAGAGAGAACTGTCCGGAGAAACACTTTCAGAGACAGACAGACAGAAACTTAAGGAGAAACAGGTGAAGAGAGAAAACAGAGAGAGAGAGAGACAGACAGAGACAGACAGACAGACAGAAACTTAAGGAGAAACAAGTGAAGAGAGAAAACAGAGAGAGAGAGAGAGAGAGAGAGAGAGAGAGAGAGAGAGAGAGAGAGAGAGAACTGTCCGGAGAAACACTTTCAGAGACAGACAGAAACTTAAGGAGAAACAGGTGAAGAGAGAAAACAGAGAGAGAGAGAGACAGAGACAGACAGACAGACAGAAACTTAAGGAGAAACAAGTGAAGAGAGAAAACACACACACACACACACACACACAGAGAGAGAGAGAGAGAGAGAGAGAGAGAGAGAGAGAGAGAGAGAGAGAGAGAGAGAGAGAAGTGTTCAGAGAAACAGATCCATAGAAACAGGAGGCAGTGATATATATATATATATATATATATATATATATATATATATAGATAGATAGATAGATAGATTGAGAGAGAGAGAGAGTTAGTAGATACTACAGTGTGATCCTAGACATTTAGATTCTAATCAAAGGGATATACTTGTTCTGATCCGAAGTAAAAATTCAAGTAGATAAATAAATAACTCAGTCATTTTTTTTAGTACACTATAAAAGTCTATTTAATAAAATAAATATGTCTTCAAGCCAACTGGAATAGAATGTTATCATATTAACTGAGATTTTTCTAGTTAGTCAATACTTTTCATATATCAAATTAAGAATTACTCTACTCACATCGAATCAAGTATGGCTTTCAGCAAAATGAAACTTGCCAATAAGTCGGTCACCAAAATCTGTTCAAGTTCTCAATCTTGAAATCTGGCATATATTCGATTATTTACCATATTTATTTGATAATAGATAAAAATTGTATTGATACTGTCAGAAGAGAATGAGAACAGAGAAGAGTGAAGAAGAAGTTTGAATATGTTGGTTAAAATGATTGAAGTTTGTAAAAAAAAAAAAAATTAGATTTAAAATTAACTTGAAAAAATAATGAATTATTCTGTTCATTGGTTAGTTGGTGTTTTATAGCATATCAAACTTTGTGGGTTATTTAAAACCAAATTCTGTTTTCATATATATAGTTTGTTAGCGAACAAGGTGGTGTTAAGTTTATTTTTATATTTGTCAGAACTCATTTCTTTACACATAGTTAAATGATCACAAGTTTTACGATTTAACATTTAGAATTTTATTTATCCATATTTACACAACCCCTCCGCTCGGGCAGGATATGACACAAGGTCATATTTTAAGAGGGGTTTAACAGGTTTGAATTCAGCGTTTTCCTTCTCCTAAACAAAGTTCCTCATCAAGGCTGAAGAACCAAATCTGCCCAACTATTTTACCCATAGCTGGAGGGAGAATAATTGGATTCATACCTTTTACAAGGCTATTGGTGCTAAGTGAAATGCAATCAGTCTCGTCCAGGATTTGAACTCGTGTCGCCGTGACCATTTCCTACGACGATAACCACGGGCACCTCCAGTTTTATTTATCAAGTATTCCAATCTAATACAAATAATTTGCGCTCAGCTGTATCGTTTCAAATAGCTAATAATAACCCTTAGTAAATGATTGACAACTTCTATTTAATCCATAGATCGAATTCTCAAATCCATTGCCAATCAGTATCAGAGAATACAGATGTGTGAAAGGGTACTCTATATTCCCCCAAACAGTAAGACTATCTTAACATCAGTTTAGTGTCATATCCAGGATTCTTCTTGGTGAGGGAGGGGGTCTTACTCCTCTGCAGAGATGCAGAAAGCGTATTCTACATCACCAGCCTACTAGACTGACTTAAAGTTTGAATAAACTAAAGAGGATCGTTTTACGCCAAATTTAAATTGACTTGACAAGGAGAAGGATGCGATGTGAAGTCAATTTTTAAGCGGAGTATAAATGGTTCGGAATCAGAGTTTTTCTCGCTGCCATAGCAACTTTAAAGAATCTTGGTTTCCCTACTATTTTATTTGTATTCATGGTTTTTCCCAAGTGTATAATTAGAATGGGAAATATAAACTGCATCGTCCTGGGTTTGAACTCGAGTCAACATGTCGGTTTTCTTCATCAATAAGCGTTATACCAAGAGTACCTATATGTTGAAAAAGTCTTTAAAATCCTCAATTAAGATAGTTTCGATGACTTACATCTTAACCTTTTATAAATACTATATATCAAAAGCTGGGCTCCACGGGTGGTGTAATGGTTAACAAGCTTAACTAACAAACCTTCACAAGTGAGTTCGAATCTCTTTGGGCGCCCCATTCATACAGCCATGTGCCACATCTGAGCTAGAACGCTTAGTTAACTACTAATGGTAGCAAGCTAAGAAAACTTCACAAGAGAGTTCGAATCTCATTCGGTGCTCCATTCAAACGGCCTTATACTACCTCTGAGAAAGCGGCTTTGTAAATTACTACTGCTATATATCCAGAGCTATTTCATTGGTCCGATCGTCATGCGAGCCTTTTTAATGCACAAAACCGTTAGTATAAGGTGAGGATCATACATAATATCATTGTGAATAATCGTGCAAAATTGATAATAACGTCACTTCCTGTAACTTCCTTGAGGAAATTAGATGACTCACGATTTTGTACTGATGAGCAAAGAAATAATTTGCAAAGTAAACTGTTATAGTTTGCTCAGCAGAGATGATTATTTCAAGAGCTTTAGAAAGATAACGGGAAGCACGTGGTAGTCCCCAAATCTGCCTGATAATTTCTAATATTTACTTTGAGTGACACAAAGGTCTTAAAAATATTTACAGCGGATTATTCAACGCATTAAGTTTGTTTTTAAACGATGAAAAAGAAAAGCAGGCTGGTTCATGTTTGTTTGTTTAATGACATATCAACATTCATGGGTTATTTAGCCCATGATTGGGTTAATCAATGGCCTCATAACTTTCATAAGGGTATTATTCACAAAGTGAACATAACTAGCTAACTCCGATGTCGAATTCCAGAACTTTACCCATTACGCCCCAGCATGGTTCAGGAAGCGAAACACACCCCTTTTATGTGAAATCACACACACACACACACACACGCACACACATATATATATATATATGTGTGTGTGTGTGTGTAAGTGTGTGTGAGTGTGTGTGTGTGTGTGCATGTTTGTAACGCAAAGAAGAAATCTCAATGAACATTTACCGTGCTATTATGAATTTATTTCGACGAGTTATTTTTCCGTCTTGGTTTCTGCACACACACAAAAAATGTGTATACCATCTGATGAGGCGTGACATAACTCGTCGAAATAAATTTATAATAGCGCGGTAACTGTTCATTGTGTTTACTTCCTTTGCGTTACAAACATATTCACTTGTTTTTCTTTTTTATTTTCGCCAATGGTCCACAAGACTTGGGTTAAATCCCTGGTCGCGTCATACCAAAGACTTTGAATATGGTACTTGATACCTCCTTGCTTAACACTCAGCAATATAAGGTACGTATCAAGGGTAAAAAGGAGAAATCCAGGGAAAGGAGTAGCACTCTTCCCTACACCTCGGTGTAGTAGCTATCGGCTCTCTGTCGACTACGGTCGCCAACTTTACTAACTATATCCTGATAGATTTGTATACTAATAGCCATACATCATGTACTCCTGTGTTATCATATGAAGTTTCTCTTGCGTTCTATTTAGGAATATTCCAAACTCATAGTTTCTAGACCCTAACCGGATATAACTTATATATATATATATATATACATCCTCCACCCACTTGTCTATTCTGTTTTATTTATCCATTGGATCTGAAGAAGTCCTGTTATATTTTTCTTCGTGTTTTTGGTTTACACCAGAAACTGAAAAACAGGATGGAAATAAATTTATAAAGATATATATATATATATATATATATATATATATATATATATGCGTGCGCACGTGCGTGTGTGTGTGTGTGTGTATTTCAGTTCTTCAAAGCTTTTTCGGGAAACATCTTGACGTTATTACTGTGAGATAAATGTAAAAGATTCAAGGGTGAAATATACGGGAAAAATTTGTGAAATGCGTGAAGAGCCTCGTGCATTAATGGGGCTGTTTTAGTTACTATTGTCAAACAAATGTTACGTCATTTCATCTTTACTTTTACAGTATATGACATTCATATGTGTTAACCATCAAATAAAACACGTGCATGCTTTTCTCACCACTCCCATATATATATATATATATATATATATATATATAGTAATGTGCTGTCTATCTGTCAATCAATCTCGAAGCATTGTACAAGAGAACTCTTTCTTAATTGTTCGGCCGCTCTATTTTTGTAAGTGTAAGCAGAATTACACGTCAACACGCATTTACCTATTTCTCGTCCTCATCTACCTCATCATCCAACTATCAAGCGCAGTATATTCATATCTATCTATCTATCTATCTATCCAGAAGAATATTCATGTGCTTATATATTCACGTTCCTGAATGCAAATACCAATATGCATATGTATCGCTGTATCCGTAAAAAAAAGCATACTCACAGGTCTATCACACACACATACACACACAACTTTATACATATATGTTGGTAGAAAGAGAGAACGAGAGAGAGAGAGAGAGAGAGAGAGAGAGAGGGAGAGATAGTGTAGTGCTTATAGTCGTATGAAATAGACAAGACGTCCCGAGTTATTTGCATATCACAATTGTCGTTATGAGATAATTGAGGAGATAAAAGAGGCTGTAACGAAGGTCATTGACACGCTCACACAAGAGGAATTCCATGGGGCCTTCCAAAAGTTGTTGGAACGGTAGAACAAGTGCATTGCAGCCGGAGGAGATTACTTCGAAGGGAACTAGAGTTTCATGAGTGTACTATCAATAAAAGTGCCCATACGAAAAAAGTCTGGAAACTTATTTAATGATCCTTATATATATATATATATATATATATATATATATATATATATATATATATATATATATAAGTTTATAATGACACGAAGTCAAGCCGGATTTTAAATTGCTGTATTATATCAATATCCCAAGTTGAGATATTTTTCTACTTAAAAATTCATTTTAGGCAATCCTCGTTTTCATGCACAAAATCTGTTCATTGGTGCGAGGAGATATGCAACAGCCTGATAGACAACGTAAACTGGAATGCATCATGTATACCGTAATTTCGTTGGTATTACTTACATGTATTCATACGTTTGTGCTTACGCATTTTTGTTTGTATTTACCAATATCTACAGATCAGAGAAAACAGTGAGTGAAAAAATGGAAGAAAGCCTTAAAGCTACATTACTGAAATAATATCTCTTTTTTATTAGAGAAAACGTAAAATTCAAACACAAGATGATACTACTCGCACGAGAAAACCTGGATGTAGCTTAGGAAAGGAAACTTTCAAAGAGAAATACAATCTCTTCTAATCATCATCATCATCATATCGTGCTGGCAGCACGGATATCCCTGACCCTCTCTCGCCACTCCTCCCTATCGTTCATCGCCCTAGGTAGGTCTTCAGGACAACAACCTGTATCCTCACATAGCTGCTGAATGTACGTTCGTGCTGGTCGTCCTGCTTTTGCGCGGCCGTGTGTGGGGATCCATAAGAGTACATCTCTTATGAGTTCATCTCTGCTTCTCCAGCAATGTCCTGCATGTCTGGTTCGCCTAACTTGAATAGTTTTCGTGATAGGGGGCAGGTGGCCGTATAGTTGGTGTCTTGTGGGGTGTTGCTGCCAGGACTTGTTGAGGATTGCACGCAGCAGCAGTACAAAACATCGCCATAAGAACCAATCAAATCAAAGCGAGAATAGATAATAGCAAATGTAGATTATGTGGTGATACAAACAATCATATAATAAGTGAATGCAGCAAATTAGCACAGAAGGAGTATAAGACTAGACATGACCGGGTGGGCGAGGTGATCCATTGGGAAATGTTCAAGAATTTTAAATTTGACCATACGAACAAATGGTATATGCTCAACCCAGCAGCTGTCCTGGAGAATGACACACAAAATCTCCTATGGGACTTTGACATACACACGGATCAACCAATCTCGGCCAGAAGACCAGAACGTATAGTAATCAACAAAAAGAGAAGTTGCAAAATTGTGGACTTTGCTGTACTGACTGACCACAGAATAAAACTGAAAGAAAGTGAAAAAAAGGATAAGTACCTCGACCTAGTTAGGGAATTTAAAAAAATATGAAACATGAAGGTGTCGATTTTACCAATCGTGACTGGTGCATTCAGTACAGTAACTAAAGGGCTATTAAAAGGGCTGGAGGACTAGGAATTTGGAGGACGCGTAGAGACCATCCAAACAACAGCATTGCTGAGGACACCCAGAACACTGAGAAGAGTCCTAGAGACTTGATGAGACTTGCTGTCACTCAAACTCCAGGGAAAGACCATCGGATAACACTGATGTGAAAAACTCTCAAGGTGTCAATAATAATAATAATATTAATAGAAGAAGAAGAAGAAGAAGAAGAAGAAGAAGAAGAAGAAGAAGAAGAAGAAGAAGAAGAACTGCAACAAAATAAAGTTGGGATTGAAGAACTACGGTGGACTTCATCAGTAGAGAAGAGGGCAAACGGTTTTAAAACTGCAGATGAATGAAAAAACAACGACAAAAAAACAATCCCCAACAAAAAATAAAAAAGAAACGTCAAACGAGTTGGGGTAGCAGTCCTCAAACGCATTACGAATGATGCACAAAAGAATTATATGGCTTTTCTTACTATAGACACCGCCTCGAGACATTCCTTTTATAAATCTCAGTTCCTGCAGAGCAGAAGCGAACGAATCTCGACAGCTTCGGGTTTTCAGCAGCCGTTCATCTTGCTACATTGGTCGGGGATAGGTCTCAAAGTTGGTTGGTTGTTTGGGTTTTATGGCATACAACCTGTGTTGGTTATTTAACGCTAAATCCATTTTTATACAAAAATCAGTTCTATTTCAAACAATTCAATTTAGCATGAGTACACAGTTTAATTGTCAAAAACATTTTATTTTAAGCTATTCATTTTATTCAAACAGATCCAATCCAGCTAATTACTGATTTTGTTTATACACAGTTAAATGTCAAAACAGTTCGATATTAAACAATTCAGTTTAGTATAAGTACAGATTTTGTTTATATACAGTTAAATATAAAAACAGTTCTATGTTAAACAATTCAGTTTAGTGTAAGTACAGTTTCAATGCAAAAAAATAGTTTCATTTCAAACGATTCAGTTTTGCATAAGCACGCAATTTAAATGTAAGTACAGTTTAATTGTCAAAACCATTTCTATTTTAAGCTATTCAATTGAGTCAAAAAGTTCTAATTCAAACAATTCAGTTTAGCGTGAGTATGCAGTTAGTTGTATTCAACCCATAGATAGGGTCCTTATCAGGTGCTACGATTCTGAGCCCGAGTGTACCTGGGAGCAATGGCAATGAAGGGGTGCTCTGCATTCCCCAATGCTCCAGCATTATTGGAACCTCACCATCATATTGTTTATTGTCATATTCAGGAGACTCACTGGCGGGTAGGTCTTAAGATAGAAGAGATGTAAGTTAAAACAATGATTAACTGAGAGACTGTAACGTAATGGCCAAGGGATTTCGGTTCATGCCTTTGAGTTTAGTTAGGCTGAGAACCTTTCGGCTCAGCACATGGGTTAGTTAGGTGCAACATTGAGGCAGATGTTAACGCGGGCGCGCGCAGGCGGATGGAGGTGTCACTCAGATGTCATAATAGTCCGAGATGAAACGGGTGACGGGGTGCGAGTGACGTCACGCACCGGAAGCGCGCAGAGATTTGTGGAGAATTGAAAGAAAGTTAGAGGTTTGAATACAAGACGCCAAACGAGGAGGATCGACTTTTGGAGCTTGCAGACGCGAGGCGAACTTGCGCCCTATGGGGGCCGCTCGAGATGGAGGCCAAATGAATGAGACAGCATAGAAGATTGTATCTCTCCTCCTTATGTCGAAACCTTTACCTCAAAGTTAATAAAAAGGTTTCATACCTGAACAAGAAGTCGTTAAGTGTTTTCGAATTTCGAGATTCCTAGGTTCTTTATATGTTCTAGCGTTATGAACATTATATGTCTATTTCGCACATGGCGTTAATTGTAGCAATGGAACAAGACTTTGATATACAATTTTCAATTGCTATAGGTTGGTACTACTTGGAAACATGATGAAAAAGTCCGTGAGATAGACTCATAGTACTATTTTTCTTTATCATAAAAATCTTACAACGGAGGAATTGCTTGATACCGTGGGGTTGTTACAAAATTATAGTTTTCGGAAAGAAATAAAATTTTACCTGAGAGAATATGAAAAGAGTTGAATTTATTTAAACATTATCATAAAAAATGTAATCACCTTAATGTTTAATATCGTAAACAAAGTCCATGTCGATCTTACTTTAAAAAAGCATAGAGAAAGAGTCAACTGCGCTTGGTGACTTTTGATAGTGAGTTTTAATTTCTCGCCAGATGAGGGTCTGATGATCACATCGATGAAAAAACTGTGTCAATTCTATTCTAACTTATATATATATATATATATATATATATATATATATATATATATATATATATATATATACTCTTAATTACGTAAGGAGTATGCATTTGTATTGTAGGAAGAATATATTAGTTTCCAGATGTCGAACATCAATGAGAGATAATGTAAAACCTGGCAATGAAAAGAACTGTACATACCTCAACACCATAGTCTCTTTGTCTATTTTACTTTTTTGTTGTAAATAAATGATTTGTTACTTTCTTTCCGTCGACTTTCTTTGTTTTTACGTGTTTTCTTTTTTTTTTTCTCTTCTTCTTCTCATTTCTGTAGTTATTTGTTGTCCAATTACTCAGTGAACGTTTATTTTTTATCTTATTGTTGTTTTTATTATTGTTCTAGCTTTGTTATTTTTTCTGTTTTTTTAATGTAAAACTCCGTTTGATGTTATCGCAACGCTTTCTTTTTTTTTTTTCTTCTTCAAATATTTATCTCTCTTCTTCGTAGCTTTTTTTTTATTTTTCTCTTTTTCGTCACTTAAATATTTTTTCTTCTATCCCTCATATTCTTTTCGTTTTTCCGATTTATTCATACTCTGTCATCCTCATTTCGTTTTCTCTGTCATGGTTCTAAATTTTCTTCTTGTTATTGTTCCAGGTCTTCTATCAACTTATCCATCTGCTCTTTGTCTGATACTCCTCTTCTTATAGTTCCCCGTCTTTTATCAACTTATCCATTCACTCTTCGTCTGATACTCCTCATCTTCCTCATATTTATCCTCATAAAGCTACATTTTCTTTTGTAACTCCAACAATCACATTTTTCTCCTTCCCTTTTTTAATTGG
The DNA here is from genome assembly GCA_963585895.1 of Sepioteuthis lessoniana. NCBI lineage: Eukaryota > Metazoa > Mollusca > Cephalopoda > Myopsida > Loliginidae > Sepioteuthis > Sepioteuthis lessoniana. Next base: position 24,219,909 of record OY757919.1, on the reverse strand, counting down.
TTCATATCTTTATATCTTCCTCTTCTATGCCGTTTTCTTTTTCTTGTTTTACTTTTAAATCGACCTATTTTTTTACGTATAAATATTATTAATCAATTGCCAGTCCTAAGATATCTAATTATCCAATACATCGCTGTATAAATTGTATGTTCATTCGTAACGAATTTACTTTCAAGGATAACAATTGCGCGGACCTATAGATGAATAACAATGATGAAAGGTTAACTTCAAACGGTAGAAGTGATAAGAGCAACACTTCGCATCAAATATTAATTCCATAAATTAATGATTCCATGTCAATAAAGCAAGGATTGACGACCGCATATAATTTAAAGTCAGGCTGGCTTGATGAATTCAAAAAAAAAAGAAAAAAAAAAGAATGATAACATAAAGCATGAAAATAGAAAGTTTGATGAAATCTATTTCTATAATCCTTTTATAATGAGGAGTGTTGTCTTGACAATTTTATTGTAATTACTATTAACAATAAATATATGATTTCTGTTTATTTTAGAAAAATATCTGCTTATCTCCTTATGCTTTTCCGTATTGAATGAAATAAATAAAAGTATTACTACTTACAAAGAATTTATAAAGCTTAAATTATTTTTTCTGACAACTGATGTGACAAAGAAGCATGTTTTAGTTATAAATATACTGGTTTATCGTTAAAGTTATCGTTAAAGCTTAGATATGTTGTTCTGACAACTAATGTGACAAAGAAGCATGTTTTAGTTATAAATATACTGGTTTATCGTTTGAGTTTTGACTATCTAATTTTTTGGTAAAAAAAATGTTACCCTGCCCGGTCAGCTGGGGCTATAGAAAATACCTACAGCACCTTATCTGAGCAGTTAGACAACAATATCGCAAACCAACCAGTGTCCTGGATAGGACACAATACCATCGGATGGTGAGGTTTCAGTCTTGGAGCTTTGGGAAATGTAGAGAAGCGCTTCGTTGCAATTGTTTTCAGATCCACTCTGAGCGGAAGGCTACCCCTTTAAATACTTTATTGGGTTCGATCTGTGAGTTAAATAGAAACGTTTGACATTTAAAGTGTATGCAAATGAATGACTTATGTTAAATCGAATTGTTAAAAATTGGATGGTTTGACAGTTTAACTGTGAGTAAACAAATAACTGATGTTTAATTGAATTTTTAGAGAATAATAAATGAAACCATTTAACTGTGTATAAACAGTAGCAATACTAGAGTGCAAAAATTTAGTTCTAACACTTTGAAAAATGAAAATTGCCTTCAAAAATAAAAATTGTCTACAAACTATTTACTTACAAATCATACGTATATCTATTCAAATAAGTCCAAACAAATGACTGACGTCAACATTTTTACTGTTACATAACAATACTTGAAACAATTCAACTGTGTGCAAATAAATGATAAATTGCAAATAGAATTATTCGTATTAGATAGAAATACTTAAGTGTTAACAAAAAATGAGCTCATGCTTGTTTAAAATGTCATCAAAAGAAAGCGTACAAATCAAATATATATATATATATATATTATATATATAAGGATATATATATATATATATATATATATATATATATATACGTGTGTGTGTGTGTGTGTGTGTGTGTGTGTGTGTGTGTGTATATTTAGGCAGCATTTCTTCGTTAATGCAAATTTCATTAAACATAATAGACATTTTATGTCTACATATTTTCTTTTGGATCCGTTCGAATTCCTGTATTACTTTTATCGAATTCGGGGGGAATTGATTTATGTATTGTCCATAGTGTACTGGCACTAATTATAGAATTCAATTTAAAAGCAAACGCCATAATCTTCAACGGCAAAGACGCCCTTACACAATAGTAATATGCTAAAATAAAAGTTACATCACTTTTGTAATAGATCCTTCCCTGATGATGGCCCAAAGTCGGGCAGAAAGTACTAGGGATACATACAACTATGGACAATACATAAATCAATTCCCCCCGAATACGATAAAAGTAATACGGGAATTCGAACGGATCCAGAAGAAAATATGTAGACATAAAATGTCTATTATGTTTAATGAAATTTGCACACACACACACACACACACACACACACACACACACACACACACACACACACACACACACACACACACACACACACACACACGACACATATATATATATATATAAGGAGAGATTTATTGAGAAGCAAAGTCGACACTATACCGTTTCGGTTCTAATGAACCATCATCTGGACTGTGAGAGATGATATTAGTGATGTTAAATCAAGGATCGGTGTGTAAAAAAGTTAAAAATATAATAACCCAGGGAAAACTTATATAATAAGAAAAAGTTGGTCGTTTATGACAAGAAACATTTGGCCATTTATGACAAGAAAAAGTTGGCTGTTTGATTAATGAATCAGCGTTTTTCTTTATATATTGTCGGATTACAATCCATTATTTATTCCCAAATCCTATATATTCAATATATATGTATGAACAGGATTGGCATTAAATAACCTACAATGGTTAATATGCCATAAAACCCAACCAAACCATTCCCCAGTCGGCTGTGGCTGTAGAATACACCGACTGTATCTCTCCAGAGAGGTAAGACTCCTCCAGTTAATGTCCTGTATATGATACCAAATAATCTCAGGAATGATGGAGTTTTGGGGAATGCACAATATCCTTTTAATGCCATACTCCCAAGTCCACTCAGGCGCGGAGTGGTAGCACCTGATAGGTTAAACAGAACTAAACTGTGCTTACGCTAAACTGATTTCTTTGAAATTAACTAGTTTTACATTTAACTGTTAAAACTGCGTAATTATGCCAAATTGAATTGTTTGAAATAGAACTAATTTGACATTTAATTTTTGTAAACAAAAAACTGTTCTTATACTAAACTGAATTGTTAGAAATTTTTTATCAAAATAACTTAATTCTGTGTTAAATGACATAAAAAGGGTCGATACGCCGTAAAACAAAACAATCAACCAACTAACCAAAGTAAAAAAAAATGTTACCGTATGAATAGTAATTCTTAAGGTTCGATTTCAAACAGAAGCATAATAATTATGAGTAAGTTTTGGCTCTAAAAACTAATTCTATGAATTAATGATGATGTGACTATTATCTGGAGTGTTGCTTCGATTACTTTAATTCAATCACAACAAATACCCTGAGCGGATTGTTCTCGTTTCTTAGAATTACAAATATTTCCTATTAATCTTAAGAATTTCAATATAAATGAAATAATTAAAATGTAAACGACTTGACCATATCTAAATGTCAATTTTTTCCCCCAAAATGCGACCCAGCAGCATGTTTTAGTAATAAAAACCATTTAAAGATGTGAAAATCTCATTTTTAGGCCCAAAAAGATGCCCTATGTTACAGTTAAACATAACAAAAAAGATTGAAAACAATTCTTGGCTTCTACAACTATAAATCAAGGATCACCAAACACACCATTGACTTATGCAAGTCTATAAAGAGAAGCCAACCGGACAGATATCAGCCTTGTGGATTTAATAGTAGCTTGCATCTGAAAAACAGATAAGAAGTTAAGATAGATATGTGGGTGGTCTCAAAAGGAATGGAATCGGCCAAAAGGTTCAAATTTTGGTTTGGTTACTTTACGTTCACCTTATACAAATGATACATTAGGGAATACATGGATTCTCTCTTCTGATTGTTATGAGTAAATAGCAGGCCAACCGAGCTTTCTTGAAAAATGAAATCCATCTTGGGAATACAGTGATAAGCATAAGAGCGTTATTTACAAGGGAATCAATACAATGTCGTATGTTACTTAAAGAGGAGATTAACATAGCCAAGAAAACTCCATTGCGGGTATAATAGGGAATTACTCAACATGTCACCCTGGCAACCAAATAAATTATGAAACTCATCAATGTCTGAGAAGCTAAGATTTCGAATTTTGATTTTCAAAACATGAAGGTCTTCCTCTGTTGGAAGATATGCGCAACTCCAGCTATCTACTTTTTTTCCCTTGTGTTACAACTGAGCTTAGGTAAGAAAATATCTCTATGCCTTAGAGAAAAAACAATAGCGACACAAAAGATAGAATTAATGATAAAAGATTTCAGTACAGGGTTTATTTCTCTTTGTGTAGCTCCCTTTTTTCTCTTCTTTGATTTCTTTGCCTTCAATTACTTTTCCTTCTTACTTTCCTTTAATTTATATTTCTTGCTTTTTTATCTTTTATTTCGTCAATATTTCTTTATTCAGTCAGTCTTCGTTTTTTTTCCCCTCTGACATTCTTAACATATTTGATTATATACCCCATTTCAGCATTCTTTCTTTCTTTCTTTCTTTCTTTCTTTCTTTCTTTCTTTCTACGTATATATATATATATATATATATATATATATATATATATTGCATATCTATCTATCTATCTATCTATCTATCTATTCAGTCAGCCTTCGTTTTTTTTTCACTCCGACATTCTTAACATATTTGATTATATACCCCATTTCATTATTCTTTCTTTCTTTCTTTCTTTCTTTCTTTCTTTCTACGTATATATATATATATATATATATATATATATATATATATTTTGCATTTCTATCTATATACATATATTGCATATCTATCTATCTATCTGTGTGTGTGTGTGTGTGTGTGCTCAATTCATTTATTCATTTTGAATTGCTTTTCTTTTCTAATATCTATTCTTTATTGGATTTCCTTCATCTTAACTTCCATCCAATATCTATTGATTCATTCTTTCATTTCGCCCTTTTCTTTCCTTTCATTCGTTCTTTTTTCTTATTTCTTTTCATTGTTCTTTTTTCTTCTTTCCAGACTATCCTTTGTCTTTCCATTCAAATTTCCTTTGTTTCCATAATTTTACTTCCTATCTGAATTCATTATTTCATTCTTTCACTGTTTTTCTTTTTCTTTCTTTCTTATTTTCCTTATTTTATTTTTAAAAAATCATCTTTCTTCCATCTTTAGTTCATTTCTTTATTCTTTTGTTTCTTTGAAATCTTGGAATCCCATGCGCTTTTTACCGAGCTGGATGTGTTGATACAATGCCCTTGGTAAAATATCTAATTTCTTTTTCTTTCATATATGAACATGCAACAACAATATTTTTAACACTTGCCTGCTTTTGGTTTTATCTTACTGTTTTTTTTTCTTCCTCGATTTTTTTGCCAAGATTTTCTTTTCTTTTTAGTTTGGTTTCTTTTAGTTTTAATTTTCTTTTACTTTTCATTTTTTTTCGAGAATATTCCTATTTATTTGTTTATTTCTCGAATAATTTACTTTTTCCCTCTTTATCATTTGCCGTTTCTTCTGTTTCTCTTATTCGACGGGTGTTGCATTCTTTAGACATTGAAACTATTCTCTTGCCCCACACAACTTCCGCTTTCGTCTTTCATTTCCTTTTCTATCTTTCAGAATTTCACGCCACCATTTTGTTACCGATAATCATTTCCCCAAATTCTCTATATCTGTCTGTCTGTCTGTCTGTAACCCAAATCTGAGACTGTAGAATACACCAACAGCATCCTTGCAGAAGGGTAAGAACACGCATCAGTAAGTATCCTGGACAGGACACTAAACCATCTGATGATGAGGCTCCAGTATTGTATTTTGGGGGTACCCTTCATTGCCATTACTCCCAGGTTCACTCTGACTCGGAATGGTAGTACATTTTAAAGTCCCATCAGTGTGCTAAATAGAAATGTTTAGCAATTTAACTATGTGCAAAAAAATTACTGATGTTCAGTTAAAGATTTTATGCTAGATATACTTGAAAAAATTAGACAGTGTGCAAAAATTGAATTATTTGTATTGCATAGCAATACTCTGAATCATTTGACTGTGTGCAAATGAATGATAGTGGTGAATAGAATTATTAGTGGCAAATAGCAATATTATATCCACACCCGTGTGTGTAAATTAAGGATTAGTATTAAGTTGAATCATTTGGGTTAGATAGCAATGTTTGCAAGGATTTTACCGAACGCAAACTGTAGCAATACTTAATTGTGTGGACACAAATTACCTCTAAATCATTTAAAAAGATTACCAACAAACTATTCATTTCAAATCATATATTTATATCCAATTAAATGTGTGCAAGCCTTCTATCACGAAAACTATTCAAGTTAGACGAACCAGACACACAGGACACTGCTGGAGAAGCAAGGACGAGCTCGTAAGTGATTTACTCCTATAGACCCCCACATATGGCCAAGCAAAAGCAGGACGACCAGCTTGAACCTACATACAGCAACTATGTGAATATACAGGATGTAACCCTGAAGACCTGCCGGAGGTGATGAACCATAGGGAAAAGTGGCGAGAGAGGGTCAGGGATATCCGTGCTACCAGCACGACATGATGATGATGATGAAATGTGCGCAAACAAATGACTGATGTTGCCTACTGGGTAGAGTGTTCGCCACTGGTCCGGGAGACCTGCATTCAATCCCTGGTCACGTCATACCAAAGACTTTAAAAATGGTACTTGATGCCTCCCTGCTTAGCACTCACCAGTGTAAGGTAGGTCTCAAAGGTAAAAAGGAGCAATCCAGGGAAAGGAGTAGCACCCTTCCCTACACCTCGGTGTTGTAGCTTTAGAAAAGGTAGCCTTCGGGTCACCCTCGACTAAAGGGAGACAACTTTACTTTACTTACTATATAGCAATACTAGAAACCATTTACCTGCTAACTGCGTGCAAAAATGATTAATATCAAATAGAATTACTAGCATTAAATAGAAGTTTTTGAAACCATTTAACTGGAAGCAAAGAAATGAGCTCCAACTCTTTTAAAGATGTTATTTACCACCCAGAGTTTGCAAATTATGTATTTAATATATATATATATATATAAACAAGATTTGACATTAAATAACCTACAAGGGTTGATATGCCATAAAACCCAACCAACCATCCAACCAATCAACCTTTCTAAATCGTAATTTCTATCTATTCTTATTCTTACTTTTTATTCCTCTTTCTTTTCGTCTTTTGGTTTTCTTATTTAAAATGTCACAACTCTTTTAAAACATTTCTTCATGTATTCTCTGATGATTTTGTCGATTTTACATTTGAATCTTTTTTCTTTCTTTCTTTCTTTCTTTCTCCTACTCTTTCTTTTTCTTTCTTTCTTTCTTTCTTTCTTTCTCAACCTGACCTTCATTCTGATTCTTTCTGTCTTTCCTGTTCATTTCCTCTTCCTTTCTCTAATCCTAATTCCTTTTACTTTAAACTCGCTTTCCTCTATTGTTATACTTTTATCAATTTAAAAAAAACAAACTCCAACGCCTTTGAGGAGAATTCGGCTGCTGGTAAACCACATCAGTGATGGTAGTGTGGTTTTGTAGCAAATAGATTTTTATGGGGAGGAGCTGCTTACTCTACGGACCAAAGTCAAAGTTTTTTCTACCTCCTAGACCAGTTTGCCTTACTAATGAATCGGTTAAAGGTACACACACATGCGCGCGCACACACACATACACATATATATATGTATATATATATAAATATATATATTCTCATCCACCTCATGGGGAATTGCCAACTGCCTCATATGCGTAAATGCAAAGCTCTTACGAATTGATCACTCCGGTAGCCGATAAGCGTATATCAAAATATATACCTTAAAATTCCTTCGCCTACGCTGAAGTGACGATAGCTTAGGTGTAATTTAGTCAACAAGAAGCATCTCGCCACTCTAGCCACACTGAAGAGTTGTGACACAACGAAACAGTCTGTCTGTGGATGACAATATATGTAATTATATATATTAGCGCATGCATTGAAAATTTACCGAAATCCAGGCACATACAGAGATTCAGTTTCTTTTTTCTAAAATGAACACGCACATGCAGGATGTGACACGCAATCAAGTTTTAAGCGGGGTAAAGTTCGTTTGATCACATTTTTTTCTTCTTTTAAACAGATTGTGTAAGCAAGGCTAAAAAAATTGCCAACTCTACTATTTACCGATAGCATATGGAAGAGTAAAAGCATTCAAATATATACCAACGGTTTTTAGGACGAAGAGATATGCAAACGCCATCGTCCAGGATTGAAACTCGGGTTACAGATTTACTACGGCGATAATCGAGCCTCTATAAATCAAGAAAATGACATAGTTACACACACATATATATCTTGCGCATTTTTGTGTGTCTACTTACATACGGACACACTTATATTCATTGGTATATCAATAAAACCGTAGCCTCGTTGTAAAGAGAGGCATTATTTTGAATCAAATAATTTATTTTTCAACATAATCTCTTTCTATGACAGAAATTTATATCCAGTTAGACTTACATTGAAGTTGAAATGTTATTGAATAATACTCATTGACGATTCCATATATATATATATATATATATATATATATATATATGAAAGTAAATATGCTCCTGTCATCTCAACAATCACCCATCTATATTGTGAACTATTTTATATCCAAGTCCTGACGATGGTTATTATAACCGAAACGTTAACGTCGACTTCACATCATGATATATTCACCTATTTGGATTATATTTTTTCCTGCTACCTTCATATATATATATATATATATATATATATATAAACAATATTATCTATACTGAGAGTATCAGAAATGCGTATATATGTATTTAACAATCGCTCAAGGTTGATTTTTAAGCAGAATACCAGCGGTTTGCATTCAGAATCTTTTCTTTACAAGTTTTCATTGCAAGACTAAAGAGTCCAATCGGCCCTACTATTTATTTTCAGGTGGAGTGAGAATAATTGGATTGATACCTTTTCCAAGGGTATTGGCGCTATGTAAAACGGTAAATAACATCTCCAAGTATTTAAACTCAGTTAGACGTGTGCGTATACTGCAAAGATAACCATTACAGCAAAAATGCATATATATGTATAATCATGACTGAATCAAGAGTATCAAAAATAAAAGAAATTAAAAACAAAAGGAACATTTTTGGCGAGAAATAAATACTTTGGCAATGGTATGGACACTCTTGACAGCCCCATTTGCTTAGTGGCAGAGTGTTCGCCAGTGGCTCAGGAGACCGGTGTTCAATCTCAGGTCGAGCCATACCAAAGACTCAAAAAGTGGTACTTGTTACCTCCTTGTTTAACACTCAGCATCATAAGGTACTTTTCAAGGGTAAGGTGGAGCAAACCAGGGAAAGGAGTAATGCCTTTCCCTACACGTCAGTGTAGTAGCTATTGAAAAGGGAGCCCTCGACTACGGTCACCAACTTTACTAATTATGATACTCTTATCTCCGCATCAGTCTCTGCAGTTCTTCTACCAGGATGACTTTGGCAGTAAATAACCCTAGAAGGTTGATATACTACTAGAGGAAGAAAGAAAGAATCTAACGCTCCTTTAACTGGTGTCTGGATATTGCCAAAGTTGTCCTGTTATTTGCATATTTGTTAATTTTCGAAATCCATTGTATATCCTTTATATGATTTTGCCAATTATTCATCCTTTTCTATTCCCTCTCTCTCTCTTTCTCTCTCTTTATTCATGTCTCTGTCTTCCTGTCGGTCTCTCTTTATATATAGGTTTTTGTAAATGTGCGTGTATATATGTATATATATATATATGAGTGTGTGTGTGCGTGTACATATATATATATATATATATATAAGTGTATGAGTGTATGTGCGTATATATATATATATATATATATATATATATATATATGTATAAGTATTATTAGGTCCAGTTAAACCGGAGTTGGGAGTAATTCCATTAGGACAAAAAAACATTCAACAATGAACATTTAAATTTTCCTGGTAAAGAGCTCAATGAATCTGACATTACAGAGCAATAATTTCTTTAAGAAAAAAAATATAATGTGACCGGTTTTGTTTTTTTCCTAAAGATATATATATATATATATATATATATATATTCTTAAAGATATTTTTCTTAAAGATATATATATATATGTATATATATTTTTTTCTTAAATATATATGTATATATATATATATATATATATATATATATTCATGAGTATATATATATATATATATATATTGATAGCTGCCTCTCATATCTATACGCTCGCAAGTATTATCTTACCATTTTCATCATATCTCATATCCGTTTTATATATTTTTATCTCCATTTATTAACCATGCGTTATTCTTTCTTCTTTAATCCTTGTAAGTCTTCCTGACACTCACAAATGTTCTTTCTTCTGACCTTCTCTCAGTTTCTTCCTCTCGAAACATGATAGAACATGTCTGAAGAAAGACATTCTCGAAAACTTGTCGCTCGCCTGCCGCTTCCATTGTCTGATAGAGAGATGTTTATTTTGCTTTCCATTTTTTTGCGGGAAAAGGGGTTAATGCGAATTTCTAAAAAAAAAATAATTCCTCGTCTGTGTTTTTTTGTTTTTTGTTGTTTTCATCACGAGATATCTTCTGCCAAACCGCAAACATCCAAATATTTATATATTATATAATCGATCAAGAAAAACCACTCGATTCTCTCGATGTGAAATATATATATAGCTTCGAGCGATCCATTGATTTTTTGTAATTATTACAATTATTAAAATTATTATAGTTATCTTCATTGCAGACATTATAAACAAAATACTAGCATTCACTGATTAAAAAATTCAGATACGCTAAGCCTAACAGGCAAATATAATGTTCATTTATCTATTTTTCTTAGGAAAAGTTATATTCATCCTGCAGAGATATTTTGCTAATCCTATTTTATATTATTTCATGAAATTAATATTTTTCTGCAAAGAAAATTTTTTAGTTTTAGCGAATTTTAAAAAATTTGAGAACGAATCTCAAACGATTAATCGATAAAAACCATTTTGTTTTCTTCGTTGTTGTTAAGCCAAATAATGTAAAGTAATATATCTCCAGTTTGGAAAACTGCCCGTAAACTTAATTAGTAAATTTTACTAAAATAGGAATAAGTATTTTGATTAAACATATAATTCGTTTATAATTTTGAAATAAAATTCTGTACAATTAATTACGTCGTGCAGCCACATGGCATCTGAAGTAAATGTGGCAATTACTTTGATTGATTTCTGATTTTTGTAACTTACACTGAATATTATATTGGATAGTAGTAAAAAATAAATGACGGAAAAAACGTACCGTATTTCGCTGTATATAAATAGTAATGCTATATTGTACCTTAAATTTACCATGGAAAACGTCAGAAAAACAAAATTGACAGAAATTTTAAAGAGCTTGCTCCGGACTCCACTGTGAGATTCTCTGATTCTAGAATTTGATTCCTAAGCCTGACCTTATCGTAAGGATGTAGGAGTACTTTGGAGGTAAGATTATACAATATGAAAACTTTGCCAAAGTCTGCAAAATGCACAATTCAATATAATAATTTACTGTTAATTATCTGAAAGTAATCTCATCTCATTACTTACTTAGATCTCATTAATAATAAATCTCATCACATTAATTTTCATTAGAGATTTAAATCGTTTTACTGCAGTGGTTTGGAACTTGGCCAATAACATCACTGACGTATGCGTTTCTACATTTTATCTTAGATGTATGTAGCGTACTTTAACGTTCATAGAATATGACCTTGAGAGCTTTACAGAAAATAAAAAAAGATTCTAAAAATGAATATTCAAAAATTAATACGCAGAATTTGATATAAAATATTAAAACACATTTAATCCTAAATATATTATAAGGTACAAAATACTCATTTACAAATTGTTGTCAGTTCCAAATAAGACGCTCTTATTATAACGGTTATTACCGTTGGAACTTGAATCGACAAACCGATTTTAAATCATCTACGAAACTGTTTGTATTTCTCTATGGGCTAATGACTTTAAGGATGTTATGAATTCCTCAGTTATCTCTCCAAATATGAAAAAAATACAAAGACTGTATCGGTTCTCTAGCCGCGATAGGACAACCAATTTAGAAGAAGGAAAAATCTGAATTTAAATCGCTTAAAATACAGTGAGCAAGGCATTATACCTGGCCTTGCTTCGGGGATTATTTGCATGTCTCACAATTCCTTGTCTGTCTTGTATCTTTCTTGCAATAAAACCCTCTTTCTTTCATCCAAGATCAACTTTGATTGTATCCCTTTAAGGACGCAAATATATATATATATATATATATATATATATATATATATATATATATATATATATATATGTATATATGGGGGCATGTGTTTGTGTCTAAGTATGTATGGGTAATAAAACCTTTCAATGTTGAAGATTTCAGATACAAACACTTTCTTCTCCATTAATCTCAGTGTCATGAGATTTTCTCAATCATGAGACCCGAAATGCTATTCTTTTCAAAAGTTGAATCCATTTTCTATTTATATCATGCCAACAACGACTCTGTCTCTGCCACCCCAACTATAAAGGTGGAAGCGGCAACAGGTGTTGCCAACGTTTTCCAAGTTCCAAATATAATCTGATGCTAATGAACATAAAAGATGTTGATTAATGTGTCTGAATCTGCTTATCGATTCGGATTTTTTATTTTATAGATAACATTGTTCGAGGCAAGTAATGATTTGAATTTTTTTTTTCCAACTGAGCACTGCATCAAATGAAATTATTTGTTTTTATATTTTTCAACTTACATTCAATATATATATATATATATATATATATATATATATATATATATATAAGTATCGAAACAGAAGTTGTATTACCAGATAGAAATGAACCATAAAGATAACATTAATCTTCTTTACTTATGTCCCCTTGGAATTAAAGACCCTTATTCCAGCCACTTTTCACAGAAAGCGTATTTCAAGCACCCTCCACTGAGTTGGAAATAAAATGCGAAATAACAACTGGGGACTACTGTAAAATAGGTTGATCAATTGCGAAGTTTCAACATATATAAAATTTCTTCCTGAAGAAGGTGCTTCATGAAAAAAGGCACTTTCTACTTTACCCAAAAATTCACAGCAAAAAAGAAAGAAAGATGCAATCGTCAGAATGAAGGTCAGGTTGAAAAAGAAAGAAAGAAAGAAAGAAAGAAAGAAAGAAAGAAAGAAAGAAATTAAAGATGCAATCGTCAGAATGAAGGTCAGGTTAAAAAATAAACCTGAAAGAAAGAAAGAAAGAAAGAAAGAAAGAAAGAAAAAAAGATTGGTAGACAGATAGAGTAGGAGAAAGAAAGAAAGAAAGAAAGAAAGAAAGAAAGAAAGAAGTGATCGTCAAAATGAAGGTCAGCAAACAGCAGAGAGAAAAGAGAGATGGTATTAACTACGAAGTAAACATAGAAAGAAAGAAAGAAAGAAAGAAAGAAAGAAAGAAAGAAGGAAAGAAAGAAAGACAGACAGAAAGAAGAAAGAAAGAAAGAAAGAAAGAATGATTAAATGAATGAAAGACAGACAGACAGATAGACAAAAAGAAAGAAAGAAAGAAAGAAAGAAAGAAAGAAGCCAAGTCATACATGGGTAGATATTTAGGATAAAATATTAGGCAGCAATGTTCCACGGTATGCAGACAAAGGAAAAATTCGATTTGTTCCTTCTGGGTAAGATACAAAGTCGATTTCATTTACCGATTTCAATCTGTCATCAGGGAATTTTCTCTGCTTTTATTGAAATTGGTTGGTAATAACTATGTAACTGATCCTTTGTGTCAGCTGAACTCAGCCTTATGGGATTTGCAATTGAAAATGTGAAGATGAATGGAAAAGCGTTAACGTCTGCTCTCCCTTCCCCCCTCTCTCTCTCTCTCACACACACACACACTCTTATATATATAGATAGAGAGAGAGAGAGAGAGAGGAAGATAGAGAGATTGTTCAAAAGACTGTTTCATAGAATCGCAGACACATTAAAAATACGTATCCTAGCCTCATTTATTTCACAGAATGCTAAAACTCCTTCCTTTTCAAAGTTTTAAACAGTTTTGTCAATCTGCTATTTTATTACGCACACAGACTCAACAAGATACACGCACACATACACACAGACACATATTCACGTATATTATGGAAACCATCTCAGTATAAACGGTCATCGTCGTAGTAGATATAATCATCGACCTGAGTTCAAATCCCGTTTCACTTTGCGTTAATGCCATGGAGAAAGTAATTTCTCTGCCCCCAAATCCATCTGTTCTCCCTCCGACTCTTGGTTAAAATCAGAGCAGACTCGGTTATTTATTAAGTCTTGCTTAGACAACTAGTAAAAAAGAAAGAAAAAATGAATACAAACGGGCTGTATCTACTTAAATATCAACCTTCAGTCCCATTATGCACAGGGTAGAGGGGTTGCGTAAATACACACACACACACACACACACATACACAAACACACACACACACACATATATATATATATATATATATATATATGTGAGTGTGTGAGTGTGTATGTGAGTGTATGAGTGTGTCTCTCTGTGCACTTGTGTGCACAAGCGTGTGCATTTCATCTCAGTATTTACACTTATAACATAACCATAATGCCAAAGATGTGCATATTCTTGTGAGCATGTGTGTATGTGTTTTAATATGCATGCATATATAACTTGAAATATACAACAACGACACATATGCATTTCAGTTCGGACTCTTTGGTAGATTCATATCCATATGAATTTAGACAAGTACACATGCATGACTAATTTTGCTCTCACTTTGATAACACACACACACACACACACATATATATATATATATATATATATATATATATATATATATATATATATATAAGTAAAAAAAGGAAGTGAATTCGACAATATTGAGAAAAATTGGTAAACAAGGTAATCCAAGAAGAAAAATAATGTAAAAGAAATTCAACGTTATAAGGTTTCGGTTCTAATGAACCATGATCAGGACTGGAAAGCATGATATCGAGTTGTATCACCGATGCTCTACCATCGGGGATTCGACATCAATAGATAACATTGTTCCTAGTCCTGAAAAGGGTCTATTAGAGCCGAAACATTATAACGTTGAGTTTTTTACATTAAATTCTTTTTTGATAACTTGTTCGCAGATATATATATATATATATATATATATATATATATATATATAATGCAAAAGTTAAAGTACATAAAAATTACTAAACTAAAATCATTTATTCAAAAAATCCTTTTGAACATAATCTCCTTTTTTTTTATCAATCCCTTCAGTTCAATGATATATAATAGTCAACTTCTCCGATGATTATACGATTTTGTCTGACTGTCAAAGTTTGGTTTGATTTGGGATGCCATATCAACCTTTGTGGGTTATTTAATGCCAAAACAATCTTTGTTGAAGGACAGTATTGATACTAAGAAAGTAATGTTGGCTACCGTTGTCGAGGACGACCAGAACGCTCCCTTTTCAATAGCTATATACACCGAAGTGTAGGTGAGAGCGCTACTCCATTACCTGGATTGCTTCACTTTACCCTTGATACGTACCTTATTTTGCTGTGTTAAGAAAGTAGGTATCAAGTACCATTTTCAAAGTCTTTGGTATGACGCGACCTGGGATTGAACCCAGGTCTCCTGGACCATTGGCGAACACGTAGTGTTTAACCCATAATTTAGGAGATAAGGGAATTCATACCTCTTCCGAGGGTATTAATCAGAAAATGAACGTAATAGCGCCACTGAAGTTCGAACTCACATCGACGCTGCCCTCTAGCGTCATTACGCTACGTACACTTCCCTCGTCCATGTTTGATTAAGATCATTCCAATTTATATCTTCAAATATCAACTGCTATCATTTTTTTTTATCAAACTTTTAAAAAATCTGTCCAGAATTTTCAATTGTTTGTTTACAGCTAAATTACATATTCCTATTTAATAGAAATAATTTGCATGCAGTTCAGTGGTATCAAGTATTCCTATCCAATGCTAATAATTTTCAAATAGATCTATTTGACCGATAGATGGGATTCTAATTGTACCATTCGAAGTCAGCAATAATCTCGGAGTAATGGCAACAATTAGGTAATTCACATTTATTTTAATTTTGTTTGCTTGTTTAGGTTTTATTTACCCAACCCCTCCGCTTCGGCAGGATATGACACGAGGTCAATCTTTAAGCGGAGTTTAACAGGTTTGAATTCAGAGTTTTCCTTCTCCTAGACTAGTTGCCTCACCAAGGCTGAAGAACCCATTGCTGGAGGGAGAATAATTGGATCCATACCTATGTGAAATGCAATGAGTCTCGTACAGGATTCGAACTCATGTCGCTACGACGATAACCATTACACCATGGGTACCTCCTAAGGTTTTATGGCGTATCAACCTTTGTAGTTTATTTAATGCCAAATCTATTTCTACAAAAATAAACAGTTCTATTTCAAGTAATTCAGTTTAGCATAAATACACATTTTAATTGACAAAAACATTTCTATCTTAAGCTATTCCGATTAGTTAAACAGTCTCCTTTCAAACCATTCAATTTAGTATAAGTATAGTTTTTGTTTACACACGCTTAAATGTCAAAACAATTCTATTTCAAGCAATTCTTTGGTATAAGTACAGTTAGAATGTCAAAAATAGTTCTATTTCAAACAATTCAGCTTAGTATTCAAAAACAGTTCCATTTCAAACAATTCTGTTTAGCATAAGTACCTAGTTTCAACGTCACAACAGTTCTATTTCAAGCAATTTAGTTTAGCCTAAATACACAGCTTAGTCCTATTCAATCCCTTGATAGGAACCTATTATGTGCTATCACTCCGGGCCAGAGTGAACCTGGATCAATGGCAATGAAGGAGTACTCCGCATTCCCGAAAGCTCTGGCATTACTGGAACCTCACCATCAGATTGTTTAGAGTCATATACAGGGCATTCGTTGAGGGTTTTTTATCCCTCTGCAGAGAAGCAGTAGGTGTATTGTACAGCCTCAGCCGACTTGGCAACATTTCTTTGAGTTAAGGAACCTCACTACTGGATGCAGTTAACTATCGTATATAGGACACCCCTTTTTGATGGAGGGGGTTTTACAGCTCAGCAGGATATGCAGTCGGCGTATTGGAAACCCCAACGACGGGGCAACTGATGCATAAGCAACATATATGGATGTCAGTCTGGATTCTTATATAAGTGCATGTATGTATGTATGTATAGTTGATACTACTCTCAATTTGTCTGTATATCATTATGGAAGTATAATATGTCGGCCGATATGAAAGCTGAAGAATGAAGGCAGGCGAAGAGTGAAATGCCGTTAAACTGAGATGAACTGACAGAATTACAACGAAGCAGACAGTCAATGAAATGAATCCTGGCAGTTGAAGGATTAGAATTGGGCGAAGATGCTGCGAAGCAAGAACAATGGTTGAAGAGAAGAAACCAGTTAGTGAGGCGATTAGGTTTCGTGGGTGATTGCCGACGAAAAAGAGATATTGTTAGTTGCATCAGTAAATAAAGGAGAGTTGAGGAGATAGAAACAGAGAAACACATTGACACAGAGAGGTAGACATATGCAGGATATTATATTATGGAAGCATTTTAGATTTTACAAGCAGATGAATGTACTGACTGATAACGAAAAGCGTAGAAAAACATCGTGCCTCAAATTTAAAATAGGGGATAATTGAGCAACTCTTAGAGTGAGAGAATAAGGGAAATAATTAACGATATCATCTCAGGAACCAATTTGTTACGATGGCGAGTTCAATCTGATTGTATCTTGTTTATTACTTAGAACTACGCTTATGGAAGTAATAAAAACATATTTACTAAGATATAACTACTTAATATTCTGTATACTGAAATTTAGAGTGCTACTTAGGTCTTATATATATATATATATATATTTCTTTCTTCTAGCAAGTTTTGTTAAAGACGATGGAACACTGTTCATTATTTTTAACTTTATTTTTTCAAGACTCCTGGTTATTTTTCTTGTGTGGGGATCTAGATGGTAAAGGAATTGTTCCATATCTTCTGCCCAAGCGCTTTCAACCATACTATTAGTCGTCATGAGGGGTAGTGTAGTTTTGAGTTAAATAGTTTTAATAAGTAAAGATCACTAACTGTATTAGTAAACCTTTTTCCAACCGAACGTTTTCAAACAAAGTGCAGAAAACTTTCCAACCAACAACTTCAAAACAAAACGCTAAAAATAATTAAAACAGTAAAAAATTAACAATCAACGCAAAACAACACTACCCCGAATGATGGCCAAAAGTATGGTCGAAAGCGCTTTGGTCAGAAGGTATGGATAATACACTTACTATCTAGATTCTGACACTAGAAAAATAACGAGGAGTATTGAAAAAATAATTTTAAAACAATAAACAAACTGTATTCCATCGCCTTTAACAAAACTTGCTTGATTAATAGCTCCCTACCTAAATATACACTCTTCAATATGCTCTTCAAGCGAATTGAGCACTCTGGTATCCGGTAAGGTATAAAATGTGAACAAACGAACCAATTTTTGAGTTTTTGGTATGACTTGACCAGGGATTGAACCCCGGTCACCAGATTGCTAGTAATTTGGTATCCGGTAAGGTATAAAATGTGAACAAACGAACGCTACTACTTAATACCTTATAATTCCCGAGCTGACGTGATACGCTTGTTGGCTGAGCGGTATGATACTAAGTCTAACGTAAAGTTGGGTGGGTTTCGTTCCCAGCTTCAAGTGTCCTACGTGTCTAGCCACACTGAAGAGTTGTGATACAACGAAACAGTCTGCCTGTGGATGACTTAATACATATATATATATATATATATATAATTGGTATTGTTCTGGAATATAATGTGATTAACCTACATATTTTGTTCTTGATAATGTGATGGATAGATGGAAAATTTAAATAACTGAATAGATGAATAGATTTTGGAGGTGCCCGTAATGGTTATCGTCGTACGAAATGGACACGGCAGCTCGAGTTCAAATCCTAGACGAGACTGATTGCATTTCAAATAGCACTAATACACTTGGGAAAGGTATGAATTCAATTATTCTCCCTCCAGCTATGGCTAAATAGTTGGGCAGACTAGGTTCTTCAGCCTTGGTGAGGCAACTAGTCTAGGAGAAGGAAAACTCTGAATTCTAACCTGTTAAAATCCGCTTCAAAAATTGACCTTGTGTCATATCCTGCCCGAGCGGAGGGGTTGGGTAAATATGAATAGATGAATTGATAGAGAGGCGAATGAATTAAATGGATAGATTGATAGGCAGATAGATAGATAATTTCCTTTCAGTCAGGTATCAGTTTTCATTTAAATGACGAGCATGAAAAAAATTATCATGGTTAAACTACACACACTCACGAGTGCACACACACACACACACAACCTTAAATGAACACTCATACACACACACAGAAGGAATTTTCGGATTTTTTAAAATGTTAAACTTTATCTGGAAACCATACAACTATAAGTAAATCATTTTTTCATAGTTATTCAAAAGGTTTTTTTTCACCAAGAACTATCATCTGCTACTTGAACCATATCTTTGCTTGAAATACATGAACCCATATAACTATGAGCAAATTATTAGTATTTAGCAGGTATACCTTAACAACAGTCTATAAACCTGATTATTATTAAAATTATTTTGCGGGAATGATTAATTGAAACCATATAATTGCTTGAAAAATCAGACTGACTCTGGCATTAAATAACCAATAAGGTTTAATATAGCATAAAACCAACCAACTAACAAAGTTAATACCTTCCCATGGGACATATAAATCTGCACGCCAAATTTGGAAGGTCGACATCAAAGCATTTAGCGGTCTATATATTGCAGACGAGTTAACATTTCCCAAATCACAGTATTGGCAATGCATGTATGAAAACACACACACACACACACACACACACACACACGCGTGATGTTGCATGGTTTTATTGCACATCAACGTTTATTGAATTATTTAATCCCAAAGTCAGTATTTTACTAGCAATCTGGTGACCGGGGTTCAATCCCTGGTCAAGTCATACCAAAAACTCAAAAATTGGTTCTTGATGCCGCCTTGCATAACACTCAGCATTATAAGGTAAGGATCAAGGATAAAGTGAAGCAATCCAGGGAATGGAGTAGCGCTCTCCCCTACACCTCGGTGTCGTAGATATTGAAAAGGGAGCATTCGGGTCACCTTTGATTAAAGTCACCAATTTTACTTATATGGTTTCAAATAACTGATAAAAACTTTAAACAATTACAGCTTCAAGTAACTATTTTTATTACAAATTATTTGCACAGAATTATATGGTTTGGAATATTCTTATGTAATTCTTCAAAATGTCATATAATTTAATAGTTTTAAGTTACTATCCCTATATGAAAATAATCTGTTTTAGGAGGTGCCCGTGGTGTAATGGTTATCGTCGTAGGACAATGCACACGGCGAAACGAGTTCAAATCCTGGACGAGACTGATTGTATTTCACATAGCACTAATACCCTTGGGAAAGGTATGAATCCAATTATTCTCCCTCCAGTTATGGATAAATAGTAGGGCAGACTAGGTTCTTCAACCTTGGTGAGGCAACTAGTCTAGGAGAAGGAAAATTCTGAATTCAAACCTGTTAAACTCCGCTTAAAAAATTGACCTTGTGTCATATCCTGCCCGAGCGGGGGTGTTGGTAAATATGATATGAAAATAATCTGTTGTTTACACACTGATCTAATGAAAAGTCTTCCTATCTATGATTTTCAAGCAGATTTATTTGAGCCAACGATGTGACCCTGATTGTTACAACCACTTCAGGTCAGAGTAGATTAAGGTGTAATGGCAACAAAGGAGTAACTTTACACTCCTAAGAACCTTGCAAACATAAGCAGTTCAATGCCGTACGTAAGGGAATGTAAATTAGAAAAAAGAATCGATTGCGAGAATTACTGAAAGTAGAAATAAACTAATACCAAAGAAATCTCGAAGGGAATTTTGCCTTTTTTTTAATGAAACAAAATGAGAGAACTTTTGTAGATATATTCGCTGTGAATTGGAATTTATGTTGTTCAATGATATTTTTTTCTTTTCTCGATTTACATTCGTATGGTCTCGCAAAGTATTTGTTAATGTTTGTTTGTTTGTAAGGGTTTTATGGTATATCAACATTTGTAGGTTATTTAATGCCAAATCTATTTTCATACAAAAACAGTTCTATTTCAAGCGATTCAGTTTAGCATACGTACACAGCTTAATTATCAAAAACATTTCAATTTAAAGCTATTTAGTTTAGTCCAATAGTTTTAATTAAGCAAATCAGTTTTGTATAAGAATAGATTTTCTTTATTCACAGTTAAATTTCAAAACAATTCAGTTTAGCATACAAAAACAGTTCTAATTCAAACAATTCAAACAGTTTATTTCTATTTGACCCTTAGATAGGACCCTATCGGGTGCTACCACTCCGAGCCAGAGTGGATCTTGGAGTGATGGTAATGAAGGGGTACTCCACATTCCACAAATCTGCAGCATTACTGGAACCTCACCATCAGATTGTTCAGGGTCATATACAGGACATTCCCTGGGGGTTCTTACCCCTCTGCTGAAGTTCAGTTGGTGCATTCTACAGCTCAGCCTACTGGGAAAATAGAATTTTTAGACATGCGGTTAAAATCTCTGGCTATTTAACCGAGAAATTAATTTTTCTGAAACATTCATTACGTCTTAAATAATATCAGTTTTTTGAAACACTATATACATTAAGGTCAATTGGTAAAATGGGTAGAGTCTACACTAATGGCCACCAAGACCGGGGTTCAATCCCCGGTCGAGACAAACCAAAGACTCAAAAAATGGTACTTGAAGCCTTTTTGCTTAATACTCAGCGTTATAAGGTACGGATCAAGGGTAAGTGTGGCATTCCTAGGAATGGAATGGCGCCCTCTCGTATACTTTGGTGTACTAGCTATGGAAAAGGGAGCATTCGGGTTACCTTCGGGTGTCAACTTTATATATATATATGGAAGTAAACAATGGAAATAAATAAATCAATCTCAAAGTGATGAATTTATTATGATAGAATGTCAATGTTTAAATGTTTCAGTTTTAATAAACCCGCATCAGGACAGATGGAGAAAAATGTTTCTTGAACAATAATGGATGGTTTATTAAAATTATGGGAGAATATATATATATATATATATATATATATATATATATATATATATATATATATACAAAAAAAGAGCTCATTACCGTTCAGTTAGTTTCTTTGTTGAAAAGCTATCACGTGATTGGTGCCGGCAAGGATATTTCAAATGTGTCGAATTTCTTGGAGATGAAACGGATAGAAAAATGATTAAAGAATAAATTGCCAAAATTTTTTTTTGAAAAGAAAAAAAAAAAAGAAAAAGAAAAGAAAAAATAAATGAAATAAAACAAAGAAAAGAAAAGAAAGGAAAGAAAACAAAACATACTTTTGGATTACTATGTTTTTCTCTTTTCTTCATATATATATATATATATATATATATAATTTTTTAAAGAGAGAACAAAGTAGCTGAATGCAATGGTTGCAGTAACAGAAAATCTGTGAATAGCGAAAAGATTATACGAAAAAATTCCAAAGTGATTCCTCATTGGCTGATACCAGATTTTTGAATTGCCAATATCTTCTTCGCTAATACTTAATATATTTGATAGTGAAAGCATGCAGCTAATTTTTTTTTTAATAACCAGGCTTGTATGAAAGAAACTCTTTGCTGGATGACCACTGGGATTATAATGTCAAGGTTTAAAATAAAAGAAAAACCTAAATTTAACAACTAACTGCTTTTTTTATTCTTTGATAATATCCTAAATTGTATTTGCCCTTTCAGATGAGTCACAAAGTTCATAAATAGCCAACATTGTATTCAAAAACATCAAGAATATTTTTGATTTTACTGTCTATTGGTCTAAGTGGCGTAGAATAGGATATCAAACTTTCCAGGCCAGTATAACAAGAATATATATATATATATATATATATATATATATATATATATATATATATATATATGAAAGTAAATAAAGGATTGTAATCCGACAATATGTAGAAAAATCGATAACAAGGTAATTCAAGTGGAGGGAGAGATTTATTTTTTGACTCGAAATCTTTCTCGATAAACAAACGTAACATAAATTCTATACAATATTCCTAATAAGTTAAATGACATAACTTAAAACAACAAACGCTGATTCACCAGTTAAACGGCCAACTTTTTCTTTTTATACAAATTTTCGTCTAGGTTTTTGCATTTTGCATTTTTAAACATCCGTCGTTGACTTAACATCACTAATTTCACTCCTCGTGGTTCTGATGACGGTTCAGTAGAACCAAAACGATATAGTGTCAACTTCTCAATAAATCTCTCCTTCCACTTGGATTATCTTGTTATCAATTCCCCCCTCCCACATATATATATATATATATATATATATATATATATATATATATATATATATATATATGGTTGTAAATTATGGAAAAGAATCCGACAGTATAAAGAAAAATTGAAAAACCGAGTAGTCCCTAAGTAATGATTTTATTTAGCTGGAAAGTCACTGCTATAACGTTTCGGTATTGATATTACATCATCAGAACTTTAAAAGGCGACATCAAAAGTTGAAGAAATAGCGATGTGTGTTTTTATAGAATACGAAAAATAATGGAGGAAATATGTAAAGAAAAAAAATCTCCTGTATTTTATTAACCATCCATCATTATTTCTTCAAAATTTGATGTCACCTTTTAAAGTCCTGATGATAGTACACGTATATT
>OY757919.1:24093729-24193729 GCA_963585895.1 Sepioteuthis lessoniana | reverse complement strand
CGAAAAACCATCCGAATTAGACGAACCAGAGATGCAGGACACTGCTGGAGAAATAAGAGCGACATCATAAGCGATATACTCCTGTGGACCCCCTCACATAGACGAGAAAAACTGGACGGCCAACTAGAACTTATCTACAGCAGCACTGTCCCGATACAGGATGTAGCCTGGAAGACCTACCACGAGCGATGGACGATAGAGACGGGTGGCGAGAGGATTACCTCTCCCTCAGAATCATTCATGAATGATGCTAGATAAATTTGACAGTTTCGTGTGACGAAAGATTATTTTCGAGCAAAGCAAGTGATTGAAAAACTTGTGGTTTGAGTTTTAGCAGTTGGCTTTCAGGTGAGCTTCACAACAGGCGAGCATTCTGAGGTCTTACGTGATAGAAGTTCC
The DNA here is from genome assembly GCA_963585895.1 of Sepioteuthis lessoniana. NCBI lineage: Eukaryota > Metazoa > Mollusca > Cephalopoda > Myopsida > Loliginidae > Sepioteuthis > Sepioteuthis lessoniana. The sequence goes on along the minus strand of OY757919.1, from coordinate 24,193,330 downwards.
TTTTTAAGCACGTCGATGCTTTTTCTTCAAAAAAGAAGAGACGGTTTGAAAACTCTCAGGGGTGGCCGGCATTGATTATCGACACTTTTAATAAACGTATGAAACAAACTGCAATATTTGTCACTTCTTTTGTAATCACGGTCTAGTGATCAACTCTTCTTTTCAACCTCAACATTTTCCCGTTTCGACAACCTTTTTTAAAGACCAGCAATGGAAGAATGCTTAACTGGCAGCAAAACAAGATTATATTCAACTTGCTCTTAAAACCGCCGTAAAAATCATCGTTGATGTAAAAAGGCAAGAGAGCTACAATCAAATCAGAAATTTCTCACATGATCCTATAAAAGATCCGTCTATCTTGCATGAACCTAATCAGACATCAAGTCCATTTACCTGAGGCTGAAGAACATACGCACTGCCTCTCTGCAGAGGAGTAACCCCTCCCCATACCCCAACTGCGAGTGTCCTTGATATGACATTAAACAATCTGATGGCTTGACGCCAGCCTTTGAGATTTGGGAAATAGGACCCCTTGGGGGTAGTACTCCTTCATTGCGATTGCTCCCAGGTCCATCCTGATCCCAAGTTAGAGCACCTCATATGGATCAAATAGAACAAACAGTGTGCAAACAAATGAGTGGTGTTAAATTGAGACTGTTAGTAATTCTTGAAACTGCGTGCAAAAAGAGCTCAGGTTCTTTAAAGAACCAGAGCAATTTTTACAATGTTTACAAATATGTTTTCCGATAAGTTAACAAATCAGATATATATTTAGTATTCATGTATAAAGAGAATTTGGCATTAAATAACCGACAATCATTGTTTGGCCATAAAATCCAACCAAACTAAATCATATACACTTAATATATATGTATGAAGAAGATGTGGCATTAAATAATCTACAATGGTTGATATGCCATAAAACCAAACCAAACCATCTTCAGACACCCGTGTTTGCACCAATCACAATCAATTTCATAAATGTTACTTTGCTTATCAAAAGGTCGACTCACAATTTTGGGGAACTGTTTTACTTCCTTATTGAGTAGTTGTAACAGCAAAAATAAAATAGAGGTGTGTGTCTTGTCTATTTTTTATTTATTTATTTCCTCTTATTTCTTCGCTGATCGGTTTGCTTCTTTGAAAATACTTCGAATCGAACGTGCAAATACTCCGTGAAACACTAGCCAATATGTTCGAAACTGTCTATTTTTTCTCCTCCCCAACAATCACCCTACCATTAATTCACTATTTATTTCGAATATTATTCTCCCAGGAGGTAATCAATCGAACACCAAACGTGTCGACATTTTTGAAGATCCCTGTAGGCAGAAAGCAGACGAAGTTATCAATTCACGGTCACGCTGCAAGCCAGTCTAAAACGGAAACCCATAGCAGAACAACAATCAAACAACAATGATCTTAAACAAATAAATATTTAAACAGAATTTGATAAATAACAGAAAACTTTGGCGAATTTTCCAAATCAACAAAATGAATAAAAATTTTGCCAACCAGAAAAATGTACAAACGACGGAATGCAAAAAAAAAAAAAAAGACAATTTAAAAAGATCAAAGCTAATTAATTAAAAACAAATAATTGAGTAACTGCATTGGATAGAGAGCTAAATAGAATAAAACGTCATGATATTTAGTGGTTTCACCACCAATAACACCACCATTCTACCAGATGTGTCGAATACTCAGTGTGACTGATTGATTGATTGCGGGCCAGAGTTCAATCCCCGACAATTCATGAGCTGTGGACAGTGAAGTATTGAAAGTATGTCAAGGTAAGTTGGCGAAGACGAAGAGGCAAATAGAGAGATGATGACAAGAGGAGATAGTTTATGTTAGGAACGAAAATGTCAGACACGTAGTCAGTTAAAACTATCACTCATTTTATATTACAACTTCTAACTGAACTGAACGACAACACAGGATATTTGAAGTAATTTCATGTTGATTAAGGAAAGCATTATTCTTTGACAAATCGTAGCCCATTCCCGTAGAGATGAGGGTAGGTTCAAATAACCCTGAAATTTAGTTCATGACTTGTCACCCTTTTGGAAACAAACAAACATCTCCTTTTCCAAAATCCTATTTTCGTGTGGGACTATCTCTCACACTGAAAGTGGGAGTTATTTTAATTGACTTTTTGTTGTCAGTCTCTCATTTGGGCACCAAGGTCACTGTTACATGCCACTTAAGAGAGGATGAGGTTTTTTTAAGTGAGAGAGGAGTTTCAAACGCCAAGTAAAAGATGCATACATTTTCGGGATTAAATAAGGCTGCACAACCACTATTGGGGGTGAGCTATAATTTATATGAGAATTAATTCCACCCCCACCCCCGCATTGACTGAACGAAAGCCATCTCACTTCTTTATCCTTTTAAGACTGGTACAGAAAAAACATCTGTGATGAACATGTGGGTAGTTTTGACACAACGTGTTTTCTGTTCTTTTATCATCGAAATCAAGTGACAACCTCTTCGTTCCTTCAACAGCTTTCCGAAACTAACACCCACGGACACAGGGATATAAATATAGGTAAAACGCTGAAGTGTTTACGTGCTAACAGCTGACATGAAACTTATATGATTTTTGTTATTGTTATAAACTATTTTTACAAGATAATGAAAGAAAGATAGGAAAGTGTTAACTTATAAAAGGTGCCCGTGGTGTAATGGTTATCGTTGTGGGAAATGGACACGGCTACACAAGTTCAAACCTGAACGAGACTGATTGCATTTCACATAGCACTAATACCCTTGGGAAAGTATGAATCCAATTATTCTCCCTCCAGCTATGGGTAAATAGTAGGACAGTCTAAGTTCTTCAGCCTTGGTGAGGCAACTAGTCAAGGAGAAGGAAAACTCTGAATTCAAACCTGTTAAACTCCGCTTAAAAATTGACCTTGTGTCACATTCTGCCCGAGCGGAGGGGTTGGGTAAATAGGGTTAACTTATAAAATTCTTGGGAAGATATATGTCTAAATCTTCTGATCGACAAATATGTTCTCTCTCACTTAATTCATTATTAATTAAGAAAAAGCAATGGTAGAATGATTATTTCAAGCAAATCTATTGAGAACTATTTCCTGGAAAATGAAAATTTTTAAATACTGAGATTTAGTCAGACTTTAGATCTCAAAAGATTTTTATTGAGCTAAAAAAAATTACAAACTTCTGGTTTAAAATTTCAAATACTAAAGCGGCTGGATTTTAAATGAAAACACGGAATCTTTTACAGAATCATAAGACTTCTACTCACGAAAAAAGTGTCCTGGGTATGGCATTAACCGGTATCCGGTGATGAAGCTCCGATTTCTAAGACATGGGGAGTGGAGAGTACTTTTTTGTTGCTTTTCCGTCTAAGTCCAATCTGACCCGGAGTGGTAGTACCCGTTAGGGTTCCATCTATGGTTTATATAGATCTATACGGTTGATTTGCTCTGGTTTCTTTGTTTAATGGCATGTTAACATTTGTGGATCATTTAATGACAAAGCCATTTTTGCAGAAGAACATTAGTGGAGGCGTCAAACCTTTCCTGAGGGTATTTTATCTCTTGGGATTATTCTTAGTATGCATCTTCCATTGATATCTCAGTTATTGTAAGTTAACGTAATAGTACTACTGGAGTTTGAACTCGTTTACGATGAAGTCATAGTCCAGCTTGTTAGCCATTACGTCATGAGAACTCTCCCCAAATAGATCTGGGGTGTCCTCGTGGTGTAATGGTTAAAGCGATGGACTGCAGAATCGTAGTATGCGAGTTCGTACTCCAGTCGCGCTATTACGTTCACTTTCGGGCAAATACCCTTGGGAAAGGTATGAACCTCCTTATCCTCACAGCTATGGGTTAAATAGTAAAGTAAAAGTAAAGTTGGCGACCATAGTCGAGGGTAACCCGAAGGCTCCCTTTTCGATAGCTACTACACCAAGATGTAGGGGAGGGCACTACTCCTTCCCTGGATGGCTCTACTTTACCCTTGATCCGCACCTTATAATGCTGAGTGTTAAGCAAGGAGGCATCAAGTACCATTTTTTGAGTCTTTGGTATGACTCGATCTGGGATTGAACCCAGGTCTCCCGGGCCATTGGCGAACACTCTAACCGCTAGGCCAATGTCCGGTGGTTAAATAGTACCACAACTGTTCTTCTAGGAGAATGGCTTCGGCATTAAATAACCTAAGAAGAGTTGATATGCCATTAAACAAAGAAACCAAACCAAACCAAATAGATCTGTTTGAAAATTGTTCTCATTAGATAAGAATACTAGATACCATATAAATGTGTGCAAATTATTTTCATCATGAAAAGTTACTTGAAGCTATAATGGCTCACGAAGAATTATCATTATTGATAACTTTGACATTTAATCAACCCCTTAACATGATCAGAACATGACTCACGGTCATTTTTTCTAGTGGAGTTTAACGGGCTTTAACTAAGAGCTTTACTTCTAGACTAGTTTCTATACAAAGATTAAAGAAAAAAAAATTTCCGTTCAATTACCCATAGCTGGAAAGGGAATTGTTTGATTCATAACTTTCTCAGAGTCATTAGCTCTATGTGAAATACAAACAGCTTCGCCCAGGATTTGAACTCGGGTAGCCATGTCCATTCTTTACAAAGATAATCGTTGCACTACGAGCGCCTTTGAAATCGTACAATTCATTGCAGCATATATTGCAGGATAAACGTGTGAACAAACTTGATTATTAATAAGCAGCAATAGTTAATTGTTATTACTTAGAATATTCGGAGTATAGACCTCATCTTTATCATATTTACCCAACCCCTCTGATCGGGGAGGATATGACACAAGGTCAAATTTTTAAGCGGGGTTTAGCAGGTTTGAATTCAGACTTTTCCTTCTCCTAGACTAGTTGCCTCACCAAGGCTGAAGAACCCAGTCTTCCCTACTATTTACCCATAGCTGGAGGCAGAATAATTGGATTCATACCTTTCCCAAGAGTATTTGTGCTCTGTGAAATGCAATCAGTCTCGTCCAGGAATTGAACTCGTGTCGCCGTGTCCATTTCCTATGACGATAACCATTACACCACAGGCACCTCCTTCAGAGACATTATCTTTATTGTTATACGGACAATGTTTCGGCCGATATGTCCTTCAGCCTTCTTCAGGCGTTTTATGTCGAATTCTGGAGATGGGCCCCGAAAGGATTCTGTCGCTCAAGGTCAGGGTGGACCTGGAAGTAATGGCAGTACTGGAGCCTCATCATCAGATGGTTTAGTGTCATATCTAGGACTGACGTTGTGGCTCGGGGTCTTACCCCCTTGCAAAGATTCAGAGTATTTTACAAGCCCCAACTTACGGGATTGAGAATTAAAAAGTAGGTTTAAAGATAAATACTCGACAAAAGCAATGTTCATCTATAATGTCACACGAACAATCATAAAATCTAAAAGTTAAGAATACAATTATTTTGGACAGATGAAATCAGAGATTAATCCTGAAAATGTCATAAAAGACACCTGTTTGAATAGGTTGGAAATCAAAATAGCGACACAATGACTGGCATCTTACCAATATGCTTAAGGCGTAAAGTATAAAATCAATGAATAAAAAAGTGGTAGCATATAGTTGTGGAACAGGGAAATTATCTCAGTTACTAGATAAAAAAAACTTACAGTAACAGAGATATCAATGGAAGATGCACGTTAAGAATAATCCCAAGAGATAAAATGAGATCAAAGTAGATGAGAGAACGAACTTTGATAAGAGATGCCATAAAAATAATTAAATAACAAAAGCATAATTCTTGAATAGTTCTCAAGGCTTCATAAGTCTTAGAACTTAGTTTTAAATCCTATATTACTGAAAGTGTCCTGGGTATGACAATAAACAGAATCCGTTTGTGATGCTCCAATTCTGGAACAGTTTTGAATACCTCCTTTATTCTCACTACTCCCGGGTCCATTCCGACTCGAATGGGTTGTACTTGTTAGTTTCGTATTTATGGTTCAAATAGATTTGCTTGAAAAGTATTAGTATTGGATAGTAAGGCTAGAACTGTGATAATAATAATAATAATAATAATAATAATAATAATAATAATAATAATAATAATAATAATAATAATATCATTATTTTAATCATATTTATTATTATAACTTACGTTGCAAAAAAAAAAACAAATTTTCAGTTCCTCAGTCACACTGAATAACTGTACATCAAAAGTGATTGCACGTATATTCCTTTCTTATAACTGTCTGTCGTTCATCAAGCAAGTTTCAAATGCTGATTTTCAAGGTACATGCGTGTTATCTACTTGTACGTTGATCTCTACACAGGCATCGAATTTGGCCTATAGAATATCAGCAGTAATATGATTTCCATACATATGTGTCTCTGTCTTTATCTATCAACCTATCTATCTATCAACGAATGATGAAATAGTGTAAAAGATTAATAAAATGTCGTGCAAGAAATAAAACGACTGATAGGAAAAAAAAAATTCACAAACGATGGATATATAAAATACTTGTGTTCATTGACATTGCTAAGACATTATAGAGGTCAGTAAAATCAAGGCCTGGAAGAAACGGGGAAAAAACCAATGCCCATTAGTGAAGACAAAATGTCTGATTATGAGAATTATATATATATATATATATATATATATATATATATATATATATATATATATATGTGTGTGTGTGTGTGTGTGTGTGTGTGTGTGTGTGTGTAATTCTCAGAATCAAGCATTATATATATATATATATGCGTGTGTGTGTTTGTGTGTGAAGGACAAAAGTCTAAATGAGAAAACACCTGACTACGAATAGATGAATTGAATTGAGTGAAATTTGTTGAAAAATACAAGTTACAAATTCTTTTCTTGTATATATATACATATATATATATATATATATATATATATATATGTGTGTGTGTGTGTGTGTGTGTGTGTGTGTGAAGGACAAAAGTATAAATGAGAAAACACCTGACTACGAATAGATGAATTGAATTGAGTGAAATTTGTTGAAAAATACTAGCAACAAAGTCTTTTCTTGTAAAAAAAAGATAATATTTGTTAAAGTTAAATACGTTAAAATGGAAAGGTAAGATTCGTTTATAAAATGTAACAGTTTTCTATAGCCTTAATCTAAGTGGATATATTTGTGTGTTTACAAGAGTTATGCGTGAATGTGTCTCAATGTTAGAGAGAAAATGTATTCATATATTAAACATGTAAACAACTGTAATTGAATTTTTTTTTTATCAATGATCGTAAGAATGAAATTGTAGTGCAAGCATATCTATGTAAACATTATTTCCATTCACGGTATAATAAGAAGTGATGTTGAAATTAAATGCGATTCTTGAAGCTAAAGAATGATAGATTTTTGCTCAAAAGAAATAAACCGAAAAATCTTGTGTAGGTTACAGAATAAATCTGTAAAAGCCTATTCAATATATATTTATTTTATCACAATTTATTTTAGTATACAATATTTTTTTGGTTTACACACAGTTTCAATGTCAAAACCAGTTCCATTTCAAACAATTCAGTTTTGTATAAGTATGCAGTTTAGTTCTATTTGAGCCATAGATAGGAGCCTATCAAGTGCTACCACTCCAAGCCAGAGTGGTTCTGGGAGCAATTAAAATGAATGGGAACTTTGGATTCCCCAAATCTCCAGCATAACTGAAACCTCAACACTAGATTGTTTAGTGTCGTATCCAGGACTCTTGTTAGCGGATCTTACCTCACGACAGGGAAGCAGTCGGTGTATTCTATACCACCAGCCGACTGGGCAAGATTCCGAAAGAGGTTGATTCTATATATATATATATATATATAACATTAACAACGACCTTATATCACTGTTAGTTTCTTTTTAAACAGAATAGCACTTCAATGGAGACTCGGGAATATTTTATGTTAGCTTCTATCTTATAAGTCTCTGTGTGGTAGTGGCTAACCTGCTGGACTGCGACATTATTGTATGCGAAATTCGAGCATCAGTCGTGGTAGTATTTGAAATAATACCCTTTGGAAAAGAATGATAATTTTTATTTCCTCTCTAATGGGTAAGCTAGTACCACTACTGTTCTTCCATGGGAATAACTTTAGCATTGGCATGAAATAATACCCAAATTTAGATATGCCATTAAACAAACATGCCATACAATACCTATCTCATGAGAAACGAAGCTAATGAAAACGGAGTCAATCCAAAAAGGCAACAAACCAGCACCTGTCCTAGAAAACGACTCGCATAAACTCCCATGGGACTTTAGTATACAAATGGATCACCTAATCCCGGCCAGAAGACCAGACCTCATAATAATCAACAAAAAAAAAGAGAATCTGCAAAATTGTCGACTTTGCTGTCCCGGCGGACCATAGAATAAATCTGAAGGAAAATGAAAAGAAGGATAAGTACCTCAACCTTGCTAGAGAATTGAAAAAGCTGTGGAACATGAAAGTGACGATTGTGCCAATTGTGATTGGTGCGTTAGGCACAATAACTAAAGGATTATTAAAAGGCCTGGAGGACTTGGAAGTTGGCTGAGGGGTAGAGACTATCCAAACGACAGCATTGCTAAGAACGACCAGAATCCTGAGACGAGTCCTGGAGACTTGAAGAGACTTGCTGTCACTCAAACTCCAGTTAAAAACCATCAGCCAATACTGATGTGAAAAACTCTAAAGGAGTAAATAATAATAGTACAAGACAAAAACCATAAAATAATTGATTTAAAAAAATCTCCAAAAACAAATTACGGAAAGAAGAGGGAGACTTGAGATCGAAGATTCGTGCTGCCAAAAATTAAATCGATAACATCTGTAATTGAAATAAACATAATTATCAATAAATTTCAGAGTTTTTGTTCATAGTGGAGGGGTTGGGGAATGTCTGACTGGTGATGGAGAGGAGACATTATAAAAACACACATGACACGCATGGTGGATGGAAAACAAAAGAATACGGCAGGTGAATGAAGGAGAAAGAGAGAACCAGAATGTGAGCTGACAAGAAGGAGGACGAAAGAGAAAGAAAGAGAGACACAAATGAAAAAGCGATGAGTTCGAGTGGAGTATGGGTGAAAGGGAGAGACAGTGAGAGGTAAGGTAGAGGAGTGGGTAGGATCTTGAGGTGGACTCGAGAAATATCTGGAGGACTTTTTATGCCCGCTATTCTTAATTACAAAGCATGTTTTAGCAGAAGATATTTCATACAGTCTCTGTTTTTTACGACTGCATTTGAGGTGCTGGCGGTTATATCAGTAACAAATTAAGTTTTGCCGTCATTTATTGTCCATTTCTATGAATATAATTCCATTTCTAAAATTTAATTTCCAAAATTTAATTTAATTGTTCGTTTCTATAATGTAATTCATAATCTAATTCTATCATTCCATTTATGATTTATTGTACGCTTCTATGAAAAATGACAAATTCATAAAGTTCAATGACGTATGAAGAACATGAATTTTGACGCTACACAATCTTCTTTAAAAATTCAGCGAGAAAATATCGTTTTTTCCCGAACAGTGTCGGATTATTCTTGTTGCCAGACTAACAAATAATTCAAAAATGGTTATTTCGTGTTCTAAATTGGCTTTATGCATATATTAAACCACCCTGTCAGCTGCAGCTGTAGAATAAGCCGGCCGTACCAATGCAAAGGGGAAAAACCTCATGATAGGGCTAACTGTTTACTTCGTGGGGCGATATGTAATCCATGAGTATAGGGTCCTAGGAGCTCAGTGATCCGTGAACTTTTACCAGCAACATATCATTTTGGCCCTTACTTCGGTCAGAATGACCCAATCCAATCAATTGACCGGTTCTGTCAAGCCCCGGCAATTATATGATTTAAAACATTGTATTCTTTTTATCTTAGAAGACATTTACTTCTGGTCAACGGTATCGAGAGTAAATGTTAAAGAAAAATATTTCTAACAGTTTATTAAAACATAATAATTTAAAAAAAAAAAAATTCTTCCGATATATTGATACTCGTGAAATCGTATTTACAAAAGAAAAAGAAAAAAATATTCGACATCAAATAGCATACGAGCGTTTATTCCATTTAACAAAATAATCAACCAATAATATATTTAAATTGGTGGCACAGTTAGGAATTTAAATCTAATGAATATTGAATAAGATGAAAGAAATGTTAACATGAATATTAATAATGTCAATTAAAGTAATCCAGTTGTTATCAAATAATTATTTTTACGTTTTTTTTCTCATTTATGATAAGAATGTTATTAAATACTCTATAAGAGCTTCCAATCAAATAGTAACTTAACCCAATCAGCTGGGGCTGTAGAATTCACAGACTGCATTTCTATAGAAATATATCCCACAACTAGTGTTCTGGATATGACACCAAACAATCAGATAGTTAGGTTCCAGTAATGCTGGAGCTTTAAGGAATACGGAGTATCTGTTCATTGCCATCGTTACCAGCTTCACTCTGGCCAGGTGTGGTAGAATCTGGTAGGGTCCTATCTATGGGTTGAATAGAACTAAACTATATACTTATACTAAACTGAATTGCTTGAAATTATTGAAATAGAACTCTTCACATTTAACTATGTGTAAACATATGACTGATGTTTAATTGAATTGTTAATGATACATAGCAATAATAGGAACAATCTAATTTGGTTAAATGCTAAATAGAATTTTTTGAAAAAAATTGACATTTAAACTGTACTTGTGCTAAATTAAATTGTTTGAAATAGAACTGTTTTTCCCATTTAACTGTATGTAATCATCATCATCATGTCGTGCCACAGGTACAGATATCCCAGACCCTCTCTCGCCACTTCTCCCTATCGTTCATCGCCTCTGGCAGGTCTTCTGGACTACATCCCGTGTCCTCACATAGCTGCTGTATTTAAGTTCGAACTGGTCTTCCTGCTTTTGCCCGGCTATATGTGGGGGTCCATAGGAATACATCACTTATGAGCTCGTCCCTGCTTCTCCAGCAGTGACCTGCATGTCTGGTTCGTCTAACTTGGATAGTTTTCGTGATGGGAGGCATGTGACCGTAAAGTTGGTGACTTGTGGGGTGTTGCCGCCAGGACTTGTTTAATATTGCTCGCAAGATTCTGGTGTAATTGCCGTCTAGCTTCTTCTCCAGCCGTTTAGTTAGCGTCCAAGTAGTGCATCCTTACAGCAGTATCGATACGACCGCTGCTTGGAAGAAACTGCGTTTCATTTTATCGGTCAGGTCTGATTTCCATATGATCGATAGCCTATCGATAGCTGTCCATGCCTTCGTTAGCCGCGTGTCGATGTCCTTTTCTGTTAATGATATACTGCTTCCTAGGCAGGTGAATTTGTAAACTAGTTTAAGAGTTTAAGAGGGGTTCCATCTAGTGTGGTGATGTCACCTGTTTGATTATAGCACATATATTCCGTTTGACCTCCATGTCAATGCACACAAAACGGAATATATGTGCTAACTGTATGTAAACAAAAGCTATACTTATGCTAAATTGAATTATTTGAAATTAAGTGAGACCATTTAACTCTGAGTAAAAAATTGAGGTCATGCTTGTTTTAGATATTATCAACAAAATGTGTTTAGAAATCATATATATCTAATATATACATGTATAAAAAGGGTTTGTCATTTAATAATCGAAAATGGTTGATATGCCATAAAACTAAACTAAACCAATCACATAGTAACAGGTGGCCTCCAAGCCAGTCCGACTGACCGCAGGTTTTCTCAGCTTTGCAGGCCCTTTGTCAGAATTCGGGTCGATATCAATAGTACTGAGATCGTGACAGTTCTAATCCCACTCCAGATTTTCTATTGACGAAGCCTTTTTTCTGGGTTGCTTTGTATTGATTAAAAAACGACTATGATTGGCCTTAATGTTAATTTTATGTCTAAATCTATTTAGTTTTTGGAGTTTGGAGGAAGATATTTCTCAGTTTAGAAATTAATTTAATACAAGGATAAATACAGAAAAAAATATTTAGAAAAAAATTGTAAAATATTAATTCCAGTTGTTTTTATAAAAATAATAATCAAAATTAAACTTGTTATATTGAACACACACTCATCTTACGAGTCAACTGATAGAGTATCAAGATTTCTGAAACAATTTAATTAGGGCAACCAAGAAAAATATGAAGTGGACTCTTGACAAATTTGTAACTTAAATTTAGTAAAATATTTTTGGTAAGTAAACAAGTGCAACATAACCTATCAAAGGAAAATATTGATTGGACCACTTTCCTGTTAAAATAAAGTCATTTCAGCGATTTTTGACTGTTGGAAAAGCTTCTATTGACACAAATGATAAAATCGTACCACAGTCATTTCAATGACAATATCATTGATTGTTTCCAAAACCCGTCACAGGGTCCATTTTTTAAAATTAAACCGAAAGAAATTATAAAAATTCCTTAAAATGAAAACAGATACCGTAAAACTAACATAAATAACTTACGAAAGAATATAATTATTAATAATCAATGGATAACACCGGAAACATATTTTATTTTATATAAAGAGTTATGTTATTTACCTTTTGATTCACTCTTAAAAAATCCTTAGATACAACAACAAACTTAACATAAAAACGTAAAAAACACACAGAAAAATATGATTCTGGTTAAGATTTTTAAAAATTTGAAAAATATTTTTGCCCAAATTTTTAAAGAACAGTAAACACAGTGGAACTACTTAATAGCATACATTTGCTTACAATTTTTCGATTTTAATATTTTGTTATATTTTTTATACGCTTTTCAAGTCCTAAACATGTCTGTTAGCATTTCCCGTAGCGCTAATACACTGGACAAATATATGAATCCAACTGTTCTCGCTCCAGCAATGAGAAAAAAAACAAACTTAATGACAACTCGTCTAGAAGAAAAAAAAATTGAATTCAAAGCAGTTTTAGACTCGGAGAGGGATGGGCTGTCTAAGATATAGTATGTGAATAGCCTTCCGAGGGCCAAACCAGGTTATGGAACCAGTGTCGAAGGTGATGGTGATGACAACGATGGTCTTTTGATTGGTTATAATCTATGGCATATCAATGCTTATAGGTTATTGTAATGGTCAAGGGGAGGTTCAAATGTTAACACGACACAGAAATGAGTGATAAGAAATATCTTGAAAGAAAATAGTTCATACATAAACGATAGCTGGGAGAAACCCCTACTCAAGTTAACACAATCACGAATATTAACGTCCGTTCTTGGTGACGGCTCCGAGACTGTGCAGAAGAAAGCTTAGCCGGTATATGTCACATGAGGATTAGTCCATCTGTAGGGGAGACACCCCAACAGTTATCTATTGCCAAATCATGTTTATATATATATATATTAAATATACATGATTTGTAAATAAACAGTTTTTTGATAACAATTTTAAACGAGTTACAGCTCATTTGTTTAAACCTAGTTAAATGGTTCCAAGACATGCTTTGTAATACTAATAATTCAATTTAACACCAGTAATTTACTTGCAGACCGCGAGATGGTTTCAATTAAAAAAATGATTACGGTTGGTTGGTTGGTTGGTTGGTTTTTATGGCATATAACCTTTGTAGCGAATTTTATGCGAATAATCAGTTCGATTTCATACAATTAAATTTAGCGTGAGTGCACAGTTTAACTGTCAAAAACATTTCTATTTGAAGCTATTCAGTTTATTCAAACAGTTCTAATTCAAATAATTCAGTTTAGTATGAGTATAAATTTTGTTTACACACAGTTAAACGTCAAAACAGTTCTATATTAAAAAATTCAGTTTAAGGTAAGTACAGTTCCATTTCAAACAATTCAGTTCAGCATAAGTATGTAGTTTAGAAGTATTTAACCCATAGATAGGACCCTATCAGTGCTACCTCTCTTGGCAAGTGGGGACCTGGAAGCAGTGGCAATGAAGGGGTACTCCACATTCCCCAAAGTTCCAGCATTACTGGAACCTCACCATCAGATTGTTTAGAGTCATATCAAGGACACTTGTAAAACAATTCAGTTTAGCTTGATAACAGTTAAAATGTCCAGCAGTTCTATTTAACTCATGGATAGGACCATATCAGGTTCTCCCAGTCCAGGCCAGAGTGAACATGGAAGCGATGGTAATGAACAGGTACTCCGCATTCCCCAAAGCTCCAGCATTACTGGAGTCTGACCATCAAAATATTCAGTGTCATATCAGGACACTCGTCTTAGTCATCTGCAGAGACGCAGTATCAGCCAACGTGGCAATCATATACAGGATATTCTTAGAGGGATGGTTTTAGCTCTGAGCAGAGATATTGTCGGTGTATTTGACAGGCCAAGCCAATTGAGCTGATTATATGCTTTTAATTTGTTTTTATTGTATTTTAAATTATTTATCGCTTCTTTTAAGATTTATTGTTTATTGTAAATGCACTTTTAGAGAAATATTTATTTCACAGTCTTTTATTACGAAATAGGTGACGTTACTCTATGACAAAACATCGGGTCTGATAACGTTCACTGAATTGAAATATTTTCTAGAAGGAAATTACTTAATAAGTAAATGATACTCACCAAAAAGTGAGCGGACAGACTGATGCTTCTCTTGCCATTGTCATTCCCTTGAGTAAGTCTACATAATGGGATTTGCTTCATTGAATGAAAGTTTTAGCCTTAATATTTTTCTTACCGAAAAATCGTATTAAGGTCATCACGAGAGAATGTGCACCAATTCGGGGACTTCCTCTCAACGGTTTTATTTGCACACCGCCATCCACCTCAATGAATATAAATGTATATATCATTGAGGCCGGATTAGTTATTTACTATGTTGAGTTTAACTGTTTATTGAATTATATGTACAATGGAGGCATAAAGCCTCAAGAATTTAGGGTGGGTAGGAGAAGGGAGCGGTCATGCTATTAATACCATAGTCTAAGTATCCCTAGCTAGCCACATTCGCTGACACATTCAACAGTACAATATATAATCAGTGATTTTTCACCAAACGCGCTACAACCACCAAAATACCACACTTGCTCAGTGAGAAGACCTACTAAAAACCCCGATTGGAATGTACGATTTTATATAAAAAAATGTTTTATATACAAAATGGTTTATGAAATGCGGATAGGAGAAAAAAAAAACCGAAAGAGAATGCAAAAACGAATTAAAAAAAGGAAAAAATTCCCCGTTTGGTTGCCTTCCCATCCCCACTTCTACGATATGGAGGCCTACTGTTTTCCGGTGTCCAAGAATACCGAAAACAAGCCGGACCTATCCTAAGTGGGAGGAGTTCATAATTTAATGGTACCAAAAAAAAAACAAAAAAAAGAAAAAGAAAAAAAGCCTGTGTAACGGCGATACGTGAGTAATCAATGTCAACGGCCATTAAATGCGTAATAAATATCAGATTAAAAGTACATCGAAAGTCACGTGCATAGTAAAAACATTTTCATAAAATTAAACGAAAAAAGGGAATTTTGTAGTTCTTTCATAAATCTATTTTAGGTCTATATAATGACTTTCTTCAGATCGATAAAACACGGTTATGTATTTGAATATGATTATATTCAAATACATTACTGTATTTTATCGATCTGAAGAAGGTCATTATATAGACCTGAAATAAATTTATAATAGAACTACAAAATTATATTTTTTCGTTTAATTTTATGAAATATATATATATATATATATATGTCTTCCTCCATCAGACAAGAGGAAATACATGGAAAAGACCTAAGAAAAGGCTCTAACTGCATCAGCGTGGATATGGCAATCCCATAGAGTGACAACACTCTGACAAAGTCAGGTGGTGTCGTGAGATACTATTGGGGTGTTCTGGGATAGTGGTAATGATGCTTCGGCCCCGAAACCAAGCCTGAAACTAGAATCATCATCTAATGAAGGCTTTGTTGGAAGCAATGCTGTTGTACAAACATCAGTTTTTTATGATACCTATATATATATATACGTGTGTGTGTGTGTGTGTGTGTGTGTGTACGTGGTTAAGATGAAAAGTTCATATGATTACGTCATTTCTGGTGTTAATGACTTCCACCAAAGGCGTCCAGGCACTGTAGCACGGATGAAAGAACTGTGTGAACCACGAGGGAAACTATTTTGAAGAGAGTAAACTTCAGTTGATTACATTTATTGAGAGAATCTTGATCAATCCATGAATATTTCGGTCTATGAATTATATATATATATATATATATATATATATATATATATATATATATAATGAAAATGTATATATAGTGAAAATAATTCCTATATGGCCACCTAGGTTTCACCAAACGGCTCTTCGGGTCATTTTAATCAATAAAATGTATTTTATTCTAAACCACTTCACTATTGGGTTCCTTAAGAGCCGTTCGGTGTAACTTAGGTAGAGTCGCTTTTGTCAATGTAGGAATTATTTTCATAATATTAGCTCTATCTCATGTATCGAACACTTTATTACGATTGAACCCAGTGTTTTTTCTTTTGACTTGACACACATGCCGCTTCATTATTTTCAAGTAGCACATGTGCTTTTCGTCTTTTTTTTCTTTTACTGATTTTTTTCCCAGATATCAGTTTTAGTATTTGCAAATAGTACAATGTGGGTTTTTTCACAACAGCAGATATATATATATGTTCGCCAATGGCCCGGGAGACCTGGGTTCAGTCCCAGGTCGAGTCATACCAAAGACTCAAAAAATGGTACTTGATGCCTCCTTGCTTAACACTCAGCATTATAAGGTACGGATCAAGGGTAAAGTAGAGCAATCCAGGGAAGGAGTAGCGCCCTCCCCTACACTTTGGTGTAGTAGCTATCGAAAAGGGAGCCTTCGGGTTACCCTCGACTATGGTCGCCAACTTTACTTACTTTATATATATATATTCACATGATACAGTGTACTCTAAATTGTTTATATATTAACAAAAAGCCAGGTGAATCGATGTTCATAGATATTTGTTAACGTAGAATATAAGCCATAAAAGGTTTTAAGTAACAAGTGGAAACACAAGCGCTTCTACACGTTATTATACAAAAAAGACAGAGAAGCGGATAAAAAAAAGTGAAAATGAAATTTAAAAAAAAACATGAACATTGAAAATGAACACAAACGAGACGGAAATGATAAAATAAAGGAAGAAGAAGAAGAAGAAGAAGAAGAAGAAGAAGAAGAAGAAGAAGAAGAAGAAGAAGAAGAATGTTGGTTATGGAAACTAACGTTGAAAGACAATGAAAAAAAATACATGCTCCGGAAAAAAAAACTTAGAAAGAAAGAAAGAAAGAAAGAAAGAAAGAAAGTGGAAATGAATGTTATGAAGACAGAAAATATTAAAAGAAAGAAGAAAGATGAAAAGAAAAAGAAAAAGAAAATGAAAAGAAAGGAAGTGGAAATTAATTTTATGAAGACAGAAAAAGTTAAAAGAAAGAAAGAAAGAAAGAAAGAAAGAAAAAGAGAAAGAAAGAAAGAAACCAATTATAATTTTGTGAAAAAAAAGAAAGGATGAAAGAAAAGAAAAAGCAAGAAATCAAGAAATAAAAAAAGGAAGGAAGACAATTAGAAAGAAAAAAGAACAACAAAAAGACAGAGAATGACCTCGTGATCATTTACAACAAGAGAAAAAGAATATAGACAAAACAGAAAGCAAGGAAAAAGCACGAAAAAAAGATTTAAAAAAAAAGAAAACAAATGAAGAAGACAAAATAACTGAACGGAAAAATTAAAATTTATAATAATTAGAAAACTGGAAAAAGAAATATGGAAATGTTTAATAAAATATGATCAGTTAACATGAAACCAATGCAAAACTGTTGCTTTTTACATCGAGCAATAAATAACAAAAGAAAAAAAAAAGTTGTAATCAATTACATCTTGAACGCAAAGACAAGAAGAAATAACGAAAATAAATAGATGAATAAATAAAAATAGAAATAAATAAAAGAGAAAATTAAATTTTAAAGCGAAGTGAAAAATTCAAATTAAAGAAATAAAATGGGAACAGTATAAAAATGTAATTGAAAAAATAAATTATAATTTCTGAGCGTTTCGTTGTAATTTTCAAAGAATGAAGAAAAATCAATTTCATTTTTCCTATCATTTTATTATATACACACACACACACACGTATATATATATATATATATATATATATATATATATATATATATATATATATATATATATATAGTATTTAGTTTTTCTTTTCCGTTTTTGTAGCTTTGGTTTCTATTGGCTTGAAGCTGTTCACACAGTGAACGCAGTTGAAATGAAACGAACGAGGCGAGAAAAGAAGAGAGTGTTATAAGAACATAAAAAGAAAAAAAAAAGTTTCTTGTTTCTTTTTAATGAAATTATTAATGTGAAGGTTGAAAATCATTATTATTACACAAATAAAGAAGTGTTAAAAATAAATAATTAAGGCTTAACAAACAAACAATGTAAACGAGGAGATAATAACGGATGCAAAAAGATAATATGATTTAGTTAATAATAATATTGTTATTTACAAATGACTTTAATGTCTGTCTATATGAGCGAATCTCAAGAACAGCAGGAACAATGGTTACCAAATGTTTCTTGCTCACTCATAGAACAACCGAGAAGCATTAAAACATATTAGGGTCATTGGCCTAATAAGTAGAGTGTTTGCCAATGGTCCCGGAGACAGGGGTTCAATCCCAGGTGAAGTCATACCAAACACTCAAAAAATGGTACTTGATGCCGCCTTGCTTAACACTCAGTATTATAAGATGAGGATCAAGGGTAAAGTGGAGCAATCCGGTGAATGAAGTTGCGCCCTCTCCCACACTTCGGTGTAGTAGCTATTGAAAAGGGAGCTTTCGGATCACCGTCGACGACGGTCGCCAACTTTATTTACTTACTTTTTAGTTTTTGATAATTCAAGTGACAGCAAGTCTCCTCAAGTCTCGTCCTCCAGCTTCCAAGTCCTCCAGTCCCTTTCATAGTCCTTTAGTTTCTGTAGCGAATCCACCAATCACGATTCGTATAATCGTCACCTTCATGTTCCATAGCTTTTAATTCCCTAGCAAGGTCGAGGTACTTATCCTTCTTTTCACATTCTTTCATTTTTATTCTGTGGTCAGCCGGGACAGCAAAGTTCACTAACTTGCAAGTTCTCTGTTTTTTGTTGATTGTTGTAAGGTCTGGTCGTCTGGCCGAGTTTAGGTGATCTGTATATCATTATATATAATGATAATTATGATTCTAGTACAAATGCGTAACATACTTTAGATTATTCAATCTTTTCAAGATATTTTAAGATATCTTGCATAAAATGGCTCTACGTTTGAAGAGGAAAATATATTAATATCTAGATAAATAAATACAAAACCTAAAAAAACTCTCATTCCATTTTCTTGTCTGTCTGCTAGATTTCTCTCTCTCTCTCTCTCTCTCAAAAAAAAAAAACAAAAAAAAAAACAAAAAAAAAAACGCATACGACAAAGACTTCTGATGCTTAAACAAAAGGAAACATTAATTTCTTGAAAACATTCTGCAAATTTAGTTATATTTATGTTTTTCCGTCTTGCTAATTCTCTCTCCAAAACGTAATAAATAAATAAAAGGATTTTTTTCAATTCTAAAAAAGAAAAAAAGAAGGTCAAAAGATGTTTATGATTACAATCTCAAGTTGCATGTATGGCGGGAAATCAGAGAAAATAATTTCGAATTGCTTCGAACTGAAGAAGGAAGAAGGGTTCGCCTATGGGGTCAGTGGGAAATGGATTGCATTATGGATAAGAATGTGAGGAATTTTCTGGCTGATTGACAGTGGTTGGGGTGGTATTGGAATGTAATAAGAGAAAAAAAAAAAATGAATTAGTGAATGAAATGGTTCAGAGAGAAAAATTCTAAGAAGAAGATAAAATGGAAAAAAGAAAAATGATTGGGATAGAATGAAGAAGAAAAAGAGGAAAGGCTCTGAAGAACGAGAAAAGGGGAATAATGAGAAAAGAGAAAAAGAAAATAAAGTAAAAAGAGTAAAGAATGAAATAAAAAAATGAGGATCGAAGTAAAATAGAAAGCAATAAAAATCTCAAAAAAAGACGAATGAAAAAAAAAAATGAAAAAAGATCGAAGTATGGGAGAAAAATTTTAAAAAAAGGAAAGAAACAAATAAATGATAAGAAAGGTAAAAATTAAAAAAGAAAATATAAAAAAGAAGAAAGAAAATATAAGAAACCATAATTAGGAAGGAAAAGTGAATTGTTGAAAGAAAGAAAGAAAAAAAGAAAGAAAGACAGGAAAGATAAATAGGAAAGGACGAATAAAAGAAATAAACAAAGGAAGAAGAAAGAAAATATAGAAGAAAGAAAAAAGAGGAAAAGTAAGTAAGAGAAACAAAAGAAAGAAAAAAAAGAAAAAATATGACAAAATAGAAACAAAATGTAAAAAAAAGTAAAAAAAATGAATATCGAAAATTATCTAAAAAGAGAAAAACAACAATTAATTCTTGGGTAAAAAGAAAAAGAAAGATAAGCTAAGAAAATTTAACACTAATGAACGAACGAAAAAAAAAACCATAATTTTTTTACAAACAAGCAAATATATCAACAAAGAATGGTAACGAAAGAAATACAAACAAATCAAAGAAAAAAGTGGCAAAATAAAGCAAACAATAAAACAATAAACGTTGAATAAAACAAAATAGATAAGAAAAAAAAAAGGATGAAAATAAAAGTTTTAGCAAACCGATCCCTGGGATTTAAAACTGCAGCCCCGCAGACACTATTGGTATTGAGCAGTCGAGAGCTGTCTTTGAGTGGCAGCAAGCATGCCATTTTAGGTGCCATCATGGCATGAAATGGTTTTGAGAAAATTTGTTCTTGGGCGCCTCGTTTCACTACGTGGCCAGCTCATTCACCAGATTTGCCCTCTCATGATTACTTCCTCTGGGGAAACTAAAGACTCCATTTTTTAAACGTAGCCTGCAGAAAACTAGTCAACCGAACGAACTTATGAAATACCAGAGGCAATGACTCTGTGACCTCTGCACGCCTTCAATGAGAGGTTTCAGAAGTGTGTTCTCGTGAGGGCAAGCATTTAGACGATATAATCTTTAAAACAAAGTGATGACAGTAACAAAACAAAATTTATAAAAGAGTTTCTTTTTTTTTCTTATAGTAAAATTAAATATTGAATAGGATCTCTGCTGCCATTTTTTTTTTCACGTTCAAAACCCTAGAGATCATTCTGCTGTATCATGTACGCAAAAAAGAACGGAAGCAAAAAAATGGATTAAAACTAGAAAAAGAAGAAAAAATCGAAGATGAATAAGAGAATAATAAAAAGCATCTCAGACAAAAGAATAGAGAAAAAGGCAGGAATTAACTTAAAAGTATGTTTTAAAAAATGGAAAGGGAATTATGTAGGAAACAAGATTTCTTGATTACGCGGAGCAACAAAGAGAAACAAAGTAACAGGAAAGGTCTTCAAACACTAAATGTTGGCAGATTTCACGGAGGTGAAGGATCTATAGAACAGTACCTTTCAATTGAGAATACACACCCACACATACATACACACAAACATTCAGACACATACACACAAACATACGCACACATACACATACACCTACATACACACAAACGTACACATCCATACACACACGAAATAACAATAAAGGAAATGACGAAAATGTACATTCGTATCTGTGGGGCTATGATGGCGATGCAATTGAGAATAAATGGAAATGACCAAAAAGAATTCAGATTATAAAACTGCTTTCCTAAAAGATTTTAGAATAATAGGCAAAACGAGAACAATAATTGTCTGTTTGGAAAGAAAAGGATTGGGTATGTATACATATGTTTTCATTCCTGCTTGCTTGTGTAAATTTGGAATACGTCATCCATCACAGAGACAATGGCTGATCCCTGTCTATTTACTTATGGCTCTATGAATAGGCGTTCGTGGTTTTACGGTTATCATCTTAGCAACAGGACTCAGCAAGCCAAGATTTTAAAGCTGGAAGAGGCAGTTTTACTTCGTACTTGGGAAAGGCATGAATCTATAGCTCCCTGCTAGCTATCGATTACTATGTAAGAAGATTACGCACTTTATCCTCGGTGGGGCAACCAATATAAGCGAAAAGTACCCGCGGTGTAATGGTTACCGTCGTAGGAAATGGACACGGCTACACGAGTTCAAATCCTGGACGAGACTGGTTGTATTTCACATAGCACTAATACCCTTGGGAAAGGTATGAATCCAAGTATTCTCCCTCCAGCTATGGGTGAATAGTAGGGCAGACTAGGTTCTTCAGTCTTGGTGAGGTAACTAGTCTAGGAGAAGGAAAACTCTAAATTCAAACCTGATAAAACTTCGCTTAAAAATTGACCTTGTGTCATATCCTGTCCGAGCGGAGGGGTTGGGTAAATATGAATATAGGCGAAAGAAAGACCTCACTTCAAAATTGACCTCATACCACACCTTCTCCTTGCGGAGGGGTTTGATAATAATATACTCTCATGAACAGTGTGACAATGTTGTTTCTTTTTTTGTTTATAAATTCTGCTTGTAGCAAACTGTTGTAAAGTAAAGTTGTAGACCATAGTCGTGGGTGACCAGAAAGCCCCCTTTTCAATAGCTACTACACCGAGATGTAGGGGAGTTCGCTACTCCTTTCCCTGGATTGCTCCACTTTACCTTCGATACGTACCTTATATTGCTGAGTGTTAAGCAAGGTGTTATCAAGTACCATTTTTAAAGTCTTTGGTATGACGCGACCTGGGATTGAACCCAGGTCTCCCGGACCATTGGCGAACTCTCTCATCCCTAGGCTAAGGAGAGTACAATTAATTTACACACAGTTGTGTGGTTTTCGTATTCTTATCTATTACAATTAATTCGTGTACAATTATATGGTTTAAAGTAATGATTCCTATTCAATAATTATAATAATCTGGTGTTTGAACGTAGTCACATAGTTTCGAGAATTCCTATTCAACATTGATAATTCACTAGCTCCTATAGGATTTCTAGTTACAAATGAAGCTAAATTATAGCACCAACTGATGTAACATATTGACCCTCGACCGAGCCGTCAATCAAGAGATGCACCTGTGTAAATAAGCGGAAGAACAGCGGCGGAAGCAGGTGAACGTCAAACAAAAATATAACCAGGACACAGACGGCTTGAGTCAGTTGCAGTTGGAGTCAGTTGGAGACAAGATGGCCGCTGAGAACCAGCGGCTGACGGAGAGCTTTGGGCCCTCAGGGACCCACGGTTGAGCTACCCAGCCAAGATGAGAAATACGTGCTGCTATGGACAGAAGAACTTTGAGTCAATATGTACCAGTCTGTCCCCGTCTCCAACTCACCTCTCACACACAACCAACATCAACCCTTTCAAGAATAAAGTGTGAGAGAGATTGTATTTTTATAAAGAAGTGTGATCATTCGTTCATGCAAATCGTCATTATTGTTGACTATGTTTCCGCTTATATTTGTATATGTATATGTAGGCGGCTATGCAACACTGACTATTCTTAAAAGAAATAACTCGAATACAGTTATATCATGTAAATTATTGTCTAATAAGAATAATTATAATACAGGTTTGTCTGATCTATAAATGTAACCCAAACAGATACCACTATTCCGAACTGTAGTGAAACTGGGAGTAATGGCAATGAAGGGACAGGCCACAGAAGTGGACCTTCTTCATCAGATGTCGTTTAATGTGTCAAGAATAATTATGATACAGGTTTGTATGATCTATAAATGTGTCCCTAATAGATACCACTATTCCGAACCGTAGTGGAAATGGGAGTAATGGCAATGAAGGGACAGGCCACAGAAGTGGAGCTTCTTCATCAGATGTCGTTTAATGTGTCAAGAATAATTATAATACAGGTTTGTATGATCTATAAATGTGACCCTAATAGATACCACTATTCCGAATCGTAGTGGAACTGGGAGTAATGGCAATGAAGGGGCAGGCCTCAGAAGTGGAGCTTCTTCATCAGATGTCGTTTAATGTGTCATATTCAGGACGCTTTTAAATAAATACTAATACTATCTATTGATTGTGTTACACGTGTCAGCATTTGATTGCTTATCGCTTACCGTATTAAGTAAATCTTGCAGCCCTAAGCAGATCTTACTGGATATCTACTTCATACCTTTGATTTTATAACACATAGGAGTCAGTTTTTACCAGATATCTGATTCTTTCAGCTATTTTTTTAAGCTCAGTCCTTTCAATAATGAATCGAATATCGATTGTCATAAATAATTGAAAATTTTACTTTATCGACCGACATGTTTGACAATCTCGACGAGAATTGATTTATGTGAGAGAAATGTAATTACGTTTTTTTTTTATTTTCAGGTTATATTTTTCGTCCACATATTAATCGTTAAACATCAGACGTTATGAGTAAGTTGACTTTTTTCTTTTCATATTTATCTGCGAGAAGTTACTATGGCGTAGTGACTAACCTCCTGGATTCTGACATCGAAGTAATCCACTTCAAACTTCATTCGCGCTATTACTCGTAGTTTTGGAGGAATACCAACGGAAATGTTATGAACCCACTTATCCCCTAGCTATGAGTAAAATTGCACCACTAATGTCTTTTTATAAGGATGGCTTTGACATTAAGTAACCCTCGAAACTAAACTATGTCTATTCGCAGATGTGATCATATTTATCAAGATATCTATATATTAAAATAAAATTTACATTCTGTTAGTAAACATGATTAACAGATAGAGGGAAGCGGTACAACATATCGATGTATTTATTAAATAAATACACTTAAAATGATCTATATTATAACATAGATAACTTTTAAGGATAATATGGAACTGGTTGCTGAATTTGGGGGATTTGCATGCGTTCTGAATGTTGTTTTTATCAATAAATTTGTTGAGATTTGGGTCACTGTTACAACAGGCACAATCAGGTTGCGATATTAACTTTCACACAGATAGATAAATTGATATGAAAAATATATCTTGAGATAAAAATATATCTTCAGTCAAGATAATTTTTGTGTACATTTCGCTTTTTTTTTCTTTTTTTTTTTAAACTAATGCAGGCAAAGTAAGTTTGCAATAAATTTGAATGACAAAATATATTAACCTGATTTTCAAAAGTGTATTTTTTATTGACATATAACTGTCTCTCTCTCTATATATATGAATACACGCATGTATATATACATATATATATGCATATGTATATATATACATATATATGTGCATATGTATACACACACAAATATATACACAAATATACATATATATACATATGTATATATATACACACATCTCTCTCTCTCTCTCTCTCTCTCTCTCAATATATATATATATATATATATATATATATATATATATATATATATATATATATATATATAAAACAATGAAGAATACGGTTAATATTTGACTGCATCTGTATTATTTTTCTAAGCTTTTTAGTGTTTTGTCTTTTTTCAAAGTTACATTATCTTATTATTTTTTCCCTGTGAGTCTCTCTAGTTCTTATGGATGGTTTTAATTGGAGTCTGAGTGACAGTAAATCTCCTCGGGTCTGCAAGACTCTTCAAATTATCCAAGCTGATTTTAGTAGTACTGCTGTCTGAAAGTTTTCAATTCTTCCTCTAATCTTCAATCCATCGAATATCTCTTATTTTTCCTTGTCCTTTTTTTTTCTCTTTTAATCTTTTAGCTTTTCTATTACTATAACCCAATTGAATTTTTACAATATGAGTAACTTGTGGTTTCCACAGCCGATTATATACTGCAAGTCTTGTCAACAACAGCCACTACCTCAGTATTCCTGCTGATGCTACTAATAGAGTCACTTGCATAATTTTTTTTCTTTTCCTCGATTTCCACTTCATCCAATAATTTTTTATTCGCTGAGAATAACAAGGAGTAACTGTTATTTCCATATTTCATGATATTTCATCTGATGATATCTCGATATTATATTCGGTTAACTAGATCTACTTTCCTGACCAGAAGTGGATAAACTGTTTGTATATCAAAATTTCATAGGAATTTCTTTTGTAGTTCTAAATGCTTAAGAGATTACCATTAATCCGTATATTTAAATCCAAGTTGTTTGTATCATTCCCTGGGGACTACAATTCCCAAGAAGTCCTGTCGATTTTTTGTAAAACCAAATTATATGATTGA
This sequence comes from Sepioteuthis lessoniana, assembly GCA_963585895.1. NCBI lineage: Eukaryota > Metazoa > Mollusca > Cephalopoda > Myopsida > Loliginidae > Sepioteuthis > Sepioteuthis lessoniana. The sequence continues at coordinate 24,167,178 of OY757919.1, read as the reverse complement.
TATTTCCATCTCTTGCAAAAATAGTTAGAAATATTATTATCTTTATTATTAGTAGTAGTACCGGTGTGTATAATATTGAAATAAGTTTCAATAGAAGTAATAGTAGTAGTGTATCACTTGTTCAATTTTCTTTTGACAGAAAAAATTCCCATGTTTGCTTATCGACATTCCTTGTGCAACTGAAGTCAACCAGGCGTTAATATTTTCGAAAAAAAATGTCTGGTATCTTTATTGACATTTTTTACAGCGAATTGTAGACATTGACAAAGTCACTGCTCAACCGCCTCGTCTAATTTCCTTTCTTAAGTGATCTTGTGAGACGTCAGTGCAATATTTCATTCGCAGCACGAAGAAGGATGTGGGCTGAGAAATTTAAGACAATTGCTTTCAAGATTCTGCAGCGTCAGACGCAAATATTGATTTCCGTTCAATATTGGAGTTTGCTTGCATTATTTGAAAGTGTTTTTTATATAGTTTTTGTTTTGATCTATTCCAGTCATCAGATGAATATCAAACAAAAATTGATAATACACAAAGGAATACCGAGTGTAGATTATGTCGTGATAGAGTTGAAATAGTTTATCTCAAAAGAATGCGACAACAGTATATCCACAAACCAGAGGCTGTCGTAGAAAATGAAACACATAGAATTATCTGTAACTTTGAGATACAAATGGTTCACCCGATCCGAGCTAGATGACCAGACCTAATTTAAATTAACAAGAAGAAAATGACTTGTCATATAGTGGATTGCATCTTGTTAGCAGAGTACAGAGTGAAAGTGAAAGTGAAAGCAAAAAGCTGGACAAGTATGTGGACCTTGTCAGACGGCTGAAAAAGTTGTGGAACATGAAGCTGGCAGTGATCGCAATTATAACTGAGTCTCTCGGAACAGTCTGCAGGAACCTGGAAAATAGGTTCGATGAACTAGAAATCCGAGGAAGAATTGAAATTATCCAGGCCACAGCACTACTAACATCAGCTTGGACACTTAGAAGAGTCCCAAAGACTAGCAGAGTTTTGCTATCAATGAGACTCCATTGAAAAACCATCAGTTCAATTCCAGGTCGAGACTGCTTGCATTTCACCTTGCGCGTATACCCTTGTGGAAGATATAAATCCAACTATCTTCCCTCCAGCTATGGGTAAATTGTGAGGCAGACAAGGTTCCTTAAACTTGATATGGCAACCTATCTAGAAGGAAAACTCTGAATTCTAGCCTGTTAAACGTAAAACTTCGCTTAAAATATGACCTTGAGTCATATATTGCCATACATACCAACATAGAATTCTGCCACTACTATTAATAATAATAATAATAATAATAATAATGATAATAATAATGATAATATGGTGTCTGTGATTGCGCTCATACCGTTCATTATATGTAGGAATCCAGATCATTATCATAATTTTCCAAAATATATGGTTACCAAATACTCCCCATTTACCTGAATAGTCTCTTTATTATGAAGGCCAGGGAATGATTTTAACTTGCTTACATGATCGGGAAAATGTAATCAGAGGTTGACTCTTAGCACAAAAGATTGGGAAAGTGAATGAAAGCCGAAGATTCTGCAACTAATACTGAATGCTATTTACTAAATAAAGCAAGTTGGCGACCGTAGTCGAGGGCGATCCGAAGGCTCTCTTTTGAATAGCCACTACACCGAAGTGTAGGGGAGGGCGCTACTCCTTTCCCTGGATTGCTCCACTTTACCCTTGATCTGTACCTTATATTGCTGAGTGTTAAGCAAGTGCCATTTTTAAAGTCTTTTGTATGACGCGACCTGGGATTGAACCCAGGTCTCCCGGACCATTGGCGAACACTTTACCCTCTAGGCTAATGAGCCGGTATTTACTAAGTACTTCCCCTTTATTTTCACCGAATTTCTATCAGAATACTATGAAAAGAACATGAATCAACATTTGAGTGTATTGACTGCCGAAGGCGGCTTTTAAGTGAATGGGTTTCGTGTTGCCACAAATAATTTCGCGAAAAGAAAAAGTTACTGTTGTCTTGAAAACATCTATTATCTAGGCTAACTGCTTATCATTTTAACAGGGGGCAAAACAACGATATTTACATGCGATAACCAATGTCATCCCGTTGAACTAAGGAACTGATAAGAAGTGTTGGGTATAAATGAAATTTAACATTTTTTTATCGAAATAGGAAGTTGACAATTCCATAAGTAAATCGATAAAAATGCTTCAACCCAGGAATCATCTCGATTTGAAATTGTCCTATTGTACAAGCTTTTTTGTCACCATTTGAATATTATGTTGTGCTGAAATGCAAACGATATAAATATAAGACAGTCTATCCCTCAGTAGGATGATTATTGCACACAAAAGTATTCTATCACTTGCTGAGCTAAGTAAAGAATATTATGCAGCGCCAAACATCCATTCATGGAGAGTCTGTGAGATCTAGACCGGTGAGCGACAATTTGTACTAAAATTCAAACAATATAATTATCAGGCAGTCTATCACTCAGTTGGATCATAATTACACACAAAACCATTCTGTTACTTACTGAGATGAATAAAGCAAAAGAAAGAAGATTATGCTGCGCCAAACATCCATTCCAGGAGAGTCTCTATGATCTAGACCACTATTCAATAATTTGATTCAGTTGCTTTATTCATTAAGTGGTATATCAAACTTCATGTGTTATTTAATGCCGAAGACAACTTAGTAAAAGAACAGTAGAGGTACGATTTAACCCATATCTGGGGGTGGATAATGTAGTTTCTGAAAGTGAATTTAATAGCGCGGTTGGAATTCGAACTCGTTGAACACAATGTCCATCAGGTTTACCATAACATTACAGGGTATCCCTCCAATAATTTGATCTGAGAGTTCAAGTACATCCTGGTCCTTACCAAAAGTGACAATCGACATTTAAATAATCCAGTGTTTTCACCTTTTATTATTTCAAATATGAGGTCATAATCATCAACTCAATGTCTTTGTTAGAGAGAGTTTAAATGTGTTACAGGTAAGAAAAACCGAAGAATATAAAATGCCATTCACAAGTCCCTCCCCCTCTCTCTCTCTCCATACACATATACACACGCACTATATATATATATATATATATATATATATATATATATATATATATATATATATATATATATATATATATAATCCAAGTCCACCTATCACCTCCTCGGCTTCTACATTAAGTTTTGTGTAACTATGAAAAAGCTAGAATCATTGTATATGGTCAGATTATTTTAAGTTTTAACTAGCTCTGCCAGTTAAGAGTCAATAGTTGCGTAGACTGGGCTCTTTAAATCTTGGTACGGTAACCGTTCTAAGAAAAGAAAAGTTATTGAATTCAAAACTCTCAAACACCTCTCAAAATTCACCATGTGTCACATTCTGCTCCTGCAGAGGGATTGGTTTATATATAGTTTGGATTGGTTGTGTTTTATGCCATATCAACCCTCGTGGATTATCTAATGCCGAATTATATATATATATATATATATATATATATATATACTATAAGAATTAGCAAATCAACTAACTCGATCAGCATTCACCCAGCCACTTAACCGCAGTCAGGGTGTTGCACAAGGTCAATTTTTAAACGGAGTAAATTATTCTTATATAGGCACTCCGATATTTTGCGGGACAAGAACAGTTTCTTTTTTACTCTACTTAGCACTTCCGTCCTAGTTTTTTAAACAGACGTATTAAATTTTTAAACAATTATTTTATTCTTTTCAAAATAAAGCCAAACTTTCTCACTTTCTCTCTTTATATATATATATATATATATATATATATATATATATATATATATGTGTGTGTGTGTGTGTGTGTGTGTGTGTGTGTGTGTGTGCATGCGTTTGTCTAGACAGTTCAAGTAAAAATCAAATCTTGACTCAGAACTAAATGTAGCTTTAGCAACAGACTTGATTGTATCTTATGTCATTGATGTTACGCTTATTGAACGTCCCAAGGACTGGCTAGCATGTTATCAAAATGTCTTTCAGTAGCGCAAAAGCATTTGATAGTAGGAATCAGAGGAATAGTCACATTCATGATGTTTTTTTTTTATATACGTTCGATTTTCGAATGTATTGTGTGTAGTTATTTACTCATGTGTGTATGTGTGTGTCTGCATATGCGTGTAAGTGTGTGCGTGTGCGTGTGCGTTTGAGGGTATGTGTGTGCAAGAGAGAGAGAGAGAGAGAGGGGGGTGAGAGAGAGAATTTTGCTGTGTATTTAACCATCGCAGCCACCCGGGCTTCTATTAACCTACTTTCTCAGCTCGATTCAGTTTAAGATTCTCATTTAGCACTCTTTGAATGCTTATATCATCATTTCTTTGGTTTTTTTGCTCGCGTCTTTTTTCTTTCAATTATTCTTGATGTTGATGATGATGATGATGGTGGTGGTGGTGATCTAATTCTTCTTCTTCTTCTTCTTCTTCTTCTTCTTCTTGTTTTTCATCACCTTTAACATTTCAATCAATTTTGAATTCATTCTTTTAGTGTCCCTTTCTTCCGTTTCTTTATTAACAGATGTTACTTTTGTCTTCTTCTTCTTCTTCTTCTTCGTCTTGTCTTTCTTTCATCACCTCAAACATTTTACATTTTTTTTAAAAAATCCTTTCTTCTACACTTTGCTTTCTTAAACATCATCAATATTAGATGTTACGTTTGTTCTTTCTTGTTGCTGCTCTTGTTGATGTTCTTCTTGAACATTTTAATCAGTTTTTTATCCGTTCTTCAAGCCTTTGCTTTCGTCATCTTCATCATCATTATTCTATGGTATTTCTTCTTCTTCTTCTTCTTCTTCTTCTTCTTCTTCTTCTTCTTCTTCTTCTTCTTCTTCTTCTTCTTGTTGTCTTCACAGGTATTTACATTGGCGTGTTTACTGCTTTTGGCTTTTACTTGCTTTAAAAAAATGCTGTTTTGTCGTGCCGCCCTCTTTCTTTCATCTCAGAATTAATAGGATTTGCATTAGTATTTCGTAAAAAGTGCCTATTTTTATGGCAGCGTAGAGAAAGTGGAACGACAGCATTTGTCTTAATGACGATGCCATCGTTGTCATTGGGGGCAACGGCAATGTAATCATCATTAACATCAACTTCAACCCATTTCTTCCACGTAACTCTCTCTTCCTCATCACCATCGTCTCAATTATTGCATCTTCCTTTTTCTGTCTTATTATTATTCCTACTTATCCTTGTTCCCCTTGAATGACAGCTGATTGGGATTCTTCGGTGGAGGTGGGGGTTATACTTGTTATTTTTGCTACACTACATCTGCCTTCCGGAATACTTCACGTTCTCGTTCTTAGAAACCACAATTAACATCCTGATCATCAGCGTCTCTTTTCTCTTTCTACACATCATTATCATTACAAAAAAAAACATCACGTTAGTTATAATTTTCTTCTCCATCTTTAAAATATCCCGAATGTTTTAAGTTCCTAGATTAATTGCTTTCATTGCTCTGAATAATTATCTAAAGCTGTCGGTACCTCTGTAGTCATGAACATAACACTTTGGCCAGTATATCTTTCAGCCTTCTTCAAGTTTACGCTACATTATTTGAAGGATTCCGATAGATTTGAAGGATTCCGATAGCTACAACACCGAGGTGTAGGGGACGGTGCTACTCAGTTCCATGGATAGCTCCAATTTACCCTTTATCTTTTCCTTATAATGCTGAGTGTTGCTCTAGGCGGCATCAAATACCATTTTTTGAGTATTTGGTATGACACCACCTGGGATTGAACCACGGCCTCCCGGTCCGTAGGTGAACAATCTGCTCATTAGCTAAATAGCCTGCTCGTGGGTATAAAAGATTTCCAAATTTTCCCCGAGCCTTAAAGTGAATTCAGTGGCGTGAACGGAATTCGAACTCACTTTGATGTCGTAGTGCAATATGTTATCCATGAGGCCACAGAGACTAAGTCCTCTTTTATTTTGGTTGGTTTCAACCGGTTTTAATAGCATATCAACCTTCATGGGTTATTTAATGCGAAAGACATCCTAGTAGAAAAACAGAAGTGGTGCTTTTTTAACTCCTCGCTGGGAGGATAAAGGGGTTCATGCCTTTTCCAAAGATATTTGTCCGAAAGTGAACCTAGTTGCGTAACAGAAGTTCAATCTCTCAAACTAGGATATCACATTTACCACAATATTATGGAGACTCTGTCTGATTTTTTAAGTCTTATGAAGGAAATGAAACCGGTGATCCGAGTTCAAAGCCTGAACGAGGTATTTGCGTTTCACTTAACGCAAATGTTCTTGGAAAACGCATAGATCTATTTGATATTCCTCCTGGCTATGAGTAAATAGTAAGGCAAGCTAGATTCTTAAACATTGTTGAGCTCACTAGTCTAAGAAGAAATCTCTGAACACGAACGATCTGTACTCTGTTTAAAATTGACCTTGTGTCACATCTTGGGTGTGGCGGAGAGGCTGAGTCAATGCATATATGTATCTGTGCTAAAAAAAATATCCGAATTTCTGTATGTGCATGTTTTGTATGCATATATCAGTATATATATATATATGTGTGTGTGTGTGCGTGTGTGTGTGTTTGTGTGTGCATTTAACCGATTCGTTAACTTTTGTAAGGGAAACGGTCTTGGACATATGAAACACCTTTAAATGTAAAATCAGTAGATATGGAGCTAGTAAATTCAAACAAGCCGAGATCTGCTTAGAAAATGACCTTGTGTCACATTCTACTCATGGTTGATAAGTGGGACAGATACCTATACAACAATGAATCCATTTCTTTTCCATCCTAGTTGAGGAAATTATGTTGTTTAACTTCCGTAAGACAACTTGTCTAGGAAAGACAACTCTCTGAATTCTAACCAGCAGTAGTTGGCTTAAAAATCGACTTAGTGTCACATCCTGCTCGTAACGGAAGAGTTGAATAAATAAATACTTATCAACGACACGGCATTATTTCTTCTTCATCCTCATTTTAAAAAAACAAACATTACTGCGCTTATGGCTGTGCTACAAGAAACATAATCTGCAAAATTTTAATTCTATAAGCACAAGTCACTAAATGTTGTTCACACATTAAAGTTGGCAACCTTAGTCGAGGGAAACCAGAAGGCTCCCTATTCAAGAGCTACTACACCGAGGTGCATGGGATGGTGCAACTCCTTTCCCGGGATTGCACCACTTTACCCTTGACTCTTGCCTTATAATGCTGAGTGTTAAGCAAGGCAGCATCAAGTACTATTTTTTTGTCTTTGGTATGACTCGACTTGAGATTGAACCCCGTTCTCCCGGATCATTGGCGAACTCTCTACTCATTAAACCAATGGTCCAGTTTACACATTAACACTACACATTACTATCAACATTTTACATCGAAGCCAATGCTTCCTTTTCTGTCTTGTTTATCAGCCATGACGATTCTTATCAGATTCATTGTCTCCTTATTCTGTTGTGAAAACAACCATCTGTTTAAAAAGACTCTACACTCAAACTCCCCAGCTGCCTTGGCTTATTCTTTGCTTTTAAGTTCAACGGTAATGTAATGGACGTTAGGTTGTTCATTGCATTAGCTGTTTGCAAAGTAACTTGGTGCAAGTATTGCAAACACTAGAAAATTGTTAATGGTAACATAAATGATGGTGAGGGCAATGTTAAAGAAGGTTTTAAGATATATAACAGATATCATCCTCAAGTCTTTGTCATAGAACAGATTTCCCTGACTCATTCTTTCTTTCTGGGGCGGTGTCATCGTGGTGTAATGGTTAAAGCGGTGGACTGCAGAATCGTAGTAAACGAGTTCGTACTCCAGTCACGCTCTTAAGTTCATTTTCGGGCAAATACCCTTGGGAAAGGTAAGAATCCCCTTATCCTCTTAACAATGGGTTAAAGACTACCACTACTACTCTTGTAGCTAGGAGAAATGGCTTTGGCATTTGATATGCCATTAAAACAAAGAAACCAAACCAATCTTTCTTTCTATTGACTCTGACTCCTAATAGATCCGCTAGATGGAATCCAGCGTCCGCAAAGATCTGATGGATGTAAGTTCTTGAGAGTCGGCCAACAGTGGCACGTCCATGTGTCATCATCATCATCATCATCATATCGTGCTGGCAGCACGGATATCCCTGACCCTCTCTCGCCACTCCTCCCTATCGTTCATCGCCCTAGGTAGGTCTTCTGGACAACAACCTGTATCCTCACATAGCTACTGAATGTACGTTCGTGCTGGTCGTCCTGCTTTTGCGCGGCCGTGTGTGGGGATCCATAAGAGTACATCTCTTATGAGTTCATCTCTGCTTCTCCAGCAATGTCCTGCATGTCTGGTTCGCCTAACTTGAATAGATTTCGTGATAGGGGGCAGGTGGCCGTACAGTTGGTGTCTTGTGGGGTGTTGCTGCCAGGACTTGTTGAGGATTGCACGCAGCATTCTTGTGTAATTGCCATCTAGTTTCTTCTCCAGCCGTTTTGTTAGCGTCCATGTAGTGCATCCATATAGCAGTATCGATGTGACCGCTGCCTGGAAGAAACTGCGTTTCATTTTATCGGTTAGGTCTGATTTCCATATAGTCGATAGCCTATTGATAGCTGTCCATGCTTTCGTTAACCTCGTTTCGATGTCCTTTTCGGTTGATTCGACGCTGCTTCCTAGGTACGTGAATTTGTCTACTAGTTTAAGAGGGGTTCCTTCTAGAGTGGAGATATCCCCTGTTTGGTTATAGCACATATATTCCGTTTTGTGTGCATTAACATGGAGGCCTATGCTTGCTGCTGCTCGTTCCAGGCTATGCAGAAGTGTTTCGGCTTGGTCAGGTGTATTTGCCAGTATCGCTATGTCATCGGCGTAGTCGGCGTCGGTAATTGTTGTTGCGGGATATCTTCTGCTTCTTTTCTTCGTCAGTTCGAAGCCATTCTCTTTGATTTTGTCAATCGATGTTCTAAGTACGTAGTCTAGACAAATGATAAAGAGATACGGAGCCAGCGTGTCCCCTTGTAGTACTCCTGCTACAATGTCGAAGTATTCTGTGTCTCCATCTGGTGATCGTACTTTTACTTTAGTGTTTCTATAGAGAATCGTTATTGCCGCTACGGTTTCTTTAGGTATGCCGTACGCTAGTAGGATTTGTTCCATCTTTCCTCTGTGAATGGAGTCGAAAGCCTTGGTAAAGTCGACAAATATTAATGTCGCTTGTAGGTTCTTTGCCCGTACACCCTCAAGGATTCTGCGGATGGTTAGTATTTGTGAGGTCGTAGATCTATTTCTTCGGAAGCCATTTTGGTTTTTTCTAAGTATGTTGTCGATTTTGGGTTCTATGCGGTTTCGTAGTAGGGCATTGTAGATTTTGGCAGCTATGGATGTAAGTGTTATGCCTCGGTAGTTTTTGGCTAATCCGAGGTCTCCCTTCTTAGGGAAGGGGAGTATGCATCCCTTCGTCCATCTATCTATCGGATTTTGATTGTATACTGCGTTGCAGTGTCGGAGCAGTATGTCGTCGAATTGTCTGGTCTTCCATACTTCCGGGGGAATTTCGTCCAGTCCTGCAGCTTTCCTATTTTTAATTTTTCTGAGGACCGAGTCGAGTTCTCCTTGTGTGAACGGTCCAAGTTTAATGTCTAATTGTTTGCTAATTATTCTGGTGATTGGTTCATGCGTTATTTTTGGTGGGTTTCCAAGTAAGTTTTCGAAGTGCTGTTTCCACAGTTTTATTCTTTCTTGTTGGTTTGCTGCTTTAAGTTTTGCTTTGGTTGTGTTCTTTCTTCTGCTCACTTCGTTTATTGTTTGCCAGGCAATTCTAGATTGTCTATCTTCTACCGAGTCTCTGATCTTATCTATCTGATTTTGAATGTATTCTGTCTGTTCCTTTATATATATGCCTGCTAATTGATATTGTGCCGTTTTTAGTTTTAAGGCATTTGTGTTTGTTGGGTTTTTTCGATAGTTTTTGGAGGCTGTTTTCACTAGTGCACGTTTTTCTCTCACCGCTAAGGTTTCCCATGGGACTCTATATTTAGTTTTAATTTTTGTTGGAATGTATTTTGCTGCTGCCTCAAGGTGTGCATTGACAAAATTTTCGTATTCGTCGTTTGGTGTACTTTTTTCCGTCTTTCCTTGTAGTGTTTCGAATCTGTTTCTCAATTCTAATACGTATTTATCTCTGACATCTTTGTTGTTTAATAGGGCCCAGTCATAGTGTTTGGTGGTCGCTGTTCGTTTGTCGTTTTTTCGTAGGCTTAACCGTATTTTCGCTGTGATTATTCGGTGATCGGTGGACACCCCCTCCAAAGAGGAGTATGCCTCGCAATTCAATGCACTATTCTTCCATTTCTTGTTTATAAGGACGTAGTCTATCTGAGCTTTAGTATTGTTTGCGTACGTGTATGTCCATAGTTTGCCCTCTCTTTTTTGGTAGTTTGTATTGAGGCATGCTAATCTATTTTCTATCATGAAATCTGTTAGATGTTGTCCATTTCTATTTGACGTGTTGTGGAGGCTGTATTTGTTGTTTCCGTTTTTCCCGATTATATATATATATATATATGGAGCTCGACAGCCTTGGCAGGCAATCCATCTAGGACAAGGACAGTCTGACATTAAATCTATGCCCTAAGGACCTTGCTGTCACCGTCCCAGCTTGCTAGGCCATGACAAATAAACCACGGGTGTAAAGGGTGGGACCAGTACTGCGTATACTGTACTTCACAAAAAAACTTCATGCTGCAGGCTCAAAGGACAAGTCGCATACAAGACCAGACCTTTAACAGCAGTTGCTACGGCCGGATTTGCCTGTTCCACTTTGGCCTAGTCAACCTGCAGTCGATGTGGACAGCCTGCTTCATAAATCTTTGTTCTCTAAGTCTAGCCAAGATACATATATATAGATACATATATATGTGTGTGTGTGTACACACACACATACACACACACACACATATATATATATATATATATAAGAGAGAGAGAGAGAGAGAGAGAGAGTATAATACCTGAGATGCGTGCGAGTGAGTTAAGAGATGTAAGCGAGGAAAATCTCCTAAAAGAAAAGATGACGGATTAGATTTCCCTTTTATTTATTTTGCTGATAAAATTTAAATGGACAAAATGGAAATTTATTTTGTCTTCGGAAAAGACAACCTTTTAAACTTTTAACAAAGATATTGATAGAAATAAGATCTGAAAAAAATACAGAGAGGTGAAAAGTAATCGAATGAAACAGCAAAATTAAACGAAAAGAAATACTTTAAAAAAATGTTGGAGTAAAAAAGAAAATAAGAGATTTGACAATAATTACATCTAAAAAGACATAAAATTTTACCAGCTTGTAACTTAATAAGATTTTTCCCGAATGTCTGATGATATATATTCATAATGGCATTTCAGTGTCTCAATAAGTCATACTTGTGATTAAGAGTTATGAAAAAGAAAAGAAAAATATTCGTAACAGTGTGTAATGATTTTTTTTAATCAACAGAGACATAAAAAAAAAATAGGAACCATTGCCTAGAAGAATGCCTTTTTTCTTCTAATTCCTGTTGTTCTCTGACCCAAAAGATGCAAAATGGTTAGCAGTATGGCTCTCTTGTTAAACATGTTGGCAGTTTTCTTAATGATATTTTCAAGGAGAAATGCAATGGGACAGTTGACGTTGAGACTTACTAGTTTACAGTTTATTTTAGCTCAATTGTTCAATAAGAGGATTGAGAAAGAGATCGATGACAAATATATGCAAAGGAGAACAATATGAGAGAGAGGAGGGAGGAAGAAGGAATGAGAGAGGCAAAGGAAAGAGGGAAAAACATGAAAGAAATATACAAAGACAAAGGGAAAAGAGAAAAGGTAGAAAAAGAAATTTACTGATAGAATAAAAATAGAAACATTTTAAAGACAAAATGTCAAAGAAATTAATCAGTAAAAATAAAGAAAAAGAGGTTTTCGATGAAAATTTACCGAATATATCAAACAAGTAAACGAATTCAGTTGATAGATAGATAGATAGATAGATAGATAGATAGATAGATAGATAAAGTTATGGTGATAGATAGAGAATGATATGGTGATAGATAGATAGATAGATAGATAGATAAAGTTATGGTGATAGATTCATAGATAGAGAGAGAGATAGATAGATCGATAGATAGATAGATAGATAAGGTTATGGTGATATATTGATAGATAGATAGAGAGATAGATAGATAGATAGACAAAGTTATGGTGATAGATAGATAGAGAGAGAGATAGATAAAGTTATGGTGATAGATTGATTGATAGATAGATAGATAGATAGATAGATAGATAAAGTTATGGTGATAGATAGATAGATAGATAGATAGATAAAGTTATGGTGATAGATAGATAGATAGATAGATAGATAGATAGATAGATGGATAGAGTTATGGTGATAGATAGATAAAGTTATGGTGATAGATAGATAGATAGATAGAGTTATGGTGATAGATAGATAAAGTTATGGTGATAGATAGATAGATAGATAGATAGATAAAGTTATGGTGATAGATAGATAGATAGATAGATAGATAGATAGATAGATGGATAGAGTTATGGGTATAGATAGATAAAATTATAGTGATAGCTAGCTAGCTAGCTAGATAGATAGATAGATAGATAAAAATAAGGGAGAATGAAAGAATATGTTAAGGAAAAAAAATGAAGAATATAAAAATATTTGGTCTTTGATTAAATATTTCCAGAAAGCGTAGCTTAAAAAAGAGGAATGGATGAATGAAAAAAGAACTATGAAGAAAAAAAAAAGTCAAATTGCAAAGACAGATTCTTTTTTAGAAATATTGACAAAGAAATGCGGACATAGAAAAACAGAAATAAAGAAAGAAAAATTTAAAAAAAAAAGAGAATCTTTTTTTTTAATACGAACAAACATTAAAGAAAGTAATCGAAAGACATGAGCCATAATATTTTGGTGATATCTTTGTTATATTTTCCTAAAAGAATCAATATTTTTTAAAGAATATTTTTTTCTAGCGAGAAAAAGTGATGTTTTCTCTGTTTTCTAAAATGTACGAGTAATTTCAGAAAAGACTTCAAAAGGCATTTCTTCTTTTCCAAATTTTTCTATTTCTGATATATTTTCTTATATTGGCCAATAAATTTGACAAAGATTAATTATTTCTTTCTTTCTCTCCCAATTTAACGGAGTTGGCGGGCGGGGTAAAGTTCTAGATAGGGTAATAAAGTACATCGTATAGTGATGTTCAAGGTCTCGGAATCGTAATTCGCGAGTTTGAAACCCAGTCGCGCTATTACGTTCACTTCCAACGAATACACTTAAAAAAGGTATTAACCCCATTATACTCCTATCTATGTATTAAATAACACTACTACTATTTAAAAAAAGGAATTATTTGGCATTAAGTAACCCGAGAAGCTTGATGTGCCATTAGATAACAAACAAACAAACAAACGAAGAGATCTGCTTGAAAATCAATTGTAATAGATAGAAATACTTGAAACAATATAACACCAAGCAAATTATATGCACTATGAGTTGTTTGATGTTATCATATAACGTGTGAAAACACGTGCGATCCCCTGTCTCATCAGTGAAATGAACTTAATGGAGCAACCAACCAACGTTCGAATTAGCTTTGTACGATGTCTCAGTCAAGTACGTTGCCTCTATGCAACTGGAACTCCACATGTTCCAATTAACAGAATTAGCAAGGAATATTCCAAACCATGTTCAAAAACATGATTATCAAATAAGAACAGTCACTTCAATAAATATTATTGCTTTAAAAAAGACCAATTTCGGCATTAAATAACACAACGAAGGTTGAGATGCCATTAATAAACCATTTCTTTTTCCCTCTTTTCCTTCTTCATACTTCCTTCACGAGTCCCTTACCGTCTTTATTTTCTTCTGAAATGCTTTGCTTAAGAGAAAGCTATATGAAGGGGAATAAACCATTTAAAGATTGTTTTCCACCAGTCTCTTCACTGAGAAGCCTACTTCTTGAAAAACTCTCCAAAATCCTGGCTTTGTCAATCACTCAAACTTAAAACCCCCTTCAGTATTGGTATTGGGTGTTTTGGCGGCCGGCGTCATGGCATTCATGCAGGGATGTTGGCCTTCCCCACTGGCTTTACCAGCTTGTAGAACTAAGTTTATTGCTCGCTGCCTGAGATGCCCCATTAGGGGAATGCCGACAGTGCTTAGATTGTTTTCCTGTCTCGTATAAGTCTCAGTTCATATAAGGCACCCACCAAAAACGGCCTTTTGCCATATTCTAACTCAGTGTGATATCAAATAAATTCTGAGCTGTTTAAATTTTACTAGTGTTCGCCAATGGCCCGGGAGACCTGGGTTCAATCCCAGATCGAGTGATACCAAAGACTTTAAAAATGGAACTTGATACCACCTTGCTTAACACTCAGCATTATAAGGTACGGTTCAAGGGTAAAGTGGAGCAATCCTGGGAATGGAGTAGCGCCCTCCCCTACACCTTGGTGTAGTAGCTATCGAAAAGGGAGCCTTCGGGTCACCCTCGACTATGGTCGCTAACTTTAATTACTTACTTACTACTATTTGGATTCTGATATCCTAGTTAGCGAGTTCGAATTTCAGTTGTTCCAGTACATTCACTTTAGGAATAATACCCTTGGGAAAGGCATGAAACAATTAACCCTTCCCAACTATGGATGAAATAGAATCACTGGAGAAGAATTCTCCAACGACTGTTGTGGCGTTAAATAATCCATGAAAGTTTAAATACCATTATTCAAAGAAATACTGCAACTACCTTCTTCTTCTTCTTCTTCTTCTTCTTCTTCTTCTTCTTCTTCTTCTTCTTCACCCAAACAAAACTACTTTTTAATAATTTTATTTCCTTCATCATTTACCGCTTGCTGTTTTTTTTTTCTATTAAATTTCTTTTTGCCGCTTTCTCATTCCTTTTATTTCCCTTCGTCTACATCATTTTCGATTACAAGCCGGAGACTTCTTTTTAATCATTTTTTTTCTTATTGGCATCATCTCCTCGTTTTTCAGCCTATCATCTCTTTATTTCCCTTCAAACTTATGCAATATCTTCCAACGAAAATGACTGACTTGCCTTTCTGTTATTTGCTCGAGTATATTAGTTTCAAAATTCACTTCCTATATATATATATATATATATACACTTACTATATATATATATATATATATATATATGATGTGCACACACTCATATATTTGTGCATGCTTATACGTGTTTTTGTTCAATGTGTACAAATCGCCACTTGTGAATTTATATATGAGTGTGTATGCGTACGCGAGTATATATACATGGGGATCGTGACCCTATATCATTTAGTAACTGGGTATAAAATGTGTATTCATAAGTATTGACGAGAGTTCTAAATTTACACTTAAACACGATTATTTCCAATAGAATGTGCACAATACTTAATGTGTGTCTAGCTAGTAGATGATTTTTTCTTGTATTTCTCCCTTATATATAATATATATATATATATATATATATATATATATATATATATATATAATCGAATTAATAGAATTAATTTTCAAACCAGTGCTAACGTACTTAAATGTCTTTAGCTACTGGCACTATTTACAGAATTACATTTAAAAGCAAGCGCCATAATCTCCAACAGCAAAGACGTCCTTACACAGTAGTAATTTGCTAAAACAAAAGTTACATCACTTTTGTAACAGATTCTCCCCTGATGATGGCCCAAAGTCGGGCAGAAAGTACTAGGGATACATACAACTATAGACAATACCTAAATCAATTCCCCCCAAATACGATAAAAGTAATACGGGAATTCGAACGGATCCAAAAGAGAATATGTAGGTATAAAATGTCTATTATGTTTAATGAAATTTGCATATATATATATATATATATATATATATATATATATATATATATATATATATATATATATTCAACCAAGTATGTCAATAGTTCTTTTGCATAATAGGGAAAACTGCATGCATTTTACATTGAAAGTATTTATTCTTTAACACCAGTTAATGTCTTACCACTTCATTCAATTAATGAGCATTTATCACTTATATCAAACACTTGAGGTAAAATTTTAGATTAGATCAAGATAATAGCTACGTGTCATACTAGAATCAATGTGTTTGACCTTAGAATAGATTTATAAAAAGACAATCACACACAAACACACACACACACACACACACACACACACACACATATATATATATATATATATATATACATATCAACGTCAAAGTATATATTTTTCCGTTTATCTTTTCAATATATGTCTTTGATTCAATTTCATTTCCCTCTCGTATATATATAGTTTATTTGGGTTTTTTGTTTAATGCCATAAAAACCGATGTGGGTTATTTAATGACAAATCTGTCCGAGCAAGAAAACTACTGATACTTTTAACACAAAAGTAATGGACCAGGGAGTTCATGCCTTTCCCAAGGGTATAATTCTGAAAGTAAACCTAATAGTGTGAGTGGAGTTCGAACTCGTTTCCTTCCTTCGCGTCCCCAGTCAAGCACTTTTATCTATACCCAAGGGGGAACTACCCCGTGTGTGTGAATATATATATATATATATATATATATATATATATATATATATGTGTGTGTGTGTGTGTGTGTGTGTGTGTGTGTGTGTGTGTGTGCTTGGATAGATAGACAATACGTTTGAAAATACGTATGTTTACATCTCTGTACATTCATATCAGTACACACTCACACTAGCAACACACACAAACGCGCACATACACATGTACACTCACATAAAGAAGAAGAAGAAGAAGAAGAAGAAGAACAACAACAACAACAACAACAACAACAACATGAAGGAAAACATATTCGCAGATATAATGAACGAAAATAAAAATTGATTCATCACTATATTCAGATCTGGTTCACCCCCATCTCTCTCTCTCTCTCTCTATATATATATATATATATAACTCT
Organism: Sepioteuthis lessoniana; assembly: GCA_963585895.1. NCBI lineage: Eukaryota > Metazoa > Mollusca > Cephalopoda > Myopsida > Loliginidae > Sepioteuthis > Sepioteuthis lessoniana. The sequence continues at coordinate 24,150,227 of OY757919.1, read as the reverse complement.
CTCTCTCTCTCTCTCCCTTTTCTACACACACTCACACACACACGCACACACACTCTCTCTCTCTCTCTCTCTCTCTCTCTCTCTCTCTCTCTCTCTCTCTCTCTCTCTTATATTTCTCCAGCCTCAGAAAGCGTGAAATACAGACAGTCAGATAGGGAGATAATTCGAATGAAAATGCCTATGTAGATATCTTGACATATTCAAAGCCTCACACACACACACACACACACACACACACACACACACATATATATATATATATATATATATATATATTAGTATAGAAAGAAAGAAAGAACGAAAGAAAGAAAGAAAAAAGAAAGAAAGAACATAAACGTCAATAATAATAATAATACAAATTAAAAAAAAAACTGTTTTGCTTATATTTTCAAATTAGGATCTCTCTCTCTCTCTGTCTCTCTCTGTCTCTCTCTCTCGATTTCTTCACGTCTTTCTATCTTTCTCTTCTCTTTTTGTATCTTTCTACTTTTTCTTTCTAACTTTATAAATGTATATACGCTTCCATATACACACAAGTGTACATATTTAAGTTCATAGCCATATATCTCTGAGCTGATATATGCGAAATTGTGATACATATCTCTTGTAATGCATGCAAACAAATTTACATAGCTCAGAGCGATATAACAAAGTCACCTACTTGAATGCAGATTTGCATAACCAAGTCTTCCCACCGACACATTACTTATTCTGATGTATTTTTCTTTTTGTTGTTTCACTACGTTTTTGTGGTTTTTTTTTCTTTTTTACAGCTTCTATGCTTACTTCTTTCTTTTTTTTTACTTTTTCTCATCAAGGCATTTTTCATTTCCTCTTCCCATGTTTTCTTTTTTTTTTAAATTTTTATGCTGGTTGTTGAAGATATAACCGAAGGAATATTTTTTCTCTGTGCGAATAATCCCATAAACTGGAAAAATGCTTATCTTTTAATTTCAAACAAACAAACAAACAAACGTTTTTTTGGGGGTGGTGCTTTCAAAAGTTACTAAGAACTATATAAAGTCACACATCTTGTTGAGCAAATAGAGAAACTCCTTCACAGTTTCTCTCCTTTCACAAAAAAAAAAGCTTTGAAATGGGTATAGATAAAAAGTAAAGAAAAAAAAAAACCCATCAGATTAGCGCATACGAAATCTTTCCATTTTTAATGGAATGTTTAAAAAAAATCATATACAAGACAACAATAGCCAAGCCACAAAATAACAATGATGATATCAAAAGAAACATGGCGAACCCATTTGGAACCAACATTTCATATTATAAAAGATAAGGGTCGATCTTCAGTTCTTGCATTTATTTCATCGACCCATTTCAACTACATATTTAGCACTATGTAGCGTTCCTTATTTCTCTTGAGCAGTTTTGCGGTTGTTTGGTATCTTGTAATAGTTTGTTTCGTAATTGGATTTCCCATCTTCTTGTTAGACGCTTTATTCACGTCTGTTCGATGAGATGAAGGGAGCCAGAAAAAGGCTGCAATCGAAATATTCTAGCTACTTTCCTTTTAATATTTGTTTTATGTATTTTTTCGTTACTGTTTTGTTTTTTGTTTTTGTTTTTTTCGTTGGGAGTCGCAAAATAAACAGTTATAAAGAATATCAACAACCAATATATATATATATATATATATGTGTGTGTGTGTGTGTGTGTGTGTGTGTGTGTGTGTGTGTGTGTGTGTATACGCTTCGCAAAAGCGAAAGAAAAGATATACAGATGTAATAAAAACTATCAATAATGAAAAGACGGAGAAAAATTAAGAGAATGAGTCTTTGGATCAATATCTGAAATCGTGGGGGAAAAGGAGAATATAGATGAGTCAAAGAGAAGAAAAAAAACATTGAAAATGAAAGCCAAGCAGAAAAAAATATCTAAAAATACAAAAAAAAAAGAACAGTTTGAATTGGGCAAGAGAAACATATAACCTTAAGAGGGAGGAATATATACACAATTATATAAAAGAATAGCAGACGAAAGATTAAAAAAAAACAGAGATAAAATGAATATATACCAAAGAAGTAAAACATTATAAAAAAAGGGAAAAAAAGAGAAAGAAAATTAGGAATGCTTGTATGAAAAGGTAGGCAAGAAAAAAAAAGTCATATAAATGTCACAGCAACACAGAAAAAAAAAATGGCACATTGTAGCAATGGTCCAGTCCGCTGTAGTTATAGAATACACCGACTGCATCTCTGCAGAGGGGTTAGACTTCTCAAACTTGTGTCCTGGATATGACACAAAACAATCCAGTAATGCTGGAACTTTGAGGAATACAGAGTATTTCTATATTGCCATCGCTCCCGGGTCCATTCTAAGCCCGGAGTTGTAGAACCAGATAGGGTCCTATCTATGAATCAATTAGAACTACACTGAGTTCTTTTGCTAATCAAGATTATTTAATATACAACTGCTTTAACATTTAGACAGCATACTAATGTGAAAAGAAATTGTTCTTACATTTAACGGTGTGTAAATAAATGACTGATGTTTTATTTAATTGGTTTGGTTTGGTTTCTTTGTTTAATGGCATATCAACTCTTTTTAGGTTATTTAATGCTAAAGCCATTCTCATAGAAGAACAGTAGTAATTTACGAAGCTCTTTGCTTCGATTTGGCACAAGGCCGAATGAATGGGGCACCCAATGTGACTCGAACTCACTCGTGTAGGTTTGCTAGTCAAGCGCGCTAACCATTACACCACCAGAGGTGCCCCTCCAAGAAGAACAGTAGTGGTACTATTTAACCCATAGCTGGGAGGATAAGGGGGTTCATACCTTTCCAAAGGGTATTTGCCTGAAAGTGAACGTAATAGCGCGACTGGAGTACGAACTCGCGTACTACGATTCCGCAATCCATCACTTTAACCATTACACCACGAGGACACCCCCCTTTTTTGAATTGTTCGTGATACATCGTAATACTTGAAGCCATATAACTTTGTTGACTAAAATTGGTTCTTTGAAATAAAACTGTTTTTACATTTAACTGTGTGAAAACAAAAAACTGTACTTATGCCAAACTGAATTATTCGAAACAGAACTGTTTTTATGTAGAAAAATGGATTTGGCATTAAACAACCTACAATGGTTGATATGCCATAAAAACAAAAGCAAACAAATTTAAGAAATAGTGTAGCAACAGTTATATCAGTATTAGATTAGACATTTTCTGACTTAAAAGTAGAGCAATAATCAATTAGACTGACCAACTGATAATAACAGGGTACAATCTACGATCACGCTCACCCCGAACATGAGTGTTTCAAAAAGATAACCTCTATCACTAATTATAGATTACGTCCTCTTATTCATTTTATTTGTCAATAACTATATTACTTATTTACGTTAAATATCTCCCACCGTCTGGCTGCGACATAATGTCAATTTTTCATCGGAGTAGAATTGGTATCAATTTAGTTTTTCATTCCTCCATCCAGTTTCCGTAAGAGGACTAAATTGCAAAGTCTACCATACTATTTTCGTGATGTGTTGTGAAGAAGAGGTAGATCCATATATTACCCAAAAACATGAGCTTCAATCGAAATGCGAAAAGCCTCATCCAGGATTTGAACTTGTCTCGCCAAGTCCATTTCGAAGACAGACGTTAACCGTTACGCCAAGTGCGCCTATCGATAGTTTTAGTGAAAATACGAAATAATACATTGAGCCTACCGAAAGCATCTTTGGGGCTCATGAACAAGAAAAATTTATATTTTAGAAAGAATGAAAGCCAGAATTAAAAAAAAAATTAAGAAAAACGAAAAGAAAAAATATTGGGAAAAAAATGATGGATGAAAGAGATAAAGAAATTAAAAAAGGTAAAATATATTCATAAAAAGAAGTATTACGATAAAAAGCCAAGGTTAATCCCAGATACCAAAATGCCTCAGAAAGAAAATGTCAATGATGTTACATAATTTTCTCTCTACCCCGATGTATATGCAAGGGGTACCCGCACTTGTGTCAGGATCCGCAATTGTGTGTGGGTGTTTAAATACATACTTTAGCTAAGATCTTATTCAGCTTTGAAATTTCTATTTTGATAAGGGATTTAAGAGCATGAAGCCTTTTTATAAATTAATATCGAATAACAATAAATTAATATTGTATTGATATCGTGCATTTTCAATAATCCTTTTGCAATACGATTGGGGAAAATGCCTGACCTTCTAAGTATATAAGGAATTTGAATGCTTTTAACCACTTTTGAAATCACCTGCTGATAGATAGATAGCTAGATAGATAGAATGGTATGGAAACCCATATATATATATATATAACTGTCTTCCTTGTCCTCTGTCTTTTTTCAGTCTCAGTGTCTGTCTCTTTATACATATATTATCATCATCATGTCGTGCCGCTAACACGGATATCCCTGACGCTCTCTCGCCACTTTTCCCTATCGTTCATTGCCTCTGGCCGGTCTTCAGGGCTACACCCTGTATCCTCACATAGCTGCAGTGTCATGCGTGTCTACTTCGTCTAACTTGGATAGTTTTCGTGATGGGAGGCAGGTGGCCGTATAGTTGGTACTTTGTGGGGTGTTGCCGCCAGGACTTATTCAATATTGCTCGCAAGATTCTTGTGTAATTGCCGTGTAGCTTATTCTCCAGCCGTTTTGTTTGCGTCCAAGTGGTGCATCCATATAGCAGTATCGACACGACCGCTGCCAGGAAGAAACAGCGTTTCATTTTATCGGTCAGGTCTGATTTTCATATATATATATATATATATATAGAGAGAGAGAGAGAGGGCAAAAGAGCAAGAATATGACAGAGTTATAATTGTTATCAATAATGATTTTGTGCACACAAGTGGGAGAAAAGCCAGATCTTCCAAGTGTAATTCTGTGTGTATTTAACAACTTTTGAACTATCTATCTATCTATCTATCTATCTATCTATCTATCTGCTGATAGATAGATAGATAGATAGATAATGAACAGACTGAGATAGATAGATAGATAGATAGATAATGAACAGACTGAGATAGATAGATAGATAGATAGATAATGAACAGACTGAGATAGATAGATAGATAGATAGATAGATAGATAAGGGAGTAATTTAAATTGGTCGATATAAAAACAATTTAGATAAACAGATAGCTAACAAGCAAGATAGATTAAGAAGAGTGACACGGAAATTCGCAAAAAAATATCTTGCTATATCCTGTGTCTATTTTTTCCTTGACTCTGTCCATCTCTTCATTCTCTCTCTCTCTCTGTCTATCTCCTCTCTATAAATTAGGAGAACAAGGATAATGGTGAGAGAGAGAGAGAGAGAGAGAGAGAGAGAGAGAGATTGTAATGAAGGAATTGGGACAATCAGTGATACAAGAAGAAGACGCGCTTCAATGGAGATGCCAAGAGACAGAATCCTACTTTTTATTCAAAAAGCTGAAAAATAAGTGATCATACAAACCCTAATCTCAAGACCTGATTAGCACATCACCTTCTGGGTAATCCTATTTATATTGAATATCCACTTTTAAAAATAAAATCAAAAACAAAGAATTTAGAAAAGCTTCGATATCCGGACTTGTCAGAACCTTACTATTGACATCATCTCAAATTACAAGTCGCTTCGAGCACGGGTTCAGCATGAAAACCAAGGGAATGAAAGGGGTTGGTAGCAATTGGTTCTCTCGTTGATCACATTCAGTTTTATTCTCTGTCTGTTTTCCAATTTATAGCTGCGAATTATTCGTTGTTTGATTCGCTCAACTGATAAAAAAGGGTAAAATGAAAGACGCTTTTAAATTAGTTTATTTGAATACTGTTTGTGAACCGGTAAAAACGGATATTAATTTGGTTTTTTTCCCCTTCTATTTTAGGGGCTTGCTACCGTCAATTATCACTTTTCAAATTGACAGACTGAGTTATTTTACTTGGGTTTATGCATGGATTCGATTTTTTATTTCTTATTTTTTCTTGATTCATCCATCCATATCTATCTATCTATCTATCTATGGAATTTTAATGCTTCTATTTTCATCTTTCAAAAGTAGGCAGGAAATTCTTGGTTACTAAAATCAATAATCCTTAACTGATATCAATTTATTTAATTCATCTTTCGACTTTATTCAAATTCGTCAGTGTCAAGTTTGGCAGTAAACGAAAGAACAATTTTATAATTTATTCATTTACTTGCCTAACCACGCTTTTTTCGTTATGGAACCTCCGAAAAAAATCAATACGACTGAAAAAATACTTGTCCTAAGGAAATCTGGATTCTTCATTTTTCAAAAGTAGTATAACTCATGTGATATAAAAATTCACAGTCGAAAACCAAAGTAAGATATTTTTATTGACTAACACATAATACGATATCTGTCACTGTTAATGTGATTGTATAGACGATATTTCGGGAGATAAATTCTGTAATCAATAGGAAAAAGCTCATATTTATTGGTTATGCTACCTTAGTCAAGCTAGAGCAGAAATCGGTAATATATATTCCATAGAAATTTTCTATTGTACCAAAAGTTTAAATGTCGATTGGTTTGGCTTGGTTTGGCGTGGTTTAGTTTCTGGTGTAATTGCTGTCAAGCTCTTTCTGCATACGTTTAGTTAGCGTCCATGTATTAGATCCATATAGCAGTATCTACACGACCGCTGCTTGAAAAAAAATGCGTTTTATTTTATGCGGCGAGCTGTATTGAGCAAGTCCTGGAGGCAACACCCCCCAAAACATCAGCTGTGCGGCCACCTACAAGCCAAATTGAAAACTATCAAAGGTTGACGAACCAGACATGAGTAACACTGCTGGAGCCAGGCTATTACGTTCACCTTCGAACAAATACCTTTGGGAAAGGTATTAACCCCCTTATCCCCCCAGCTATGGGTAAAATAGTACCACTGTTCATCTAGAAGGATGGCTTTGGCATTACATAACCTACAACGTTTCATATGCCATCAAAACAATGTTGGTAAATTGGTGGAGGAGTAATCATCTATTATCATATTTACCCAATCCCTCCGCTCGAGCAGGATATGACACAAGGTCAATTTTTTAAGCGGAGTTTAACAGGTTTGAATTCAGAGTTTTCATTCTCCTAGACTAGTCGCCTCACCAAGGCTGAAGAACTTAGTCTGTCCTACTATTTACCCATAGCTGGAGGGAGAATAATTGGATTCATACCTTTCCCGAGGGCATTAGAGCTATGTGAAATGCAATCAGTCTCGTCCAGGGTTTGAACTCGTGTCGCCGTGTCCATTTCCTACGACGATAACCATTACACCACCAGTAATCATCTATTATTATTGTTCTTATTTTGGTCATCATATTCACAACATCCAGTTTTCTTCAAGTGGTTTGTGTTGTGGTCATATTCTTTGACCAGAGTTTATACAGTTTTGTTAGTTAATCAGTTAATGATACAACTGATTGCTTTGCCTCCAGTGCTTTGCCTCTTCTTAATTAACAGTTATCATTTATAATGCGTCTAGAAGAACATTAGATCTTGTGCTGATTTCTTTAGTCGTTTGATCTTTCAATTTTTACGTGGCTGAAACAGTGTAAACATTAGAAATAAACTGAGGACTATAGTCTTAGATATGCATATAGAGTAACTAATTATTTTGCTATAATACACTGTGGATAATCGGTGAGTGGATCTGTTGGTTATTTGAATCTATTAGTGGATCTATTAGTTATTTAAATCGGTGAGTGGATTTATTAGTTATTTAAATATGTTAGTGGATCTATTAGTTATTTAAATCTATTAGTGGATCAATTAGTTATTTAAATCTCTCGTTATTAACTGAAACTCAACCACTGATGTGTTGATAATTGATTGGATGATATCGAGTATAGCAAACATATATTGCTAGCAATTAATACATGCTAAGTAAATAAGTTGGCGGGTGTTGTCGAGGGGGACCCAAATGCTCCCTTTTCAATAGCTACTACAGCGAGGTGTAGAAGTGACCGCTGCTCTATTCCCTGGATTGCTTCACTTTACCCTTAATCCTTACCTTACCTTATTTTTGAGTCTTTGGTATGACTCGACCTGAAATTGAACTTCCGGTCCCCCAGGCCATTGGTGAACCCTCTACTCATTAGTTAATATATAATAACAATTGCCAGTTGATCGACATTTATTTCCATTTTACTTGGTTTCATCTGTCGAGGTCAACAATAGCCACAGCAGTAATTTTACTGTCTTGTCTGGTTAAGTTATTTCATCCTGTGGATATGATATGCACTCACTTATGGATTCGTTTCTTCTAGCATCATCAGAGTAAAGTATCATTTGCTTGACTTGATAATCTTTTAAAGACCAGGAGTGCACTCGTGCTGTAATGATTAACGCGAAGGTCTGCAGAATCATGGTAAGTGAGTTCGAACTCCAGTCGTGCTATTTCGTTCACTTTTGGACAAATACCCTTGGGATAAGTATGAATCCCAATTACCCTCCCCGCTATGGGTAAAATAGTATCACTGCTGTTCTCCTAGAAGAATGGCTATGGCATTGAATAACCCACGAAGGTTGATATACCATGAAACCAAAATAAACCTTTTGAATATCTTGTACTTTTTGTCTGATTACAAAAATAAATATATAATCTGCAAATCAAAATTTCGACGAATATCTTAAATACATTGAAAATACACAGACACACAAAGATAGAGGGTGTAATGGTTAAATCGATGGACTGCAGAATCGTTATAAGCGAGTTCGTGCAAATACCCTTGGGAAGGGTATGAACCCCCTTATCCTCCTAGCTATGGGTTAAATAGCACCACAACTGTTCTTCTAGGAGAATGGCTTTGGCATTAAATAACTTACAAAAGTTGATATACCATTAAACAAAGAAACCAAACCAAACCAAACCGAACAAAGACACAACCATATATATATATATATATATATATATATATATATATATATATATATATATATATATGTGTGTGTGTGTGTGTGTGTGTGTGTGTGTGTGTGTGTGTGTGTGTGTGTGTGTGTGTGTGTTGCCCTAGTACCGATCTTCATTACTCGGCTTCGGCTAGTATTTGTTTTAGGAAATAAAAACAAGAAAATCATTCCATATTTTTTACCTCAACTTTGAATTATTCAATAATATTTTCCCCGACACCGCTTGGAAAAAATATATACCACTAATTTGAATAATTCAATCAAGTTATTTTAAGAAATAGCTAATGAAACCAGAATGTCTTGCTATTAAATTAAAGTGTTGTTTTTTTTTAATAATATGTTATTAGTTTATTTACTGTTGAATAAAAAACAAATTGAACATCTTCTGAGTATGCAAATTCCATTATATTTTCAAGAGTAGTATGATTGAAAAAGTGAGGGAAGGGTGTGCGAGAGAAAGAGAGAGAGAGAGAGAGAGAGAGAAAGAGAGAGAGAGAGAGTTAAATATTAATTTAATGGAAATTTTATCTTCATGTTTAATACATGTATATTTCTGTATGCACTATTTTTTAATAGTTTCTTTCTTCGTAGACAGACATCGAAAAACAAAATAGCTTTATGCTTAATTAAAAGATAATATTCAGTAATAAAAAAGAAAAGAAAAAAAGAGAACGAAAATAGTTTCGATATGGTAAAACGAGACAAAAAAAAATGAATGAAAAACATAGATACTAAAATTTAATTGAAGATTTAAAATGGCCAGTACGTATAAACATTTTTTTAATATGAATTTCATCAATAAACAGTTTTAAAGATCTAAAATTCAACAAAACCATGTCCTGCGTTTTAAGCATTAAAATAGCCGATTATTACCAGCACCCAATCATAACCTTCAGCTGCAGGCTGAAAAAAAATGAGCATGTTAGATGTTGCAACCTGTTTGATTAGCTGTACTGTTGTTAGGCAATGCTGATATAAAGTCTTGGATACCTCGATCGAAATTCAGTCGAGCCAGGTATATATATATATTCATTTCTGCATATTACACAAATACTGTCCGCTAAAATTTGATGGTCATGGACTATTTTTTCGTTGATTGGTATCTTATGAAAAAAACCCTTGTGGGTTATTCAATACCGAATTATATATATATATATATATATATATATAATGAAAATAATTCCTACATGTCGAAGACCGAGTGATTTTTTAATTCCTACAAGAGCGGTGTTTTTTTCTGTTGACGAGACATACGTTCTGCTTGATTATTTTCAAGTTGCACATGTGGTTTTGGTCTTTTCTTTTTTTACGAAATTTAGTAAATTGTACAATTTGTAATTTTTTGCACACCAACAGAATTATAGATTACATATAAAGATTAATATATATTTATATATATATATATATATATATATATATATATATATATATATTTTACGGAATAAAATGGAATATATATCTTATGGAATAAACCCTTGCTGGTTATTTAATACCGAATTATACACACACACACGCACACACACACACACGCACACACACACACATATATATATATATATATATATATTTACTAATTTACTATCTATCAGTATTTACGGTGACAAAGAAAAAGAAAAAAAAACGTCAGAATTCAGAGATAACAATATATCTTGAATCACTGCCCGAGAAAAAAAAGATTATCGGGAGAAAAAAAAAAGGAAAAGGCCAACCTTGTCACACCCATTGAAAAAAATCAAGAGATACGCAATAAGTCGGTCAAAAGAACAAAACCCCACCGCAAAATGCTGCAATGCTACAATTACAAAGAGTACTCAATACTAGGTAGAGCAAATTACAAAAATTAATTCGCGAGTCGGGACTATCCTACTACAGTCAGATTAGGGGAATGTTGATTACCCCTTCACTGCAATCGCTCCCAGGTCCACTCTGGTCCGGAGTTGTACTACCCGATATGTTCCTATCTGTGGATCAAATAGAACTGTTCGGTATTTAAACTATGAAAACAAATTACATGTGATGAATCATTTAAACTAAATACAAAGAATTTGAATTGTTAGAAATAGAACTGTTGGATCATTTAATTGTGTGTAAACAAATGATTGATGTTTAAATGAATCGTTATTAATACATAGCAATATTTGGAACGATTTAACTTCGTTGATCTATGCTAAACTGAATTGTTAGAAATAGAACTATTTGATAATTTAACTGTGGGTATCTATAAATCATGTATTAAATAAACAACAATGCTTGATATGCCATAAAACCCAACCAAACTATAACTATTGCGCAATATGTACTCTTTGTTTTATGTACTCTCAGGCATTTAAGAACATTACTCCTGGAGTATATTCAATTCTCTCTTGACGTTCAATTTTTATGACCACGAGTGATTTTGTTTTATATATCTTGCCTTTCGGTTTAGTTAGGCTGAGAACCTTTCGCTTAGCGCATGGGTTAGTTAGGTGCAACATGAACGCAGGTGTTCACGCGGATGTGTCATTCAGAGATGTCAAAATAGAAATCCCAGATAGAAAATTTGACCGGGGAATGTGAATGACGTCATGCACCGGAAGCGTGCGCGGAGGATTTCGGCGATTTTTAAAAAGTCAATGAGTTGAGCTTTTGCCTCCGAAGAAAAAGATGGACTTTCGGAGCAAGCCGAGGTCTTGCGGCGGGTTCTGCACGTGGTGGTGGTGGTGAGGGGAGTTGCAAAAGTCAGCATAGAAAGATTGTGTATCTCTCTCCTAATACCAAAAAACCTTTTAACTCAAAGGTAATAAAAAGTTTCGTACCTGAACTAAGAAGTCGTAAGTATTTTTGTGTTTCGGGATTCCTATGTGTGTTATGAACATTTTACGTCTGTTTCACATATCCGTATTTTGGGTGTGTTACACATGAACCTAACTGAATAAAGTATTTTAAGCATAACGTGGATGAATGGAGGTTAAGATGATCATGCTGACCCAACTGGACTTGTTCGCATTTATTAAGATCAGATATCTAAACTAAATGAATGATTTAGCGCCTCGCAGTGAATGAAGCAATTTCAAGACTCACAGATGATTAATATACTCTCCTGTTAGATCTACATTTAGAGCTCCCCCGGCCTTTTGGCTGGGCAGATTGGCATTCGTGTCGGATGGGGTATCGAAACCAATGGCAGATTCGAGGCCGAAAGGCCCCCAACTTCGGTTGGGCCACCCTCGGATGGGCGAGCTGCAATCTTTGTTGCCTATGTATAGCACTAGACCTTGTTGTCTAGTTTAAGCTATAGCCCGGCATACGTGCCCGGATCCAAATTTGGATTCGTGAAACTGCTTGCCTCATTAGAACCACATTGCACTTAGTGGGTCGATGAGCAGCACAGACCAGCAGGGTTCGAGTCTCGGCTCGTTCCCGACCTTCCCCTCCTCTTTATCCCAACTTTAATCGGCCTTCGGGCTTTTGACCTTGTGTCAAGTCCTGTCTGGTGAGAGGCAGCGACAAATACGTTTAGAGCTCCATATTTTTGGCCTTGAGTCATACAATGCATATTAAATACCACAACCGATGGTTATTTTCTGCTCGTAAGCAGCAAAAACTCGTTTACAGCAACAAAAAAATTGACGTTTCTTAACTCGATGTTCAGATCGCTGCTTAAGGATGCCGTTCTTTGAAACATATTCTTTTCAGAGACTAGGAGGGCCTGATTCTATACGACTATGTTGTGTTTTGAAAATTGTCACGCGGAAAAATAGTATTGATATATTAAAATGACGAAAAGAAAACCAAGTAGATAAAATGAGAGACTTAGAAAAGCGAAGAACTAACACCCTTGAGGCTACATTAATAAAACATCTTGAATTTTTTTCCCTGCAGAAAGAAACTATCTAGACTACAACGTAAGAAAATTAAAAAAAACAGGGAGGTATTTTAAAATATCAGGAGACTGGCTTTCCCTTTTGTCATTTTATTTTTTTATTTTTTAGTGTTACCAGGTACAATACGTGTATGAATTGGGTTTGAATTGAACCGATTACTTCGCTTGCAGAGTGTTACAACCTTCCCTGCCAAAACAAAATGAGTGTTATGAGCATGAAAATAAGCAACATTCTGTAGTGAGGTTCTAGTTCTGCATTGAACTACCACTTCAGTGACATTTCTTCCAGGCCCACCCTGACCCGTATTAGGGTCCTATCTTTGAGTCAAATATTATTTTTTGAGCATTGAGATACATGAAAACTCATAACTGTGAGCAAATTATTTACATTAAGGATACTCAGTTGAAGCTTGATGAGATATAATTATAGTGATATATATATATATATATATATATATATAGAGAGAGAGAGAGAGAGAGATACAGACAAAGAAAGTTAGTGAGAGAACCAGACAGACGGGCATACAGACACAGGAACAAGGCAATAGTTAGTATTAATTAGATATGAATTACCCAACATTGTAAGGGAGCAATATATATATATATATATATATATAAAGAGAGAGTGAGGGAGGGAGAGAAAGAGACAGAGACAGAGACTGAGTCAGAAACAGACAGACAGACAAAAAGACAGTGTAATATTTGCAGAGATTTCTATAAATCGTGTTGTGGTGTATAATTACAAACAACGTAATACATATATATATATATATATATATATATATATATATATATATATAAGAATATTTGGAAAGCAATTACATTTTATCATAACGGGTAGGGGAAAAATCTAAGTTAAATATTTTTAAATATCATCATCAAAAATATAATCGCCTTCATTTTCGATCATTGCAGTCGAACGAGAAGGCAAATTTTCGATTACTTTTTTAAAAATATGTGGGGTTTTACTTGAAAAAAATTTTGAAAAACCTTTTTCGACTTTTTCGTTTCTGAATCTTTACTTAATTATGAAAGTCCATGTCATAAAAACAAGTAAAAATATGTAGATGCTAAATTTGGTGAATACGGAGAACTGGGATATAACTCCTGTCCTCTCGATCTCATATTTTATTTGGTTTATCTGGCTACAGTTCTCTAAATCGGTTAATAGTAGGTTAATAAATTTAACTTACATTTGCTCTTACATATTCTTTAACGTCAAAGCCATCCTCGTTAACGAACAGCAGGGATAATATTTTCCCATAGCTGGAGGGATAATAAGTTTCATACCTTTCCTGAGAGTTTGATGTCCGAAAGTGAACACAATAGCTCGACTGGAATTCGAACTTTCTTACTATCAAGACTGGAGTCCAGTACGTTACCCATTTCCTCAAAGGGACTCTCTCCAGAAATAATTGTGGAAATTATTTGTATTAACATTAGTTCCATGAAGCTATAATTGTTGACAAAGGATTATTATTAGTTACTTAAACAATATTTGCGTAAATTATCAGATAACAAAGTGTGATTGCATAATAACCAGTTCCTTGTAATCATAAAATCGATTAAATTTTCATGATTAGATTAATGAAAACTATTGATTAACGATAAAGTGCAATTTAAAAATAAACTATAATGAACATACTGGGTGGAATGATAAAATTGTCGCCCAAGAAAAGACGACATGATTCCATTTCCGTTTAACGAAAACCGGTTTTCTTTTTTTGTTGTAGACTTGTTGCAGACTTTTTTTGTTGCAGACTTGTTGGCCAGTTGTGTACAAATCCCAAGAGCGGTAGGAAGCTTCTATCATGTCTGAAAGGGACACAATGTTCAACGAGTGAGATCGGAAATGCACCGCTGTACAACTCATGCTCTCTACCGATCCAAGTTATGACAACAGGACCATTGCCAGCACACTCAAAATGCAAATCCGGACGGTTCAACGCTTGAGGGCACAGCTCAACGAATCGGACGACCCTTTGGAGGTGATGGAGTGAAAGGACATTGCCAGGAATACCCGGACCATGGAGTTCATCGAAAAGGTCAGGGCAATCATTGATGAAACTCCCCATCGGCCTATTCGACAGATTGCCAGAGATTTAGGCGTCTCACACACAACTGTGAATGCATGTGTGAAGGAGGACTTGAAGTGTAGGTCCTATAGGTACCAGCCAAGCCAGATCTTGACTGAGAAGACAAAGAACCTCAGGCTAATCAAGTCCGTCAGGCCCCCTCCTCCCTCGACCTGAACCCGCTGGACCTCTTCGTTTGGTCATACGTTGAGAACATCACCAACATGACCTCCCACAACACCAAAGTCAGCCTGATCGCCGAAATCCGCCGAGTATTCACTGAGCTCCCGCCGGCGCTTGTGGAAAAGGCATGCTCCCAGTTCCGGATCCGTATCGAGGCGGTGGTTGAGGCTGAAGGCGGCTACATTGAATAGATGTCAGCTCTACAATATAATCAAGTTACCTGAATTGATTTTTTCAATAAAAGTTTTAAAATAAAGCTGTAGCGTTGTTTTCTTTAGGACGACAATTTTATCGTTTCACCCTGTATAAAGGGATAAGAATTAAACATTTACAAATTAACCATTTTTTTTGTATTAGATAACCTATGAGGAGTTGAAATGTCGTTAAACAAATAGACCTAAACATAAACTGAATGGAATCGACGTTCTGAGTTCAATTTCTTGACGAACCTGATTGCATTTCACCTCGTGCTAATGCCCAACGGAAAGGCATGAATCCATTTATTCTCACTTCCATCTATGCGTAAATAGTAGGGCAGACTAGGTTCTTTAGCCTTGATTGATTGAGCTGTCTAGAAAACAAAAAAGTCAAACCGACTTTAGTCTGCTTAAAAATTGACCTTTTGCCACATCTTCCTCGTGGACGAAAGAGTAGTGGGTTATAATAATATAGTCCAATGAATAAAAACAAGAGGAGTAAGGATTCCTCAAGGTGTAATGGATAAAGTACTGGACTTCGACATCGTTATAAGCGGGTTCGAACTCGAATTAAACTTTCCGAGAGTATTAGTTACACTTTTTCAAGGGTATTAGTCCGAAATAACCCAATAATACGACTGTTGTTCGAACTCACGTACTTAGAGACCGCAGTCCAGAACTTAACACATTTAATCACTTGGACTCCCCCCAGGAATTGGTAAGACTATATAACTGTGTAAAATATTTGTACTAAACTGCTTACATGATGTTATAATACTTTACAAAGAATTATTATTAGTTATTTGAAATCATATTTGTGTAAATTATAAGAAAAAAAAACTGCAATAGTATGAAAAGTATTTTACTCGCTCTTTGAAACCTTACAATCGCAGAAATTATTTGTATTATGTTCCCTTTCAGATTAATACCCTTCTGAAAGATATGAACCCCCTTTTTCCCAGAACTATGGTTAAGGTAGTGCAACTTATGTTCTTCTAAAAGGGCGGATTTGGCATTAAGTAAACCGTGAACTTTGGTATGTCTTTAAATAGTGGAACCTAGAAACAACGCTGAGGTTTTCAAATTTGTCAGTTAAAAGTCTCGGAGATACGTTTTGATCATCGACCGAAGTGACGAGTAGCGACACTTTGATCTTTCACAGATACTACACTTTGATCCTGGATAGAAAGTTCAGCATTTTAAACCAAAATTCTACTAATGCATATAGTTGCATAAAGAAAAAATGCATTCAATAGATGTCATCTAATTGCTAGCCAATTGCTGCATCTTGTAATTACTAGAAACATAGACATCTGAAAACGACAGAGCATCGCGACAAACGGTAACAGCCTACAGCAAAACGTTAAAATCAATTATGAGCCAGGGAAAGTCGACAAATACGGCAAAATGCTAAATACCTTACAAGAGAAGAAAAGAGACAGTTGATCATATAATAAGTTGTCAAAAAGTCTTTTATTCTTTTCAAGCCAGCTGATTTTAATTTATAAAATTTTCCTTCTAATTCGGAAATATTCTTTACCTATTTCTGGGAATTGCGCAGAATGTTTAATTCTGTGCGATTCCTGAAAGATTGAATATTTAAAAACAACTTTTTTTTCCCACTGTAAGCGTTCTAATGATTTCTTTGTTGAGCAATTTAAGGGACTCTGTTCTTTATATTTTTCCTTTATTTATGACCAACATAAATATTCTTCGTTCCAAAAGTACATGCCTTCATACGAGAGCAGTAAGTAAAAAGTAGAGTTGGTGACCTTAGTCGAGGGTGACCCGAAGGCTCGTTTTTCAATAGATACTACACTTCGGTGTAGGGGAGGGTGCTGCTCCATTCTCTGGATTGCTCCACTTTACCCTTGATCCTTGCCGCATAATGCTGAGTATTAAGGCGACATCAAGTACCATTTTTTGAGTCTTTGGTATGATTCAACCTGGGAAGGAAACTCAGTCTCCCGGACCTTTGGCGAACAGTCTACTCATTAGACCAAAAACAGCCAAAAAGTTTAGTCATGATAGAATTGAAAGCATAAACCGCAAAGAAAAACGTGAAAAGCCTGCTGACCGGTTTCGTCCTCGCTCAACAGAGCTAAATCAAAGAAAATATCATGTAGAAGAAAAAAAGGAACTATTTATGATGGGAAAAATATTTGAATTGGAGACGAATTATAAAGTCCTAGCAGATATCCCCTCTATATAATGAAAGACCCCGTGCCGGACAAAATATGGATATTCTCCAATACTTTCAAATGAAATGAAGAGTGTAACATTCTCAATCCCGAGAAAAAGTTCAAACTACATGTCTCAGCAGTTACGATTTTTATATAGTGTTCTACAATTGAAGACCCGTAGGTATTTCTTCTAAGATTATCAGTCGGGCCTCCATTAACTTTTAGTTAGTTCTTCCACTGTAAATCGAACTGTAACTACACATTAACAAGTAAAGAGAATTATTATGATGAGGGAGAAGGTTTATATTTTGGCCTTCGACCCGGCCAAAAATGCCATTCCAAGGTGATGTACCGGAAGGAAGTGACACATTCTAATGGCAGTGATGAGAGGAAATCGCGTGGGCGGAAATTGGCTGATGAAATGGGACGACCTAAAAATCCCATGGTACACTCATAGACTGATGCACCGGAAGAGAGTGACCTGTGAACTGCATGACAGTTATTTCCGCTTAATGACGATCCAACATGCGATTCCAAAAAAGAGTTCGGACGGAGTTATAGACGAGATGTGGTAAGGAAAGCCACACCAGGCCGAAGGGGCTCGGGGCCCCCGATTGAATTGGGGTCCAGAGAAGATAGTGATAAGATGCAGTAAAGAAAGCCATCACCCAGCAGAGTGGGCCTCTGGGCCTCCGGTTGAGCATCAGGAGAACAAGAAAGACACAACGCTGACTGCCATAAGAGTGGGGGTCAAAATATTGCAGTTCTGTTCGGTCTCCAACTCAGTCTCACACGCAAACCTTGAATAACCTTTTCGAACACTTGCAATAAAGTGAGAGGTACATATTTGTTAAAGAAGTCTTCACTCGTCCTTTATCATTGTGTCGTTATGATGCTGCATGTGTAGATGACAATATAACAGAAGAACATCTTTACGGAATTATTATATCATAAATACATGAATACTCATGGGAAGTGACCGTAGTGTAGTAGCTATTGTCGCTGGAAATGGACAAGGAGACGAGAGTTCTAATCTTGGACGAAGCTGTTTGCATTTCACCCGGAAGTAATACTCTACTGAAAAATATGCATCCACTTATTTTCCCTCCAACCATGGGTAAATGGTTGGTTAGACTGGGCATTTTAAACTTGCTATTGCAACTGGTCTAGGAGAAGGGAAAAAAACTCTGAATTCAAACCTATTAAATTCATCTGAAATATTGACCTTGTGTCACATCCAGCCCGTGCAGAGGAGTTGATATATATATATATATATATATATATATATATATATATATATATATATATATATACAGACTTTGAACTACGTACAACTCCTGTTGTCACATCTCATTTACAAACAAGAAATGCGTAGAGCGCCGGTTCATTGGCCAAGTTGGTAGGGTGATCGCCAATAGTCCCGAAGACCTGGGTTCAATCCCAGGCGGCGTCATACCAAAGACTTTACAAATGGTACTTGATACCTCCTTGCTTAACACTTAGCAATAAAAGGTAAGTATCAAGGGTAAAGTGGAGCAATCCAAGGAAAGAAGTAGCGCTCTCCACTACATATCGGTGTAGTAGCTATAGAAACTATAAACTAGGTCGCCAAATTTACTTATATATATATATATATATATATATGATTAATATGTTGAAAATTACCGGTACCTACACTTTGCCTAACTCAAAAATATTATAATATAAAATCTAAATAATTGAATGTCTTATAAGCCATCAAATATCAAATTCATCAAATAAGTTGCTAAAAAATGGACAATTAAAAAGGATGGAGAAAAACGTGACCCAAAACATGGCGTCGAAGATTACAATGAAGAAAATAATTCAATTGAATAAAAATGAAAATAAAAGGTGAAAGAAGAATGTTGGGAAAAATGATGAGTTGGGAAAATGTTGTAAAGCAAATCCTAAAGAGAAAGCGAACGAAAATGGGAAGTTCAATAAAATAAGAAAAAAAAAGAAAAGAAAATGTGAGAATTCATTAAAATGCAAAAAAGAGATGACATTAAAGAAGAGGAAAATATGAAGAAAAATAAACATAATTTAAAGAGAAAAGAAAAAGCTTATTAAAATTCTAACAGATATAGAATAAAATAATGATAGAACCATTAGTAAAGCGAAAATGTATATTAATTTAGAATATTAATTTAAGATGTTTATCAATTTATAACCAAATTAAAGTACAAATAGACTAAAGTAAAAAAAAAATCACTTCATGAATATAATGAATGAATAATGCAATTAAAATCAAAGAAAAATAAAACAACATTAAGACAGGAAAGATGAATTATGTTTGATAATACTGATCAATTCTTATCCGGTGAATTGTGAAAAAAAAAGGAATTAGTAGTCAGTCTCTAAAAAGGGAAGAAAAAAGGAAAACGAAAATATGCTTTAGAAGCCTAAGAAAATGCAGAAGTTGAAAAAAGAGAATTGATAACAAATTATAAAAAAGATAAATAACAGTAAGAAGAAGAGTTGGATGTAAGAAACATATATAAAACAACAATTCATCAACTGCCCCACACGATCAGGATTTAACACAAGGTCAATTATTAAGCGGAGTTAATAAGTTTTGTATACAGAGTTTAGTTTCAAAACCTATTATAATACCAAGGTAAAATAATCCAGCCGGCATTACCATTTGCCCAAAACTGGATGGTGAATATTTGTATACCTTTCCAAAGAGAAGTTGAAGATATAGAAACGGCATATAGTATCAATGAAGAAGAAGAAGAAGAAGAAGAAGAAGAAGAAGAAGAAGAAGAAGAAAGTATTTCTAATGAGACGAAAAAAGAGCGATGTATGATAGAAAATGGAGGTAGAGAAAGAGGGAGCTAAAGAAAATAGAGAAGAAAAGAGAAATGCTATGATTACGAAAGGGAAAAGATTGTGAGAAAGGGCAGAAAAAGGAGAAAAGAAGTAGAAAATAAAGGAGGATGAGAAAAGAAAAAGGAGGAAGAAAAATGTAAGTCATAAGCAAGAAAAGTGTAAAAAGATGTTTGTTGTAATGGTAGGAAAACAATAATAAAAACGTTAAAACGAACAAAATGCAAGAAAGAAAAGACAGCAAAAAAATTGAAGAAAGTGAAGAAAATAAGAAAGACAAAGACAAAGAAGCGATTTATAAAAAGAATGAAGAAGAGAAGAAGAAAAAGAAAAAAAGAATGAGATGAGAAAGAAAGAAAGAAAGAAAGATACAGAAAGCATAAGAAAAGGGAGATAATGGGCGTAAGAAAAAGTTAACAGGAAAGAACCATGAGAAGCTGGAGTAAAAAAGAGAAGAGGAAGAAGAAAAGAAAGAAAAAGAAGAACAAATGATTCAAAGTGATGTGGAAGATATGAAAAAAGGCATTAAAAGCAACAAAAAAAAACCCCCAACAAACTATAAAGGCACCAACAACTGTAACAAGACAAACTAAAAGAAAGAATAGGCGGCGAAACGTAGGCATATCAAAAATAGAGTCTGACAAAGAAGAAATTTGATCGACAGTGCGCTTTTCTTGTCAGATGAAGTAAAACGCTTTTTGTAGCTAAACAATAAAAGAACAAGCTTGTTTTGTATTTAAAAAAAAATAAAAAGTTGGGAGCCAATTGTATTGTCGGAAGGTTCAATCCCCTCCCAAAAAAGCAACAAAAAACCCCCCTGATTTGTGTTCATATTACTCTTTCGCTTTCTCTCTCTCTCTCTCTCTCTCTCTCTCTCAACCCTCTCGCTCACTCCCTTTGCCGGAGTGTCTGTCTGCTTGTTTATCTGTCTGTCTCTGTTTCTTCTATCATGGTCGTTTCTTATCTATTTTCAGAAATCTTTTCTTATCAACTAAAGATGCTCAATCTATTTAACGTAATACATTGTTATTTGTTTTCCTTTCTTTTGACCCATATCAATCCATCATCTATTTCATTATTTTCATATCAATCTACCTATCTATCTATCTATCTATCTTTCTATCTATCTATCTATCTATCACAATCGGTTTCTTTCTTTCTTTCTTAATCTCTTTCTTTATTTATTTATTTCTTTATCACAATTTTTTCTCTTTCTGCTCAGAAATGAAGACATCCGATTTAGGTGTCTTAGTTTAATCAGAGATGATAGTGTGTTGCCACAATAAAAATGTTCAGTTATATCTTTTCTATCTCGGTGAGGCTTTTGAACTATCCTCGTATCTATCTATCTATCTATCTATCTAAATTTTTTCTTGTTTTTTTCTTAGGTAACATCTACATGCTAACAGCCACTAGAAATATATACGCTTCTCATCTACTGATCTACCCTTGTATGCTGTTTCTTTATCTTTTGGCCAACCACTCGATGTGATGCGATCATTATATCGAATTAAGTCTATCCTATCTATGTCAGTATCTCTGTTTACAGTTCATTTCTTCTTATCCCCAATGACTTTGATATATCACCATGCTAAATTATTCTATGTATGTATGTATGTATGTATGTATGTAGCTAGCAAGCAAGTTAGCCAGATAACTAACTTGCAAGGTAACGAGCTAGCAAGGTAACTATCAAGTTAACTAACTAGCCAGCTCGCAAGCCAACGAGCTTTTTCGATAGATAGAGATCTTAACTACTGTAATTTCTACTAATTTTACTTCAATATCTATCTATCTATCTATCTGTAAACTGCTATCATATCTACCTAGTTAACTTACTCCCATATCTATCTATTTATCTATCTATATATCTATCTGCTTATATATTTTTCGATGATCATAGATACATGAAGTCTTGCTTTGTTTCACATTTATTGGGCTACTATTACTCCTGTGGGGTGACTCCGATTCTTATCCGGTACTCAATAATTATGAGCTTTTTGCCAGACAAAGGAAAGCTTCGGTAAGAATAACATCAGCCACTTCTTACTTATCTTTCAGCCGTTCTTGGTAGCGGATTTGCTTCTGGCGTTAAATGTTAAATGCAGAAAACCTCAGAATATCTAAAGTCGAGCCAGTATGGCCTCTTCACTAAGGAGATTACTGTTATCGAATTCTCCATAACCCCTGGCAGATATTACTGAGGCGTTCTTGTGAAATGTGACGTAAACAAAACATTATACAATTTTTTCTTCTCAAATATGCATGTGCGCGTGTACACACACACACACACACACGCGCACACACACATACATATATACATACATACATACATACATACATGTGTGCGTGTGTGTGTGCCAATGTATTTCTATGTGTGAACGGGCTTTACACCTCCTCGTCTCAATTTCCCGACTATAATTGTCATATTTTTGGTACAAACTTTAGGTGAACAAGTCACTGGTTTCAACTAAAGATTGTATTTTGTTTGATTACAGTCATTAGACTGACTGGAAGAGGTAAGAAAACAATTATTTTGGTAGAGGTATAGTGCTCTGTTGACAATTATTTGAGTACTTTTTGGATTTAAGCAAAACCGTTTCGTAACAATTCGTTCATTTCAATATATATATATATATATATATATATATATGAGAGAGAGAGAGAGAGAGAGAGAGAGAGAGAGAGAGAGTGAATGAGAGTGTGTGGAAGCAAAATATGGAATAATTTTTAAAACGTTTTTTTAGTCTGATTCATCCGATTTTTGGAAAAAAACGTGATATTGTCCTGAAGACCTACCTAGGGCGATGAACGATAGGGAGGAGTGGCGAGAGAGGGTCAGGGATATCCGTGCTACCAGCACGATATGATGATGATGATGATGATGATAAGTGAGCAAGAAAAGAAATGACAAAGAATCTATGATTTGCTTCACGCCAAAACCAAATCAAAGTTTCTTTGTCTACCCAATACAAAACAAAGACATTAGTTTTTACAGAAAAAGTGTTTCTAAATGGAAAAGGGGAGGGGAGGATTGAACAAAATGGAAAAGAAGGCGTTTAAACTGCTCTCACTACGGCAATTCACAAATCTCCACAACGTCAATAAGAAAGCAAGCTAATGAATTGAAAATCAACGAGAAAACTGTGGACAGCAATTAAATAATGTATAAGCCCAGACCTTCATCTCCTTGATTACACTATACGGGGTCTTTTAGAAAACAAAACAAATTTAACATCCCATCTAAATATTGGTTTGCTTAAGACTGCTATTGAGGAGGAATGGTATAAAATGTCTGAAGAATTTACTTTGAAGACAAGCAAATCGTTTCGAAGGCGTATTGATACAATCATTAAAAAAGAAAAGTGTGGTCATATTGAGTAAATTTACTTTTTTTGTCTATTTTCGTATTTCGTTCTTCATTTTTTGAAATCAAAATTAATCTTGTTTTACAATAATGTCATTTATCATTATACTAGAATATTTCAAATTTTGCTTCGGCACCTTTTGTATATATATATATATACTTTCTTTAAGAAAAACAACGAAACCGGTCGCATAGGATTATGAATTTATTTCCATCCTGTTACGCATTTTTAAAATTTCCAAAAACACGAAAAATGATTAAAAGTACTTCTTCAGATCTTTTTGATAAAAAAAAATTAATTATTAAACCAAACTCCAGCAAGGCTTCTAAAGGATATATATATATATATATATATATACACACACACACACATACACACGCACACACACACATATATATATATATGTGTGTGTGTGTGTGTGTGTGTGTGTGTATACATCCTTTAAAGACCTAGCTGGAGTTTGGATTAATAAAGAATAAATTCACATGGTTTCAGTTCTTGGTGAATATTTTAAGCGTCTAAGGGACAATTATTTTTGCAAAAACAATCAATCATTAGTCACTGACTAATTAGGACCTAGTTGTCCAAATTCGTTGCCGTCTTTGATAATATTAAGGAATATTTTTAAGACATGCATAAACACATGCATTTGGTCAAAGCCAGAACTTTCAGGAAGCCAAAGTTAAATATATTGTCGTCGAGAAAGCTATGTGATGTTGCTTCTTTGTATTATTTATAAACAATTTATTATCTTACTCAGGTTTATCGTTTTACTATAAAAACACAAGTTATATCCGCTGAATCATATCATAGTTCCTCGTACATCAGAACCAAGTTACTTGTTGAGTTTTGAAGGGTTAATTGATAAGATAAAAGATGGAATAAATTTGCATTAAATTGCATAAGGATTAGGGGTTTATTAAAACTTTTAAACATAGGATCGTAATATTCGTTAATTTAAATTTGAATTCTAACATGTGAATAAAAAATATTCCAGAATTGCAGTTCTAAAAATAATCGAGTGACTTTACTTACTGTGGTATTTTCCGGCTATTTAATTCCTCATCATTTTCCATTGGAAAAAACATTTAGAACTTCTTGAAAAAAATCGCAAAAATGTTTTGTTTTTCAAGGCATTTGATAAGAAAATCCAGCAGAGAAACGTTATTCAAGAAAATTCAACTTGCATAATCATATTTACCAACCCCTCCGCTCGGGCAGGATATGACACAAGGTCGATTTTTAAGCGGAGTTTAACAAATTTGGATTCAGAGTTTTCCTTCTCCTAGACTAGTTGCCTCACCAAGGCTGAAGAACCCAGTCTGTACTACTATTTACCCATAGCTGGAGGGAGAATACTTGGATTCATACCTTTCCCAAGGGTATTAGTGCTATGTTAAATGCAATCAGTCTCGTCCAGGATTTGAACTCATATCGTCGTGTCCGTTTTCTACGACGATAACCATTACACCACGGGCACCTCCAACTTGCAAGTATTATATTTAATAAATCTTTTAGAGACAATTCTTGTTTAAAATTAAAGACGACTTTTGTCATGTCATCATACACTTTAAGAACGAGCTGAATAGGGAAATGATTTACTGATACAGCATACTTTGTGTTGAGATTCTGTTATGATATAAAAACTTTATTAAAAGTCGATAAATCTCTTATGTTAAGCAAACCGACTTCTCTGGGTGAAACGCTATCAAATTTACATTCGGCACCAGAGCTCAGTGATCCAGGAGAGTAAGAATCGGAAGCAGATTTCCAAAAATGGCATTTCCTACTCGCAGGTGGTTGACGTTGCCTAATTTAGTCCTTTTACACTCGACTATATATTAGTGAAGGATTTATGGTCAGAATTTTATTTATCTTTCTCTCTATATATCTATCTATCACTGAGCGATTCTATCTCTTAATCTCTATATTCGCAGGTCCTATCTCACCAAAACAAACGGATGTAGGAAAATTACCCAGTAAATCCTTGTCAGATTAGAAAGGATATATATATATATATATATATATATATATATATATATATATATATATATTTAAAGAATGCGGAAGTACATCGTATGCATTACGTTACGGTAATACTGTATGAAAACGCCAGTACAACTTGCTAATGTAATTTACAAAGCGCTTTGCTTTGATGTGGCACAAGGCCGAATGAATGGGGCGCCCAATGAGACTCGAACTCACTCGTGTAGGTCTGCTAGTCTAGCTTGCTAACCGTTACACCACCAGAGGTGCCCCAGTACAACTTGCTAATGTTAAGTTAAGCAGGACCAAAAAGATCCTATATTAACACTATGCAGGATATCGACAAATATATATATATGTATATATATATGAATGTAACGCGGGAAAAAAGGTTTGTATATGTATTCCTCCCTTAAATCATTAGTATCGGCGTTTTTAGATAAGGATTTTAAGGTTTACACCTTATGAATGGCATTATCATTGACATTGAACCGTATATCAAGGAAAAATTCACCGAGTCCAATTTAGTTGTCCTCAGAAGTAAAGTCATTAATCAGATCACTATGAATAATTATTTTAACTCATGAACTAGTATTACTAGTATAAAAGTAAAAGTAAACTTGGCGGCTCAGTCGAGGGTGACCCGAAGGCTCCCTTTTAAATAGCTACAACACCAAGGTAAAAGGGAGAGCGCTAGTCTATTTTCTGGATTGATCCATTTTACACTAGATCCGTACCTAATAATACTGAGTGCTTAGCAAATCGGCATCAAGAACCACTTTTGAGTCTTCGGTATGACTCAGCCTAGGATTGAACCCCGGTCTCAACTAGTATAACAATTTTTTATTTTTATTTTCATGCCTTAAAATAATTAGTTTTTTTTTTCTGGCATAACGTGTATAGTTATGTTAGACCCCCCCCAAAAAAATATACCTTAAAAATCTATCTATTGGGGTGTCCTCGTGGTGTAATGGTTAAAGCGATGGACTGCGGAATCGTAGTACGCGAGTTCGTACTCCAGTCGCGCTATTACATTCACTTTCGGGCAAATACCCTTGGGAAAGGTATGAACCCCCTTATTCTCCCTCCAACTATGGGTAAATAGTAGGACGGACTAGGTTCTTCAGCCTTGGTGAGGCAACTAGTCTAGGAGAAGGAAAACTCTGAATTCAAAACCTGTTAAACTCCGCTTAAAAATTGACCTTGTGTCATATCCTGCCCGAGCGGAGGGGTTGGTAAATAGTACCTTAAAAATCTATCTAACATCATGCCTCTCATAAATAGATTTCTGGTTAAAATATTAAAATAATCTTTTAAAATCGCTGATGTATTTTAGTTCCTCTTTTTCTAAGAATATTTTTTTAGCGTAACTGCTAAATCTTGACGGAAAATATATTTTTCTTTTTATCGTGATATCATTCGAGGGAAATTTTTGAATACGACGTGAGGACGAAAATATTCTAATCTGATCTCGGTTCTCTGCATCTATATGTGTTATTGTATGAAATTGCGTGCGTGCTTGTGTGTGTGCGTCACATACTCCAGTGGTGATCAATAAAAACGCTTAATCTTGGTCATAATAAAAAAAATAAAGAAAAAATCTCATTTTTGTTCGTGTAGAATGGTCACTTGTCAAGCATCAGTTGTGCAAACTTGCACATTTTCATAAATTTGATGAATTGCTTTTTAGAAAAATAATGTTCGATGCTAAAATTCGTCCCATCTTCTTGATTATACGCATTATAAATTATGTTAAACATATGAACCTGAGTAACATTGAGGGCTTAGTGCCAATACTAATATATATATATATATATATATAAGTTGGCCGACCCTAGTCGAGGGTAACCCGAATGCTCCTTTTTCAATAGCTACTACACCGAGGTGTTGGAGAGAGCGTTTACCCTTTCCTTGGATAGGTCCACTTAACCTTGATACACACCATGTAATGTCAAGTATTTAGCAAGTACCATTTTTGAGTCTTTAGCATCACTCGACCTGGAATTGAACCCTGGACCCCGAGACCATTGACGCAGTTTTTTTTTCCAAGCACCCGTCGTGTCTATACTACTGTATAGATGGATCACATGGATGCTGACTTAGTGCATGGAAAGAAAGCTTGACGGGAAATGCAAAAGAATGCTATAAGCCATACTGAACCAATCCTAGAGGCAACACCCCACAAAACAGAAGCTGTACGGTCACCGACCACCCATCA
The DNA here is from genome assembly GCA_963585895.1 of Sepioteuthis lessoniana. Classification (NCBI taxonomy): domain Eukaryota; kingdom Metazoa; phylum Mollusca; class Cephalopoda; order Myopsida; family Loliginidae; genus Sepioteuthis; species Sepioteuthis lessoniana. The sequence goes on along the minus strand of OY757919.1, from coordinate 24,122,411 downwards.
CTAAAAACATTCAACTAAGACAAACAAGACTTACAGGACACTGATGGAGAATTAAGGGCGAGCTCATAAGGGACGTTATTTTGTGAACTTCACATTGAACCTATCAACAACAGATCTGTACAGACACATGATTTAATCTAGAGGAATTGCCGAGTGCGACAGCCGATAAAGAGAAATAGAGAGAGAGAGTCAGGGAAATCCGTGCGAGCCGCACGACATGATGTAGTTGAATGTATTTATGCTATTTAATTATTTATGGTCTCCGACTATTTAATGTTTAGTTTTTTATCTTGAAAATAAGGGTTTAGTAGTCAGGCTTCTCCACAAGTTTGATGCTTTAGTTTAGAATTAAGCTAGAATACAAGCATATTATATAGCACATGGATAAAACAAATGAATGAATAAGGCCAGTGAAATAAATGAGAGAAAGATATGAAACAAATAATGGTTGTAAAACGGCATGGACAAAATGAACATTTGAAACAAGGCAAACGAACAAAAACAAATTTATATATTAAAACAAATAAACTTACATTGATACATAAAAATATTACTAAGTCTACCAACTAAATAATAGTGTGTATATATATGTGAGCTCATGTGTGTGTGTGTGTGTGTAACACAACTAAACTACAAAAAGAATTGCAAATTTAAATGTCCTTTTTCTATGGTTTGAAACAGGCAGTTTTTTAGAGACGGGAAAGCGTCTCATAGTTCTTGTATATGAATGTCTGCGAGGCATAGTGTTGCTGCTGCGGAGAAATTTTGGTCAAAGAGGTGTTGCCGCTACGAAGAAATTTAGTCAAAGAGAAAGAATGTGTTTTAAGACGGCGTATTTATAGAAAATACGGTCTTGTAAGTGGCTCAAAACGCAGGATTTGAATTTACGCGCGCCGACGTAGTTGTAAGCATATCACGTGGTCCTCCTGGCCAATGGTTTCCCGAGACTGAACATTGAGCATCCGCCATCTTTGTGGGAACAAGTGGCATACCGCCCAAAATAATTTATAGGAGTGTAAAGTCCTATAATGACTGTGATAATGATATATATAACATAAAACAGGGAAAATGGCTGGATATGATATAGTCAAGATGCTACGTCACTTTGATGCAAGACAAAATGTTTTCAGTAATAAATGCAAAATTCCAAGTGCAAGATTTCACATTAAACGTTAATGAAAACGTGCAAGATTTCCCATATTAAACATTAATGAAGAGAAACAAAAATCCACTTTAAGTTTAAAGTTGGAAGCCTCTCTAATGAAAACAGTCTTAATTAAGCCGACCACTTTAGCATATAGAATAAACGTGCGGATGACATTTTTAGGATTTTTTTTTAAAAACGAGACCTCGTATATCGCATCAAATATTTTCCTCTTCTCTATCATTTCTTCCTCTTGACATTATAGCGATGAATATCTTTTGCTTCTTAATTCATCCATTACAAAAACAAATGCGTATATTTGTTCCATGAAAGCGAAATAATTTTCCCTTGATTCCATTTTTGCCTCTTGTGAATGCCCGGCATTTTTATGAACACATTACAATCTGGTTTTACGGAGGCAAACCCTTTTCATGTACCTTCCCCTTTCCTCCACAAATATTCTCCCGACGGCACTCTCTATCAAACCCACCTTTCCACTGGATAAGTGTGATACGTTACAAAAATAATAAACAGAGAAATAGACAAAAAGAATCAATTTCAACTGAAAACAAATTACTGATAAGATAGCAGGTTTTCACTCAGCTCCACAGGAATGCAGAGAAAAGGAGCAAGAGGAAGGACAAAAATTTAAAAAGAGAAGAATTCAAAGAGAGAGAAGAAGAAGAAGAAGAAGAAGAAGAAGAAGAAGAAGAAGAAGAAGAAGAAGAAGAAGAATTGAGGAAAGAAAAAGAAAATTATTTATGAAAAAGATGAACGAAAAAAGAAAGAAAGATGGCGTACAACAAAAAAGAAAGAAAGAAATTATAAAAAAGAAGGAAAGATAAAAGAAGAAAATAAAGAAGACAAACTGATATGTTTACGTCGTCGTATGAAACCAATATACCGAATTTAGCTAGGGTTCGTCGGAGTCTAGATGATTATTAACAGATAGAATGATTGTAATACTTCAATGGTAGCAATGACGTTTGTCTTCTTAATTTGCATATCAGCGTCCCTCTGTCGCTTTTACATGGGTTCGAAGATTAATTAGTAATGTAGCGAGACAAACCAATATCAGTGTATAAGCACACACACACACACACACACACACACACACACACACACACAAACTGACAGTAAAGAAATATATATGTGTGTGTCTGTGTGTTTGGGCAACATTTCTTCGATAATACATATTTGATTAAACAACATAGACATTTTTTGTCAACACATTTTGCATCTATCCTTTCGAGTGACCGTATCGTTTTTATGATATACAGCGAGTTATGCAAAAAAACAAACGTTATATATCAATTGAAATGTACTCTAGGAGATTATATCTCTGAAATAACAGTATATACGCTGGTTTTATTTCAACTACACTATCGAGACGGCTCACTATGCATCCCTCTGATACCAGTTCAATAGCACAACGCATAAAAAACATTCGTGCCCAAAAACTGAGTTTCGGAAAATTCTAAAATTTTTTTGATGGCTTTTTAAAAAAATGAACTTTAATACTCAAAGAAGCGTCGATGTTCTATATACCTCTCAACAGTTTTTTCATTAACTCCTTGTAGTTTTTATCCCGGCGATTACCTAAGAAGTCTTTCACCATGTCAACAAACGATATCCAAACGAATAATTTCAAGTCATTCACTGAATTAACAAATTCATCCTTAATGAATTTCCTGATGTTATAGTGAAACCATTTTCATGATTGTTTTCATGTACTATGTAATAAGTGCATTCGATTAGGATAACTTGGAGTGTCTTACAAACTGAGAAAACAAAAGCTCTCAATGTGCTTGGTTTCCTTCTAGGGTGAAGGGAAAAAAGTGATAGGATAAATTTATGAGTATCAAGCGGAAGATTTTAGGGTTTCATTTTTTGATGACACCTTAGTTATCAGGTTTAGAAAAGTCAAGTACTAATAAAGTTTATCGGTTAATTTGAATTTTCGAGATAACTTGGACAAATTTGGTACTTCTATTCGAATTTATTTTTTTTATTCAAAAACACAAAACTTTTTTATTATGTTGAATATATTATATTTCAGGTGGTTGACATAAATTGCTTAACCTTGCTGAGAATTGATGAATTTCTATGACCTTTATTAAATAAATTTTATGATCGGCCAAGATCGTAAATAGATCGTTTTTTTTTCCGAAATTGAGCAGTTACGGTAAAACAAAAAGGGTAACAAACTATGAAAAACTAAGTTCATTTTCGGAATCCGCATCATCCAATTAAATAAAATGGGAGTTCTGTTTCTTGGCTCTAAAAATTGTGTTGATCAATGTTATTATTATCATTTTACTCATTTGAGAGTTCTTCATATTAGAGTTAGCTGATGGTTTTCAACTGGAGTCTGAGTGACAGAAAGTCTCCCGGACTCTTCTTAGTATTCTGTACAATCTCAACAATGATGGAGTTTGGATGGTCTCTAGACGTCCACTTATTTTGAAATCCTCCAGTATATCATAATTATTATACTCATTTGAGAATTTTTCCCACTAGCGTTAGCCGATGGTTTCTCACAGGAGTTTGAGTGACATCAAGCTACCTCAAGCTTCCAAGATTCTTCTCAGTATCTGACAGATCTTAACAATGCCATAAATTTGACGGTCTCTGTTTGTCCTTTTATTGTTAAGTGCTCCAGTCCCTGTATTAATCCTTTGGTGACTGTACCAAGAGCACCAATTACAATTGGTATCACAGTCACTTTCATGTTCCTCAGTATTTTCAGTTCCCTAGTAAGGTACTTATCTTTCTTTTCGCTTTCTTTTACTTTTATTATTGTAGTCTGTCAGGACAGCAACGTCCACTATTCAGCAGGTGCTCTTTTTTTCGTTGATTATTATTAGTTCTGGTTGTGAGGCAGATTATTATTATTATTATTATTATCTCCATTTGAGTTTTTCACATCAGCGTTAGCTGATGGTCTTTCACTGGAGTTGAGTGATAGCAAGTCTCCTCATGTCTCCAGGACTCTTTTCAGTATTCTGGCCGTTCTCAATAATGTAGTTTTTATGGTCTCCACTCGTCTGCGAACTTCCACGTCCTCCAGTCACTTTAGTCATCCTTTAGTTACTGTACCAAAGGCACCAATCACAATTTGTATAATTATCAACTTCATGTTCCACAGTTTTTTTTAAAAATTCTCTAGCAAAGTCGAGGTATTTATCCTTCTTTTCAAATTTTTTGATTTTTATTCTGTGGTCAGCCGGAACAGCAAAATCGACAATTTTGCAAATTCTCTTTTTGTTGTTGATTATTATAAGGTCTGGTCTTCTGGCCAAGATTAGGTGATCCGTCTGTACGTCAAAGTCCCATAGGAATTTAATTGTGTCATTTTCTAGAACAGGTGGTGGGTTGTGCATATACCATTCGTCCGTATTATTATTATTATTATTATTATTATTATTATTATTTCAAATACCAATTCCTTTGTATTACAAGATTAACCAATTTCATCTTTAAATGAAATTGCTATCGCTCTTGTTTTTAACGATGGGCATTCCAATTTGAATTATATATATATATATATATATATATATATATATATATATATAGTCAGAGGATTACGTAGGCGAGATTGACAGTTACCAAGCACTATTGAATCTGTGCGTAAGTTATCTTTCATCGTCAGCATGTCGTGCTGCCAGCACCGATCTCCCTGACCTTCTCTCGCCACCCGTCTCTTTCGTACATCGCTCCCCTGAGGTCTTCCAGGCTACATCCTGTATCGGCTCATAGCTGTTGTATATAAGTTCTAGCTGGTCATCCTACCTTTGCACGTCCATGTGAAAGGGGTCCACAGGAGTACATCACTTATGAGTTTGTATTCTCCAGCAGTGTCCTGCATGTTTAATTCGTCTAACTTGGATAGTTTTCATGATGTGTGGTAGTTGGCCAAATAGCTGCTGTTTTGTGGGCTTTTGACTCCAGGACTAGTTCAATATTTGTAGTATTCTTGTGTAATTACCATCAAGCTTTTTCTTCATAGGCTTAGTTAGCGTCCACGTGGTGCACCCATTGAGCAATATTGATACGATTGCAGCTTGGAAAAAACTGCGTTTTATTTTATCGGTCAGGTGCAACATCCATATGACCAATAGACTATCGATAGCAGCCCATACCTTTCCTAGTCGCGTATTGATGTTATTCTCGATTGATGAGACGGTGCTTCCGAGGTAGGTGAACTTGTTCACTAGTTTCAAAGGACCACCTTTTAGTGTGGAAATTTCGCCTCTTTGATTAAAGTACATGTATTCTTTGTGTTATCCTAACATTTATATCAGGCGTGTGTCATAAGTAATTAGGCAGGGGATGCAATTGTTAGAACTACACAAAGAAATTCTGACTTTGTGGTTCTTTTACAGACGTGACTTGTAGCAGTGTCCATAGAACGGGGACCAAGCCTTATTTGAGAACAGACCCAGATGAAAATGATAAGCACATACTCTGAATTAAATTCTTTGTCTCAGAAATCTACAAATGAAATGTGAATGTTCCACTTTTCATATGTGATAATAAATATTATAAATTCGATAGTGTACACTGCCAATTTTTTGTGTGTATGTAAGTGTATATATATATGTTTGTATATTGTGTACGTGAGTATGTATGTGTGTGTGTGTGTGTGTGCGCGCACGCGCGTGTGTGTACACCTGAGTCTGTGTATATGTGTGTGTGTGTGTGTGTGTGTGTGTAAGGATGTTGGCCAGAGGCAGGTAGAATAATGTTCCTAACTCCTCGAAAATAAAGGATTGAAGAATAGAAAAAGAAGAAAACTAAATGACAGTAGTGGGAAGGGTTGTACAGTAAGAAAGAGTATTAAGGTGACTAATCAACATGGCGGTGAGAGCCTGCAAAGACATTCCACAGCTCAAAGACGAACAATTACTGCCTGTCTCTCTTTTCAAAGACTGCAGGGCCAACAGAGTCTAACACGTGCGCGTTTTTCTATGCATATCTATGTGAGTGAACACGTGCGGTTGCGTCGCTTTGAAAGAACTTGATCCTGAATCTTTTTCTTAAAAGCTGATATATCCCCTGTGCATTCGTGCGCATGCGCAGACCTGCATTTGGTTGGTCGCGTCCATGGAAGACGAGATGCATGCATCTTGTATTCAACTTTCTATTCCTTGTTCTCCGAATACAACTCTGTTCTAGCTTATCTGAAAATTTATCTTCCAATATATCTATTTATTTATTTATTTATCTAGATCCAGAGACACTAACCATCAAGTGTTTCTGTGTCAGCTATTCAATCAAACTATTGTCAGCAATTTTCATATCTTTCGAGTGCTTCTTAATTTATACCAGCAACACGATTATATATATATATATATATATATATATATATAGAGAGAGAGAGAGAGAGAGAGTTTTTGTCGTTGGAAATGGACACAGCGACGAAAGTTCAAATCCTGGACTAGGCTTGTTAGATTTCACGTAGAAAAGGAATGATTCAAAGAAATCTCGATCTAGCTATTGGTAAATTATTGGGCAGACTAGGCTTTTTACTTTAGTATTGAGACTGGTTTAGGAGAAGGAAAACACTGAATTCAAGCCTAAGTTGGCGACCGTTATCTCGGATGACTCGAAGACTCCCTTTTCAATTGCTACAACACCGAGGTGTTGAGGAGGGGGCTACTTCATTCCCTGGACTGATCAGCTTTACCCTTATAATGCTGAGTGTTAAGCAGGGCGGCATTCTATACCACTTTTGGAGTCTTTGGTATGGCTCAACCTGGGATTGAACCCCGGTCTCCCAGACCATTTGTGAACACTCAAAAATGATGCTAAAGGTTCAGCCTGTTAAACTCAACTTAAATTTTGGACTTGTGTCACACTCTTACTCATAAGGTAGCGGATGTCTTTGCAGAGAGAATCATATCTAATATTGATGAAAAATATCACCTTCCTTTTTCGATTACTCTTCTTGTGACTTCGCACAGTTATCTTCGGAGTCCTTTACACTTTCCATAACTGTAACTTTTATTTTGAGATTGCCATCAGCAACCTAATCGCGTTCTCCCTGATATTGTCGATTTCAGCTTCGTGAAAAAAAAAGGATGTCGCAAGAGACTTATTTATCTGGACAGTAGGGCTCTGATAGTTTAGAAAAAAAATAAATAAACGAACTGATGTTGCTATGTTGCATCCGATTCGTGAAATATTCAAGATTGTTGTACACGTTCCGGAAAAAATCTCTTATTCACGTTAAAAACATCCTTTTGCACAGCTGTATAAATAAACGAAACGTAGACGCATATTTTAGTATACATTGTAATGTCCACTGAACGACTTCAGTTTAAAGGAATCTGACGTGTTTTCAGCAAAAGAAAATAGAGGTCTGATCCCAAAAGAGAGCCGCTAAATCTCTACTCGGTTACCATCGCACCAAGTCTAAATAAGAAAATCTTATAGTCCTAAAAAGTGTTCAACCCATACATGCACACACAATTGTGCAAATTTCACTTCATAAATCGTAAAATGAGAGAAAAAAAACTGCTAAGTGAGGAATCCAAAAAAATAAGATTGAAAAAAAAAAACTTCTAACAATATTTACACAAACTTGAACACCAATCATCCCTTCATTAACATGGGTAGGAAACATAACTATTTGACAAGTTATAATCAATATATATATATATATATATATATATATATATATATTATTTCTATTTTCTTGGATCTGATGAAGTTTTTGATTAACGGGATGGAAATAAATTTATTATCCTAATGTGACTGAATCTTGCTTTTTTTTTCTTGAAATAATATTATTTGCTTTGTAAATTTATTTATATTGAGCACTTTACCAGGAACATGTAAGCATTCGAAAATTGAATAATTTATTTGTCCTAACGGAATTTTTCCTTACTCCGAATTTACTAGTTTGAAGGATACCTTATATATATATATATATTCCAGTTTCATTCCTATAGATAAAAATAAAAAATAAAACGGGGATTCTTTCGAGTGTCGCTACTACTGTATGGTTGCACTACTTGGATTTTAATGAAATGCTTGGAAAGAAGAAAAAACAAGTGGGAATCACACAAGGATGCAGCGAGTTTTTTTTTTTTTTTTTTTTTTTTTTTAGAAAAAATCAGATCCTGGAGGCAGCACTCCACAAAATAACAGCTGTACGCCAACTTACCTTTCATCTTACAAACCATCCATAAAAGACGTACAAAACATTTCTGGTATTGCTAGTGATGTAAGAACGAAACTCATAATCGACGTTCTCCAATGGATTCCTAAATATGGACATACAATTGTTAGCTGACCAGCTAAAACTTATAGTCATTATCTCTGTGTGGACACTGGGTACCGTCTAGAGTACTTGCCAGGACTGATGGCCGATAGTGACGAAGGAATCTGTGATGTCTTGGCAATGTAATATATATATATATATATATATTAGAAATATATACGATATGTAATGACATATTAATGAGTCATTAAAAAGAGTGAGAAAGAAACTTACCTTTAATCTTGCTTATCGTGGTAAGAAGGAAGGTAGTATTTCCAAAATAAAGAAAGAAATCTTTTCTCAGATTGTTCTGTTAGTTTTTGAGTCAAAGGCCATATTTCTTAACAGTCCAAACTTTCGACTATCTGTAAGCCAAAAAAATGAGAAAAAGAAAAGCGATATAAATAAGTGTGCAGTAAACTATTTTTTTTTAATTATTCACATTTTGGCAATAAACTAAACGAAATAATGATAAAAATTATCAAATTTGAAAATTTAAAATACACTTGAAAAAAAATACGGTCACTAATTTGAATGTCAAAGGGGGTGAATGGTGAGAGAGTGTCAAAGTAATATGTGCTCTCGGCACTTGATGATGATGATAATGATGTTAAATTTAAACGAGAGTCCTTCATGAAGTTCTAAGCCTCACCCAGATGTTAGATTTTTCACACACCTCTCATCTTTATATTGAACCTCGACTGCTTGGAAATATAGACAGAAAGCTGAATTAGTGCTTCTGGTTTTAAAAGAAATGGAAGTGTATCTATCTCTTCAAGAAAAATATTCTGTCCTCCTTTCTGGGTGAGGCTTAGAACTTTTTGAACAACCATCGTATATATATATATATATATATATATATATATATATATATATATATATATTGAACTTGGCTTGTCGAGCCCATTTCCTTAAGTCAATAACCATTACGCCATAACTGCTTTTACGTGTGGATGTAAGTGAAAGAGAGAGAGAGAGACAGAAACAGAGACAGAGAGTGAGAATTGTGTGTGTATTTGATTGCGGTGTTATTTTTTGTTATTCACAGGATGAGCCCCAAAACACTCCTCGATTTCAAGTAGTCATAACATCAAAACCTATTGGAATATGTTTATAAATAAGGTGACATCACGTACACTAACTCAAAATACTTATTTTCTCACGAGCAGAATCTCTGTGCTAACCTCCCACAGCTAGAGGGCAGTGAAATCCAAGATGGTGCTCATTCTACAGTAACGTTTTCTTTTTACTCACACAGTCCTTTATATTCAATGCTTAGGTTTTAAAAGTTAAACGATTATATAAGTAATAAAATGATTATAAAAAGGAAAAGACAAGGTGAAAAATACAGAGAATGAGTTTCCAAAATTGTAATAACTTTTAGAGCACACTCAAAACAATTGGGCACGTTCTAAAAAATAAATCAGATCACATTTTGTCACGATTCATTTTTGTCATTTGGTTTTTAATTTGTTTAGTTTTGGTTGCCTCGTTTCATGGCAAATATAATGGGCTATTAAATCCGAAAACTAGTTGAATAGACCAGTCATCCTGAGCTGTAAAATGCATCAACTGTATCACTGCAGATGAGTAAGACCCCCTCCACTAATGATTATCGGAGATTTGACATTAAACAATCTGATTGCGAGGCTCCAGTAATGCTAGAGCTTTGAAGAATGCAGTGTACCCCTTTATTTACATAACTCACAAATTCACTCTGGGTCGGAGGGGTAGCACTTGATAGGGTAGTGGGTAGAGTGTTCGTCAATGGTCCGGGAGACCTGGGTTCAATCCCAGGTCGAGTCATACCAAAGACTTTAAAAATGGTACTTGATACCTCCTTGCATAACACTCAGCAATATAAGATACGTATGGAGGGTAAAGTGGAGCAATCCAGGGAAAGGAGTAGTGCCCTCCCCTACAGCTCAATGTAATAGCTATCTAAAAGGGAGCCTTCTGTTCACCCTCGTCTACGGTCGCCAACTTTACTTACAAACAAATGACTATTGCAAAACTGAATTGTTAGAAATAGAACTGTTTGAGCATTAAACTACAAAATCTCTTTACAAATCCTCTATTTAAGTATAAACGTATCTCTTTACAAATCTCTTTATAAATTTAAGTATAAATAAATCTTTTTACAAATCCCCTATTTAAGTATAAACAGGATTTAGTATTAAATAACCAAAACTTTTTGATCGGCCATAAAACCAAACCAAAGCCAGTAGAAGAATAATACTATTACTATTTAAATCATAGTTGGAAGATTTGTGTTTACATCGTAATTAGGATCTCACATTTGAAACAATAGAAAATAAATATTTTTCACGTATGACAAATTGCCCAGTCAGCTGGGGCAGCTGAATACATCGACAGTATCTCCGCAGAGGGGTAAGACCCCTCCCAACGAGTGTCCTGGATATAACACTAAATCTGATGATGAGGTTCCAGTAATGCAGGAACTTTGAGGAATGCGGAGTACTGTAATATAATTGCGGAGGGATTTCGTTTTATATATCTTGCCTTTCGGTTTAGTTAGGCTGAGAACCTTTCGCTTAGTGCATGGGTTAGTTAGGTGCATACATTGAGCGCAGGTGTTCACGCGTGCACGGGGTGGATGAGACAATCAGAGATGTCACAATAAAAACCCCAGATAGAAAATGGACCGGGGACGTGAATGACGTCATGCCTAGAAGCGCTGAGGATTTGGGGGATTTGAAAAAAAGCAGTTAGTTGAGTTTTGGACTTGTGCGGGGCAAGTTGATTTTTGGACCACGCCGAGGCGAGACCAGTTTGGGTCTACGAAATGGGCTGCACGTGGTGGATTTTGATGGAAAAATCAGCAGAGAAAGAAATTTTGTGTGTCTCTCTCTCCTCGTCGAAAAACCTTAAACCCAAAAAGGTAAATAAAAGTTTCGTGTTTTCGGATTCCTATATTTTTTTATGAACATTTTATGAACATTATCTCTATTTCATGTGTTTATATCTGTCTATGTAACAGCACCCTTTCATTGCCATCGTTACTTATACTAAGCTGAATTGTTTGAATTAGAACTGTTGGACTTAATTGAATAGCTTTAAATAGTTTTTGACAGTTAAACTGTGTACTTATGGTCAATGGAGTTGTTTGAAATATAATTATTTATTTGTATGAAAATGGATTTGACATAAGATATCCTTCAAAGGTTGATATGCCATAAAATCCAAACAAAAAACCAATCATATAAAATTGCCTGAGCAGAATAAGAATTTCCAACATGAATGTATAACCGTTATATTTCCCTTGGTTTTATTTACAAATGTCAACTCTGAAATGCGGGTCCCAATAGTTATCTTACCCTCCTACAGTTATAGATTTTCCGTATCGTCTTTATCTTTGAAATAATCAAGATAAAATCAAGGCATGCTTACTGTTGTATTTCTTTTTTGCCAATTTGCTGCTGTAGCTTTTTTTTTTTTGTGATTATTATTTAGGTCAGCTGACCGTTTAGGTTGTGAGAAAGCCATCTCCTTCTCGTAACCATTACCAAGAGACTAGACGGATATATATTTACAGCGAAGAAGCCAGTAAGATACAGACAGCGAGAGACAAATCCCACCAAAAGACCATTCTTAAACCAGATCTATAAGTAGAGTTTAAAATATTTCCTGGAAGTTTGTTTGAAATCGGGCCAAAAAGGCAGGAGCCGAAGAGATACAGACAGACAAAGATTTGAATCATAAGATTTCTCTATAGAAAAGAGATAAACACTTTCCCTGCTGTTCGGGCTAGGATTAGAAGGTGGCATCTGATCATCTTCTTCGGAAGTTTTCTTTACTTCTGATAGAACTTAAAAAAATAAATAAATAAAATAGAGGCGAGTCTGGTCCAGAGGTAGAGTCCTCAGGCAGTACCTCTTCATTGCATGAAAGAGAGTATACTAATCGCTTTGTGACAATTGTCTTATGGACCTGGTGATTTATATATATATATATATATATATATATATATACCTTGTAATCCATGGTTAACTAGTTAATTATACCCCCAACTAAATAAACCTATTTTCAACGCCTAATAAAGACAAAACACGTCTAAGTAATCATCGCCTTTCTTGGGGCTGACATGAAATTGTTTATTACTTCTTATAAGGTGTGTAGAGGTAGGTATATGGGTTATAATAAAGAATTGTTCTTCTCCTTTCTGACGTACAAAACTAAAAAAGTAAGTCTGCCTTGTATGTCAATAATTTATCCATAGCGGGATGGTTGGAGGGAAGAAGTGGGTTCACCCATTTCCTGAAGGCATTATCCTGATGTGAAATGGAAACTGCTTCATGTTGAATTTGAACACGGTTTGACGTGACTATTTCCTAAGCAAGATAACAATAACGGTATGTCCGTATCTTACTTGTGGATGTGAGTAAGAGAGAGAGAGAGAGAGAGAGAGAGAGTGTGTGTGTGTGTGTGTGTCCTGTTTTTAAATTGCTTATTATAAATATATTCAATCTCTAGTTTTTTTTTTTTAAATAGGAAAGACACAGTGTTGTATGGTTCACCGCTAATGATACAGCAAATCAATTCTGAACGTTTTTACTTGTATTACTGAGTGACTGTGGATATTTGTTTAACAAAATCACAGATTTGATTTGCCAAAGCAAGCAAATGGTGTAGGCCTAAAACTGAATTCATCTTGGCGCACGAAACTTTGATTTCTGGGGAATGTTTGAAATTCAAATTTTATAGAACAGTAAAACAAATCAAGAATGTTAACCAGTCAGTGAAGATCACTGGTTTAGTAGAAGATGGAATAAAACTGACAATATATATATAAAAGTAAAGTGGGTGACCTTAGCCGAGGGGGACCCGAAGGTTCCTTTTTAAATAGCTACCACATCAAAATGCAGGAAAGGGGGCTACTTTACTCTTAAACCTCATTTATTGTACTGAGTGCTAAGCAAGCTGGCATGAAATATCATTTTTTGAGCTTTTGGAATGACTCAACCTGGGATTGAACTCCGGTCTGCCGGAGCATTGACAAACGGTCTACTCATTAGGCTAATATATACATATATATTTGTTTTGCCAGTGGAAATGTTCTTTATTCATCTATATATATATATATATATATATATATATATATATATATATATATATATATATATATATATATATATATATATATATATATATATATATATATATATATATATATATATATATATATATATATATATATATATATATATATATATATATATATATATATATATATTAACCATTCCAGAAACAAAATGGAATATAAATATAGTGATTATGACCATTATAAGAACGTTATATAACGTAGAACCTTATAAAAACGTCTGGAAAAATTGAAAATCCAAGGAAGATATCGTCGAATAGACTTGCATTCAATAGAAACCCAGCGAGAGTTTTAAGATACAACTGGTGTGAAAACTGAGATGATAATAAAAAGAAGTAGGAAATAATAATAATAATAATAATAATAATAATAATAATAACAACAACAACACGAGAGAAAAAGAAATCCAATAGGAAGCTGCATTTCAAGGCAAACGAAATTTCTTTGACAATTTTTCAATCTTTTAAGTGCTCCAATATTCCCGAATGCCAAGGATCGGCGTGGGGGCGTCAGAAAATAGCAGCAGGGGGCGCAGGGAGTTAAGCTGCTGCCGTAAAGGCTGTGGGGATGGGGTGTTTCGAAAGCGAAGTCGTCATTAAAGGTAACTGTAGGACTGACAGCCGAATGGATAGAGTTGGCGTGCAGCGGGCCTGCACGTGCGAGGAAGCCATGCACAATCGACGTCGGGTAGTGGCAAGAAAGGGGGCGGAGGAAAGGCTGGTGGAAAGAAAGGATGATGGTAGCAGCGGCAGTGCCGTTGTTGTTGATTATGATGGTGGTGGTGATGGAAGAAAGCTCCGTTTGAAGAGCCGAAGAATTCCGTGGAAATAGTATCTTAGCTCAAATTTCAATGTTGGTGGCGCCTGGCGTCGTCCAGGTTTTATGAGTTGTGTTTTAATTTTCCAAATTTGGATTGGATCTTTCCGTGTTGCAGCTTTTCCTCGTCAACACCATTACAAATTAGAGCCAACAGCTACGTTTAATTAAGAAATAAGGTTTCTAATCCTATAAAAACTAGTTTTAGACCAGATGGACCATTTTATTGCTTTTTGTTTGGGTTTATGGCATACCAACTTTTGTGGGTTATTTAATGCCAGATCCATTTTTATACAAATAAACAGTTCTATTTTAATTAATTCAGTTTAGCATAAGTACCCAGTTTAATTATCAAAAATATTTCTCTTTCAAGCTAATCAGTTCAGTCAAACAGTTCTATTTCAAACAATTCTGTTTAGTTTGCAAAAACAGTTCCATTTCAAATTATTTAATTTAGCATAAGTACGCAGTTTAGTTCTATTTGACCCATAGATAGGACTCTATCAAGTGCAACGAACATGGGTCCGAGTAGATCTGGGAACGATGGCAATGAAGAGGTGGCTCTGCATTCCTCAAATTTCCAGCATTGCTGGAATCTCACCATCAGATTGTTTAGTGTTATATTCAGGACACTCTTCTGCAGAGATACAGTCGGTATACTCTACAGCTATTGCTGATGGGACAATGGACTATTTTAGTGATTTTGTACATATATGAGACTCAAACAGGTTCCGTCAATCCTGGTAGGAGTGGACCTCAGAATAAAAGCGTTGAAGAAGAACTCTACACATATCAGATCTACAGAAGTGAAGCCTTCTTATCAGATGCAGTTTAATGTCCTATCCAAGACAGATTTTTGTGCTGAGGTCTTAACTGTCCGCAAGAAATAAAGAGCATATTCAGACACTCACCGAGGGGTCGGTGGGTGAAAAACTACACAGCACGCATTTCTAAGGGTATATCGAATCAAAGGTGTTTATTTTTGTTGATACTCGTTAAAATACAAAGCCAAGTATCATAATAAAAATTGCCTTGATTGCAGGGGCTATAGAACACGCCGAATGCTTCTCTGCACAGAGGTAAGACCTCTATACCGTACGACGATTGTCCTGGATATGGCACTTAATAATCTGATGGTGAGCTTCCAGTAATGCTGAAGCTTTGGGGAATACTGAGTACTCCCTCCTTGCCATCGCTGCCTGGTCCACTCTGGCTCGAAGTGGTAGCACCTGATAGGGTCCAATCTATGGGTAAAATAGAAATAAATTGCGTACTTATGCAAAACTGAATTACTTGAAATAGAACTGTTTTAGACATTGAAATTGTGCTTAGGCTAAACTGAATTGTTTGAATTAGAACAGTTTGGCTAAAATGAATAGCTTGAAATAGAACTGTTTTTGACGACTAAACTGTATACTCAGGCTAAAAAAAATTGAATTTGGCATTTAATAACATACAAAGGTTGAATTGCCATAAAAACAAACAAACAAAAATAATAATAAAAACCGGATTTTTTTTTTGAAATCGTATGTTTGTTATTCAACATGTCATAACCCTAAAATCGACTTTATCTTGAACAGTGAAACATTGAATTCTAAGAGAAGTTTAAAACTAAAATCTAAACAATTATGAACAAGTAAATACCATTGCATAAGCAATCCAGATATACTGTTTTCTACAGTCAAGTTTAGTTCGGTTTCATAGCATATGAACTTTCGTAAAGCTATTCAATGCCAAAACTATCCTTGCAGAAAACTATCAGTGACGCAATTTAACCCAAAGCCAAGAGGATAAGGGGCGGGGGGTCATGCTTTTTCTATAGGTATTATTCCAAAAGTAAACGTAATTGTGCGATTAAAGTTCAAACCCAGACATCACCATCTCAAAGTGCAGCACTTTGGCTATTACCTCACTCAGAGTTGATTTACCACAATTATTAATTAGGCGTGAGAAAAATACTCCATGATTTCATTTAAAAACCTAAATGATCTATTTTTAAAATAATTCCACTATCATTCAGTAAAATCCTCATTTCACAACTGATCTACCTTCTTTCCCATTCCATCTACGCAGTGGCTAAGCGTGGATAGAGCCAGTAAAGCGATTGCCCCGGTAGTAAAATTTTGGATAAAAATGCATACATTTTTTAAAATACAGTCTTTCTTTTGTTAATTCTAAATCAAATTAATAGCGAGTTTATTGAGATACGAAATTTCAAAAAACCAAAAGATAAAGAAAACCTTAAACCCGAAAGGTTCTGAAGAAGGAGCATCTTAGAAAATCATTTAAAATACATCTTAAAATATTGCCGTGATTTCAGGGTCGGAAATGCCACGTAATTTTGTTTTGATAAATAAATTTAAATCTTTATCGAAACAAAATTACGTGGCATCTTCGAGCCTGAAATCACGGCAATATTTTATCTTAAATGTGACCAAATTCTTTCAGGATTTTTATATAAATGTTAATGGTTGTAAAGAAACAATTTCATTTTATAGATAAATAGATAAGTAAATACAAGTTGTGTAGGAGTAATCAAGTTGGGAAAATACGTACAAAACCTTTGGAAACTAGAATTCATAAGAACTTATATGGTTTAGGAGGAAGTTCAATGGTTTAAATTGCCAAGGGTGATCAATACCCACACATCTAGGTGGAAATTTTACTTTTGAAACGAGTGCATACATTAAATTCAGCTTCTGCATGGAATAAAATATCTTGACTTTTTAAAACTTCTTCCAAATTTAGTAAGAACAAAATGACATATATATATATATATATATATATATACATATATATATATATATATATATATATATATATATATAATAGGTTTGGTTTAATACCAAGGATTGTTTCTTTTTTTTTTTAAATCTTCAAGTGAAGACGTTCAACCTTCTCACTTGTCTTTTTCCTTCTGGGTCAAAATGGTAAAGAAAGAACCTTATATTTGCCCAAGCGCTTTCGACCATTTCGCTGGTCATCTTCGAGGGTCTTGTTAGATCATTTGTTGCAGTGAGTTTTATATTTATTCGAAGTGGCTTATTAAAAATTATTCGTTTACTTTTTCTTCTGATGATAAATAAATCATAGATGGGGTTGATTCATTCTGTTAAGATGGGTGATTAGTTATTGAATACGTTTAATATATTCATACTTGTAGTGGATGCTACTTTATTTACAGTATTTTTTATTTTATTTTTCATAGTTAACGCTTCAAGGATTTGTAAACGGTTTTTATTGTTATCTATATATATGATTTTTGTGTTGTTAATTATGATCTTTCGTGTATTTGGGGATCTGTGTTTGTCAGTGTCTTTGTTATGATCTATTTTAATTTTGATGGCACTTATGCCAGAAAGGTGGCAGGTAAGGCGACGAGAGAAGACCAATGAGAAGTCTTGAACATTTTCACTTGAAGGTTTTAAAAAAGAAGCAATCTGCGGTATTCAACCAATCCTGTTTAGATAATGATATGCTGCCTAAGTATATATATATATCCACCATTTCCGAAAAAGCAGGATGCGAAACAAGGTCATTTTTTAGCGGAGTTTAAGGGTTTTGAATTCGGAGTTTTCCTTCAGCTAGAACGGTTACTATACCAAGGTTAAAGAGCTCAATGTGTCTTACTATTTATCCATACATGGAGAAAGAATAGTCACGTTCTTACCGTTACCAAGAGTATTAACGCTATGTGAAATGCAAATATCGTCGTCTGGGATTTGACTTCCGGTCGCTGTATCCATTTTCTACGATTATAATCATTTAAACCCTAACGTCTTTAAACAATGTATTTTGTAAATAGTCATCGTGACAATAATTCAACGTTATCGAGAACCAAACTAACTCTTGAACAGGACTTTACATATAACCAAATGTGTATTTAAACTCTATTTTCCCTGATAGTGACATCCCTTGCAAAGGTACCTTATTTTCAATCAACCCTTGTACACCTTCTATATTCCTTCTACCGCTACTATCCTCAGGACTATCTTCACATTTTCCTTTTCAAGCGACAATAAAATTCCGTCATCTTAATTCAACACTATCAAAGGACCAAGCTAAATATAATCATTAAAATGAATGAAATGATAGGTAAGAAGATTGTAATGCGTCAATGACCCAAAAGGAGAAAATATGCCTTCTAAAAGAACATCATTAATATCACTGGCAATAATCCAAATCCGGATATAAATCACTGGAAACTATGCAACTATATCAACAAAAACTAGAGCCATATGGTTTCATTAATTAGCCAGCGTAGATCAAAAGAAAGAAACCTAATAGTTATCAGAAAAACCAATGTCCAAATCTAGCTTAGGATATTAAAGTTCGCTTCAGACAAATATTAATTCCTAATGCATAAACTCTTCTCATATGCTTTGTCTCCAGTTGTCTCATCACCAAATGGGATCCTTAAATAAAATCTCTCTCCTGACATATGTATTTAAAAAATAAAAATGGATGGATAATTGGGCAAACCACTTCCTATATATATATATATATATATATATATATATATATATATATATATATATATATATATATATGGGGGGTGTCTTTAAGAAAAAACAAAACTGGTCACATTAGGATTATAAATGTATTTCCATCCTGTTATGTGTTTTTGATATAAATCAAAAACACGAAAAAAATTTACAGGACTTCTTCATCTTATGGATGAATTATTTTATCCATAAGATCTAAAGAAGTCCTATGATTTTTTTTTCGTGTTTTTGATTTATATCAAAAACACATAACAGTTTGGAAATAAATCTATAATCCTAATGTGACCGGTTTTGATTTTTCTTAAAGAAATTGTTACTCTATAATGTCAGTTACATAAGCTCTTTACCAGGAAAATTTAAATGTTCAGTGTTGAATGTTTTTTGTCCCGATGGAATTGCTCCCAACTCCGGTTTAACTAGACCGAATAATACTTATATATATATATATATATATATATATATATATAAAGTAAAATTGGCGAACGTAGTCGAGGGCGACCAGAAGGTTCCCTTTAAAATAGCTACTACACTGAGGTGTAGGGGGGGTGCTGTTCCTTTCCATGGACTGCTCCACTTTACCCTTGATACGTACCTTATATGGCTGAGTGTTAAACAAGGGGGTATCAAGTACCATTTTAAAAGTCTTTGGTATGACGCGACCTGAGAGTGAACCCCAGTCTCCCGGACCATGGGCAAACACTCTACCCACTAGACAATGAGCCGGATTATATGCTGAATAGGTTGGTTAAAAGTACCTGACATGATGATCCCCTTAGTGTAATATTAATGTTCATTTTTCATTGCATATCATTCTATAGATAGACAATGAGTACAACATATATCGGATTTTTTTATACATAAAATAACTATAATCACATTAATGTTATAATTTATGAACCTGTAGCCATATACATATAGGAACACCTTGAAAAAAGTTTATTCCCTCATATCTTGATAGTTTACTTTCAACCATATCGTATTTATTTAATTTTTCGTCAAAAAATTGCAATGTTGTAGAATTTGATTGTAGATAATATTCAAAATATTCTCTTTGGATTGGAAAAAATTCCACAAGAAATGATAAAATATTGCAATCTTTTGTTAAGAAGAAAATTAACTAATTTTTAAAATTATGAGAGATATACTTACTTATCAGCTAGCGTTACTGTTAACACACACACACACACACACACACACACACGTATATATATATATATATATATATATATATATATATATATATATATATATTCTTGTATCAGTTGGTGTTTTTAGACTAAATGTTGCATAATGTATAAAATAAATCGAAATCTGTGGCTCGCTCACCAGATGGGGACAGCGACATTTTTGACATTGTCACTGCTGTCTTGAATGGAGATATATTATCTATTAATAATCTACCTATATTACCTACGAAGATCTAATAAAAGAAAATGGTTTCACATTTAAAAAAAAATGGTAAGAACCAGATGATATTCGACAGAAATTATGATAGATGTTGACTGCGCAGACGATAAAGTGCTTCTCGCGATCACACCTTTCCAAGTAGAATTCCTGCTGCGGTGCCTGTATTAAAATTAACTGATGACGTCACATACATCGATAGCAATATCTCATCTACTTAAAATCGTGTCAACATACATTTACAGAAGTCGACAACAGGTTGTGGATCATTGGGAAAACGGACCTCTCTGATGAGATAAAACGGAATTTCTTCCGAGCAGTACCGTGTCGGTACTACTGTATGGTTGTACCACTTTGACTCTTGAAAAATACTTAGAAAGAAATCTTGCTCTTTTGGACGCAGCATTTCAAAAATCAACAGCTGTGTTGCCACTTACCTCCCATCTTATAAACAATCAAAACATGATGGGCACTGCTAGATAAGTAAGGTCGCAGTCCTGAGCGATATTGTCCTACAAAGAAACAAATGGACTCCAACACATGGATACACCAGTATTGGGAGAGCAGCCAAACCTTTGATACATCACTGTGTGTTGACACCAGAAACTGTCTAGAGGACCTTTACCGAAATGACTGTGATTAGGGACGATTAAAGCAAGAGAGTCAAAGGATTCTGTGGTATTAGCACGACCTGAAGATGATATATTTATATTGAAAGCAAGAGACAGACACACAGACAAAGAGAGAGAGAGAGAGAGAGAGAGAGAAATAAAGAGAGAGATTTTATTTATAGCGTATGTCAGTGTGTATAGTGTGTATGTGTTTAACTCGATCGATTTTCGCCAGTATTTTTTTTCGCTATGATCACAGTTGGCGAATTCAATCCTGAGTCTCCGATAATTGAAACACCTGTCATGTGGCGACAAATCAATGAAAAGACAAATTTTTCCAATATCAAAAAAGCGGTTGGATTGCAAAGAAGAACACAAACGCACGCACGCACGCACGCACGCATTTTTGACAAGACCAATTTATTCATTTGTGCAAATATTTGCATATATGCATAATTGCAAAATGTTTGTTTGTCTGTCCTCTATCGACAAAAATTGTTTATTGTAACTTATCTATCGATCTATCAATATTCATCTTAATTTCTGAGTTGAAACTGGATTATTTTTATCAACTTGCAACCAAAAAGTAAAGTGATCAGGAAGACAAGGGTTCAATCCGGACTAAAGTTATACAACAATACCTATATACTTCCTATAGCTCTGCACTTGTACCCGGTCATAGTTAAGGGGGAATTGAACAATCTACTCCAATGGATTAAAAAAAATGTCCCGTGTAGGCTTAATAAATGATTGTCCACGAAATAGTAGGAAATAAAAAAAATCTTTATAGAAACAGATCACAACTTGTCAAAAGTAAAATTATATCAACTCATTTGAAGGTAGATGAGAGTCAGCGTAGATACATTTCGATGAGTACGATTCTCACTGTGTAAAATATAATTATGGCCTTGTGTCGAGTTCAAAAAATGATTTCTAATTATTGCATAAAAACGTATTGTAGTATATCTTATACTATTATCGACACTATATCTATGCAATCAGACTCGTCCAGGATTTGAACTCGTGTCGCCGTGTCCATTTTCTACGACGATAACCATTACACCACGGGGACCTCCAAATATATATATATATTGACTTCACTATGTATACATTATCTAATTACTTGATATATTCTTGACTTCATAATAACTTCTGCTCCATTAATGCGCAAAAGCAAGTGTGTTTGTGAGCCTGTGTAGGCGTGTATGTGTGTATGTGGGTGTGTTTTCTATGACACGACTGAAGTCAGAAAAATGGCAAGAAGTCATTATTTGAAAAGTAGATGATGAATTAAATCATTCCATTGTTATTCAGAAATTTACTCATTTAATTCTAACGGAATTTCGTTACAATTCATAAGCTTAGAAAGACTACAAATTATTCGGCTATGTCTTTTGTTTGTCGATCGTCTCATTAAACTGACTTTTAACACGGTAAATATTAAACCGGCTGCCTCTTTCTCTGATTCAACATGATTCCTTGTCAGCCTTTGTCAGCGTACAAAAAAAAAAAAACAACAAAACTAAACAAAAAAAAAAATCAAATAAAAAACCAACAGACTTATACTCACGCGAGAGCTTAATTAGGAAACAAAGCCCCCACAGGTTTACAAATAAAAACCTACCGAGCAAAACACTTCTGCTTTCTTAACGGCATCCATGAAAGATTATATACAATGGTCGGTCGGTTGATAAAGCAAAAGCAAGCACGCATGCGCGGCTATTTTAATATCACAATGATTAATTAGGACTGACATGCATATTCATATGTATATACTCCACCCAGACACAAATACACACACATATATGATGATTGCTTTGTGTTGTAAAACTTTTAGTAGCTGTTTTGTCGTTTGTTTTAATATATATAATTTTTGAAAACAATTTTACTTTTCAAAGGATATTGCATAAAGAAAAGAATAACACAGCCAAATGAAGCTCATTTGAGTATCTATTAGTAATGGTATTTCACGGAGCTCTCTCTTTCTCTTTCTTCCTTGAAAAAAAAAAAATATATATATATATTACGGTAGTGATGTCAAAAATCACAAATTGGTAAATAAGTAAAGTTGGCGACGTTAGTCAAGGGTGACCCGAAGCTTCCCTTTTCAACAGCTACTACACTGAGGGAGGGCCCTACTCCATTCTCTAGATTGCTCCACTTTCCCTTTGATCCATAACTTTTAATGCTGAGTGTTAAACAAGGTGACATCAAGTACCATTTTTTGAATCTTTAGTATGACTCGACCTGGGATTGAACCCCGGTCTCCCGGACCGTCGGCGATCACTCTATACATTAGACCAATGGTCCGGAGAAACCCTGAACTAAAATAAAAACAAAACGAAAGAAATTTAAAAAACTGCCATATAAAGTTTGCAAGACAATATTTAGAAAATGCTAATTAAAATAATCCAAAATAACATAGCAATAAAAGGATAATTTGAACCTACAAAAAAAAGATTGCTGGTTTTTAAAGATGTTAAAACTTAGAAAAATAATCATATAATCAAAATCCTACAAAAAGATATATAGCTCTGCACCAATAAAACATCCATCATTATTCGCTTATCTTTCCCAGGCTAGTAACTGGATAACATATTCTCGGGAAGGATTTATACAAAACTATAGCATTAGAAAGTAAAGGATTCAGCATAGTAAATATAAAGCTTGGAGGATTAATCCAAATGCGGGTCAACAGTACACGTCACCTAATGCTGTTAACAGTACACGTCAACAGTACACGTCAACAGTACTGTCAACAGTACACGTACTGTCAACAGTACACGTACTGTTAACAGTACTGTCAACAGTACAGTACTGTCAACAGTACACGTACTGTTAACAGTACACGTCACCTAATGCTGTTAACAGTACACGTCAACAGTACACGTCAACAGTACTGTCAACAGTACACGTACTGTCAACAGTACACGTACTGTTAACAGTACTGTCAACAGTACAGTACTGTCAACAGTACACGTACTGTTAACAGTACTGTCAACAGTACACGTCACCTAATGCTGTTAACAGTACACGTCAACAGTACACGTCAACAGTACTGTCAACAGTACACGTACTGTCAACAGTACACGTACTGTTAACAGTACTGTCAACAGTACAGTACTGTCAACAGTACACGTACTGTTAACAGTACTGTCAACAGTACACGTCACCTAATGCTGTTAACAGTACACGTCAACAGTACACGTCAACAGTACTGTCAACAGTACACGTACTGTCAACAGTACACGTACTGTTAACAGTACTGTCAACAGTACAGTACTGTCAACAGTACACGTACTGTTAACAGTACTGTCAACAGTACACGTCACCTAATGCTGTTAACAGTACACGTCAACAGTACACGTCAACAGTACTGTCAACAGTACACGTACTGTCAACAGTACACGTACTGTTAACAGTACTGTCAACAGTACAGTACTGTCAACAGTACACGTACTGTTAACAGTACTGTCAACAGTTCAGTACTGTCAACAGTACACGTCACCTAATGCTGTTAACCTTACAGGTTAACAGCTAGAATCAAATAGTTCACACAGGAAACTTTTTCATAAGGGCTACGTCTATTAATGCGATGAAGAGTAATCGAAAGCTTACTATGACGAAATTTCCAAACCAAACGATCAATGAGTGCCTTCATCACACTGTCGGCGAGTATTGTATTTTGTTAATGTTATAAAGATTTTCATTTCATTTTCAACCTCCGTTTTCTTTATTTCTCTTTCCATGACATTTTGTTTGGTTACGATGAAAAGAATAATCTTTAAACAGGTACTCCCATGAAAGGTCAGAGTGGAATTTAGATTAATGGCAATGAAGGAGTACTTAAAACTTCCCTGATCTCTAAAATTGGTGTCACTCCATCAGATGAAGTCTAATTTCATACACAGGTATAACTTTTATTGATGGAGTTCGTCGTCTTATCCCTCTGCAGCGAGCGAATTCAGCCTGCCGACAGTATTAATATACACTGAATATGAATCGGTATCTCTTTTTACTTGAGTTAACGTGTCTTTTTACAGCTGAGAACAAGTACGATCTTCATTGATATGTCAACTATATGCGTTGAGAGGACTCTACCAACTTCGCTGGTAGCAGATAATACCTGAAGGGTAACGTCAAGTAGTATGACAGTTGGTTTATATGGACAGAAGCCAAACTGCTTGTTAACAAGGGGAACGTTCTGCTGAAGTAAGAGGTCTGGCCCAAACGTTCGAAAAATTAGCTGCAGAGCTTAAACCAAACACTCATAGAAGCAAGATTACTTTCAAAATCGCAGTTTTTGACATGAGAAAAGTAAATACAATAAACTTGAAACCCGAGCTTACAGCGTCTGTGGTTTAACAGAAAATAAACATCACAGGTTTAGATATAAATATTGCCAAATGAACTAAAACACCTGTAATAGATGGATATTTGCATAGGAATCTGCATTAGAAAACACGGTAGGTCTTCGGACGCTCTCAGGAACCTATGTATGGCACTAGACCTTGTTGTCTAGTTCAAGGCATAACCCGGCATACGTGCCCGGACCCACATTAGGGTTCATGAAACTGCTTGCCTCATCAGGCTCACATTGCACCAAGTGACCGATGAGCACTAAGACCAGCAGGGTTCGAGTTTCGACTCGTTCCCGACCTTCTCTCCCCCTTACCCCACTTTAATCGGCCTTTGGGATTTTGACCTTGTGTCAAGTCCTGTCTGGTGGGAGGCAGCGACAAATAGTCTTCCGTTCTTTTGCTTAAAAATCATAAAATAGCATAGAGAAAATCCAATCGAGAATGATGTGTGCAACATCTAATGGTAACTCCTGTGCAACAATCGTCCTATGCTTCTGTACCAATAATGGCAGTGATGATACAAACATCACCACCTTATAGAATGCGCTATCTTTCCTTGTTCGACTCATTCCCAAACACAACGTTCTTATCATCGGTGGAGACATGAAGACTCATATAGACAAATGCAAAATTTAAAAAAAATCTTTTCGCTTAACTTTCTTAACAGAAATGGTAAATTTAATGCAACGTGTCTTCCTATGTAAAATTTTTTATCAAGAAATATTCTTATAGCATATTATCCTTTTTTAGCTGGTAGCAATAACACTTCAATACAAAATCAAAATTATCAAAAGTCCATAGTAGCACTGAAATCTGAAAAATATTCAAAAGAATAATCTTATCAATTCATGATGGCCGATCTCAATATTGTTGTAGTTTGAATGGTCTCCACTCGTCCTCCTATTTACAAGTCCATCAATCTTTGTACCATTCTTTGGTGCCTGTACCAAGAGCACTAATTACATTTGGTATAACAATCACTTTCATGTTCCGCAGCTTTTTCAATTCCCTAGCATGTTCTAGGTACTTATCCCTCTTTTCGTTTTCTTTCAATTTTACTCTGTCGTCTCCTGGGACAGCAAAGTCCACAATTCTGCAAGTTCTGTCTTTTTTGTTGATTATTATAAGGTCTGATTGTCTGGCCGAGATTAAGTGATCCGTTTGTATTTCAGAGTTTTTTTATGTTTTATTCTCCTGGACAGATTCTGGGTTGAGCATATACCACTTGTTCATATGGTTAAATTTCTATTTCTAGCACAATTCCCAGTGGATCACCTTGCCCACCCAGTCGTGTCTGGTATTATATTCTTTTTGTGCCAATATTCTGCATTCGTTTATTATGTGATTGATGGTTTCGTCTCTATCTCCACATAACCTATATATGTTGTATTGGTGCGTCTTATCTATTTTCGTTTTGATATGATAAGTCTTTAGGGCGTTGTTTTTTGCTGCTATCATTATTATTAGTAGTATTCTAAAAAGAAAAAATCGGGTCGAAACATTAAAGGAGGACCCGAAGGCTCCCTTTTTAATAGCTACTACACTGAGGTGTAGGGTAGGGTGCTACACCATTTCCTGGAGCGCTCCACTTTACCCATACCTTATAATCCTGAGTGTTAAGCAAGGAGGCATAGAGTGCCATTTTTTGAGTCTTTGGTATGATTCGACCTGGGATTGAACCTCGGTCTCTCGGGCCTTTGGCGAACACTCTAATCGCTAGGCCAATTGAAGAAGAAACAAGGTGATAAAATAACGAATAATTCATCTCAATAGTTGTAAAGTATTTGGTTGCCGGTCCTCAGCAGACTAAGGTTATCAAAATCTAGAGCCTTGTAAAGAAATTGAGAACTTATGATCTTTGTTCAATACATTCAAACTAGAAAAATGAATATAAAAATATATCATCAGTTCATCTATTTTTTTGTCTTTTTAGAGAATCAACTTTTGTTTGTAACCGTCAGGTATAAACTTTGGATTTAAAAACATCTTGGCGAAATTGATTGTAAACTAAAACATCTTGATCTCTCATTTGCCTACACAGAAACAACAAGTAATAAATACAACGGTTAACAAAGATGAAACGAGTTTTAAAATATAAAGACGAAAACGGAAGAACAAACGATGAAAAGAAAAGGAAGATAAGTGAATGAATGAATAAATAAATAAATAGATACATAATTAGGGAAAGTTCCCGCATCGCTGTGACTTACGAGCCGGAGTGGTAAACGAGTTCGATCTCCAGTCGCGCTATAACATTCAGTTACGGACTGCTGTTTTCGGAATGGTATGAATCCCTATATCCGCCAGCTAAAGAACCCCTGCAATTCTAAAAGCTGGGTTTGGTATCAAACAACTCATATGCCATTAAACAACGAAATTAAAACATACCGTCTTACCTGGATAGTTCTGGCATTTAATAACTCACGAAGGCTGATTGCCATTGAACAAAGAAAACAACCAACGAAATAAATGATTATAGACAAAAGAAAGAAACGAAGGAATGAAAAAAAGAGAAAAAAAGAAAGACTGAAAATGTTGGTTGTATTTTATGGCATCTCAGCCCTTGTAGGTTATCTAATGCCAAATCCTATTTACACATACCTATTAAACATATACATATAATTTGTAAATGAATTGGTTATAGGTAATACTTTTTAAACGAAACAGAGTTCATTTATTTGAACGCGTTAAATAGTTTAGAGTACGGCAATTTTACACTAATAGTTTTATTCGCACACAGGTAAATGGTTTCAAGTAATACTGTTGTATTTTGGCCTTCGACCCGGCCAAAAATGCCATCCCAAGGTGATGCACCGGAAGGAAGTGACACATTCTAATGGCAGTTATGAGAGGAAATCGCGTGGGCGGAAATTGGCTGATGAAATGGGACGAGTTAAAAAAATTCTCATGGTACACTCATAGACCGATGCACCGGAAGAGTGTGACCTGTGAACTGCATGACAGTTATTTCCGCTTGATGACGATCAAACATACCATTTCAAAGATCGAGTAGGCGATTGAGTGGACGTTGAACAATTATATAACTCAGTCAAGACAGAAGTCAGACAGTTAGAGTTCGGACGGAGTTATAGACGAGATGTTGTAGAGAAAGCCACACCAGGCCGAAGGGGCTCGGGGCTCCCGATTGAATTGGGGTCCAGAGAAGTTGCTTATAAGATGCAGTAAAGAAAGCCATCACCCAGCAGAGTGGGCCTTAGGGCCTCCGGTTGAGCATCAGGAGAACGAGACAGACACAACGCTGACGGCCATAAGAGTGGGGTCAAAATATTGCAGTTTCTGTTCGTTCTCCAACTCCCTCTCACAGTAGAACCCCACACAACCTTTTCGAACCTTGCAAATAAATTGAGAGGTACATATTTGTTAAAGAAGTCTTCACTCATCCTTTATCATTGTGTCGTTGTGAATTATTCTGCATGTATATGCATGTGTAT